>CM023359.1:10970297-11406809 GCA_013282895.1 Eriosoma lanigerum | reverse complement strand
TTTAAACAATCAACATCATCTGAGTCAGCACCTTTTAAACAGTCAACATCATCATTGGATAATCAGGTGATGGAGACTGAAACTGTAGCTGAAGATAATGCTGTTTAACTTTCCATTACATTACCATTTTATTTTCATCTTGTATTTATTATGTTTACACTAAAATTCATAATAAATTAATTTAATTTGTTTTTTTTTTTAAATAATTAAATCCATTTTGACTGAAGAAGTAGAGCTTATATCAAAGAATGTATTAATTTAATTTATTTTTTATCTGAACTATTACTTTTTCTAGTTAAGCTAACCAATTGTAATATATGTTTATGTTCCTTACTAAACTGGGTTTGTGAATATTGTTTATTAAATAATTTCAAAAGTTCATGTGTTTCATATATATCCTATTTAATATGTGAATAAACATTTATGGTCGATCATAATTATTTTTTGTATTTCACAGTAATGACAAATTAATTTGAAAATTTGATATATCAAATTAAAGAAATGTTTCTCGGAGTAAGTATCAATAAAATATGAATATTTAATTTGTTTACACACAACTAGAGTTCAATGATTTTTTATCAAAATCATAGGTGTGCGCAGAATTTCAGGTTAGGTGCAGCAAACATTAATACCAGTCCATTTTTCTTTCTTAACTTTTCTTTTAATTTGCATATTATAAATATATACAATATACCTATTTTAATTAAACCTAATCTAATAAATTACTGTCTTTGTTTAATGTTCTACCTATAATTTATTTTGATTAACTTGATTTATTTCATTTTTGGATAACCAATTAGGTATTTTTTATAGTGACATTATCCCAGCTTGGACTGTTCGGCCTTTTCAAATTGTTTAAGGACAGCAAAAGCACACCCTGCAGCCCCTAAGCGCATGCCTATGATTAAAACAATTATTTTTTACATGCATTGAAATAATTTTTTATTTTATTTATTTATTTATAATTTAAAATTTAAATTCATTTTCTATTTCATTATAAATCGTATTTATATGATTTGTAGATTATTGTACTTAATACAATTAATGTTGATAGTGTCTATTAATATAATTAATGTTCATTGAATTGATGAAAAAATTAATGTTAATACGTTTTTAAAACATAATTAATATATTTCATTACTACTCATCTTAGGGGTTTGTGTCGACTTTTAGCGACTGAAAAATAAAGATGAATACACTCTTATAAGTGGACTAATAGAATTTAACATTTTATTATATTGTTACATCAAAATAGCAATACCTACATAAAATCTGAATTCTTTTTTACATTTGAGTACTTTTATTTTTATATTTTTAATATTTTACACAGCTTTAAATTTTTAATCTAAATATTTGTTTTTAATCGTACTGTATAATTTTTATTAGATTTTGATCAAGTATGATTTGATTAATTTTTTTTCTCTTCGGTATTAAGACTTAATTTTTTTTTACATTTCTTTAGTTAATTACTTTTTATCCGTATGATAATATATTAATCTACATATTTATTTATTAATTTAATTATACTTCTCCTACCCTATAAATTTAATTCTTAACAGCTTACTCAAATATTTAAATAGGAAAGGGTAGCTGTGAGGACTATATAGCCAATAGGCTATTAGGTTTGAATTTGTCAGAATACCTCTAGTTTTTAAAATCTTAGTTAAAGTCTCTTAGATAGTTTGAATATTTGAAATTAAGTTTTATATTTCTGAACTGCTAGTTTTAAACATATTTGGTTGACTAATTATTTTTGAATACCAGTTTATTAAGGAAAATAATGGTATTTTTCTTTTAAAGAATCAAAGATGAAAACAGTAGAGATATTGTTAAATATAAAAACCACGTTTGAAATAATACTCTATGGCCCGTGGTGATTTTTATAAAGTTTAATAAATAAACACCTACAACAGTGCAATTGCCAAGTAAGATAGATAGGACAGATTTATCAGATTCAGAAAAAATATGACTGTTTGGTTATTAATTGTATTTCAATATATTATGTATTACAAAATATTAAATATCTTGATGTTAGTATATTATAATAATATTTTTGCAAAGGGGCAATTAAGAATTGTCCAAAATATATTGTACCACTTCATTCTTAACCTCTTAGCAATCACACCTTTGAGAATCTCTATGATGTCCAAGCTTTGGTCTTTAGACTGCAAATTAATTTCCTTATACTTAAATGTAAATATTAAGTAGGCATTATTATATTTTATTTTGCATAAAACATGCCGAAGAAGGTAAATGTTAACACAAACGTCGAATAAACAAGCAAATATGAATTGTACAATTGATGAAAACAGTAACAACAGTCAAATATTAGACTATTATAGAGTTATATTTTACTGTATAAGGTATAATAATATAATATTTATAAAGTGCTATAACAACAATATTATTTCCGATAAGAATATTGCTCCTGTAAAATATGCATTTATTTGTAATTATTTTTAAATTTTGGATATCAAATAATGGGGTGTTAATGGACAACCATTTAGTATGTTCATAGCTTTCGTAGAGTATATTTATAACAATTTTTTGTTTTAATATTACTTCATAATTACATTAGAGTACACTAAAGGAAAAAATGTATTAGTATTGCAGTATATAGTTTTGAAAAAGATTATATTAAAGAAAATAAGACATTGAAAGTATATAAACTATAATAGTGATAAATGTTCTAGATGGGCACATACTAAAAATAATGAAGTTGTTCACCATAGAGATGTTCACAATCATAATTGCATATCGAATGCAGCTAAAATTATTTTAAGTGAATTATAAGAAATCGCTTCTAATTAAGTTACTTCAATTCCTCATCAAATTGTTACACAAATACCTACTTAATATTACAAAAGATATTGTCTCAAACAATATCTGCTTGCATTACCTTCAGTGGAAGCTATGAAAAAAACGATCGAAAGACTTGGACAATGTGAGAATCCACCTCCATAAAATCCTTCAACCTTAGCAGAATTAATTATTATTGAGCAATATATACTAGTATTAAATAATCAACAATTTCTCCTCTATGATAGTAGTCCTGATGATAATAATCGAATATTATTTTCAACCATTTAAAATTTAAAAATATTTGTGTCGGACCAGCGTAATTGGTTTATTGATGGTACATATTCAAGTCATATCCACACTTGTTTACTCAATTACTTATAATACATGCTCTAAAGTACAACTCAGTTTTGGTATTTGCACTTATTCTAAATAAATTAACTTCTAGATTTGCAAATTAACCTATGATCAGCAAGTTTTCTAGTTGATTTTGAACAAGCCCTGATTGGTGCTAATGTTTATTCTGACATTTAAATAAGAGATTGTTTTTTTCCATTTTGAAGAAAAATACAAAGTCTTCCTGAAATGTGCCAAAAATATATTTCAGATTCAGAATTTTCTTTGAATATAAAACAATGGCTTTAGCTTTTATTCCAGTACACAATGTTAAAGACAAATTTAATGAGTTAATGTTGCAAATTTTTTTCGTAGAAAATTAAGAACTTTTGTTTTCATTAACAGATTACTTTAAAGAAACATGGATCGGTAGACCAACTAGAGGAAATATTTGACATCCGCCCATTTTTAATATTGAACTCAGGAATCAATACAATGTAACACTTGTTGAATTACCGAAAACTAACAACTCTCTCAAAGGCTGGCACAGAGCATTTTCATCATTGTTGTCTGCATCTCGTCCAACAATATGACGATTAATTAACATTCTTAAAAAGAACTGAAGTACTGAATATAACTGAATTAAAAATCAATTAATTAACCAATGAGCCAAGAACCACCAGCTAAAAAACAAACATATAGAGAAGCAGCTACACTTGTAACAAATATTATAAATTCTTATAAATAATGCAATATTAATGAATATTTAATTGGAATTGCTCACAATTTTGAAATGGAAATCCTTAATTTAAATTTTTTTATATGAAATTTAGTGATTATTTCTATTTTTAAATATAATATAGAAATTTATTGTTCTATAATATTTAAAAATAAATAAGTATAAAGTGAATTGAACAACACATGTTTTATAAATCTAATAAATATAAACGTTGGGTGGGTAAACATCTTGTGTGGAAAAGAACTTCAACGGGGATGTGTCTGACGGAAATTTAAGGAACATGGTTCCTGAAGAAATGTCTACATAGATACGATTAATCACTTATATCAACTTTAATAAAACAAAATGTTATACATAGTATAAAAATTAGATTACTAATCAAATAAATACTAATTTCTAAAAAGTGTGGTGTAAGCACATGGGGTGCGAGTCCTTAGAAGATCAGGATAAGAATGTTTTCTTCAACACACATGACTGTTCCTAATCCTTGATAACTTGAAAAAAAAAACAAATACTTATGATACTAATTCCAACTTCATTTCCGTACTCCCAAATGGCTCCTTCGATGATCTTGTTTTTTATTAGACAGGTCTGTAGATATAATATTAATCTTCATAGAATACTATCGTTATATTTATATCATTCCCATGACATTTGCTGTAAAAGCAATGTAATTATCAAAAGTGTAAGCACACCAAAAATCGTCCTCGCGGAACAAACGAAAAATTATAATTCATTTTGGAGAAATGATACATCCATCGAATTTATGTGTTATGACGCTGTGATACGAATGTGCAGAATTCTTTAACTGCGCTTTCGTAATTAATTTTTATGCGAATAATTTTCAATGCCTGTACGTATTAAACTTTTTTGACTCGGTTAAGCATGATAATGTATGAAATTAACAGTCCTTTCGAGAGGTGCGAGTGACTTAAGAAATAACTCGATAGGTCATGATTTTTTAACCGATGATATTTTGCGAAATTACGCCCGTGTTACATTGTCAAATACATAGTCTAAGAAACGCCGTTAGACCGCCGATGATTTTATTAAATCATGTGTAAACATTATTTCTTAAACGGCAATTACAGAGGGAATTAAATAATTAAATATATATGCAGTAAATAAAAGTAAAAACAGGTAAAAATAGACATAATGTGGTGGCTGAAATAAATTTGCAAAATGAAAAAGGAATAGGTCACCGAGTATTGTGGGAAGAAATACGTGAGAGGAGATCAGGAGCATCTAGGGATCCATCAATAATTATAAATTAAAAAACTATTATAAAATACTTTTTTCATAATATAGCAAACTGATCAACAATATATTTCGTGATGATTTTAATTTGCTTTTATGAATGTTGTCGCTATGACGTGAGGTCGATTTTGTTTTATTTACATTTTCAGCAAACTGCCAAGCGTTTTATTGGGTTTAATGATAAACCGTTCTTAAGTCGCACCCGTTTAACCCTAATGGTTTGTTTTCTTATTACGATCAATTTTATTTGAACCACATTTAAACATCTTTAAATTATTAACTGTTCTACATAACACTTTGTTTTTTTGATTTTTACACAATTTTAATTGTGCACATTAACGTGTATGTCAAACAAACAAATTCAACACTTGATAATTATTATTTTTAATTCGTTTTAGCTTTGTGTAGATCTTTAACCTAGTCGCTTTTTCCTTAGTAAATTGTTATTTACCTTCAAATTTATTTTTAACGAAGTAGACATTAAATTGCAGATGTATAACAAAACCGTTTTGTTTGTATTTTTTGCTACTGTTGAAACGACGAAATAATTGCACCTGAGAAATCGCTAGTCCTGGAAGTGTAGTATCAGCAGTTCTATTTAAATAATTTTTGAGTGATTATTAAAATCGATTTGCGGTATTGCAAGTATAATTCAATTTATTATTAATTCATTTATTTAAATTTTAAGAAATTCATTAAATATAGATCTTGCTTGTCTTGTCATGTAGTTAAATATTTTGGTTATTAGTAATTATAATTATAATACTATTATAGAGCTTAAAAGATTTATGAAAAATCGTTTTCTGTGTAGTTACTGCAGTTTGTATACACTGACAGGTAATCTAAACAGTTACTTATTCATAGTCAATAATTAAAAAATAATTTAGTACTTACACGTTTCAGTTATTTTTATATTGATAGTATTTAGGTATCTATAGAACTTGCTATATAGATTAAATATATTTATATAATTATATCTATCACTTGCTAGTAAACACATCAGAGTCTACATTTTTATAATAATATATAAGTACTATTTACTTATAATCTTGTATTATATTATAACATAATGTAATTAGTATAAAAATTCATAAATAGTATCCAGGGACCATAGGCGCAACTAGATTTCAAATTTTGGGAAGGTGCTAAAATTTTTAAACAGTCGTAGACTTTTATACATGTCTTATCTATACACTAGGTATGTTAAAATAATATTTAGGGGTGCTAAGCATCCACTATGAAATTTTATTGAGCCTATGCTCGGACCATTTTTAAGTCATTGATGTAGTTATTTTTGTGAAATATCATTAATTTCATTGGTCTTGGTTATCGTTTTTACTTCTAGAACAATCTTCCAGTTGATTGAAAAATTGACAATAAAACAATTAAATTTCTAATTAATAATTTTTTTATTTCGTTAGTAAAATGATAATTTTTTTTAAAAATGGCAAAACAATTTCAAGTGTACTTCTCATGGCTTTATATCAATGAACTTGTGAAAGCCCATCTTGTTAGACATAACAGTTTTAGTATTAAAGGTTTTGTTTAACCAATTTAATTACATTCTTAAATCTTTACTCATCAGTCATCAGCAATATTATATATATTATTAGAAATATGAAGTTTTAAAAATTTCAGGTCAAACCTGATGTTTTTTTAAGTAGGTAGGGCTACACCACAGACCACCTTCTGCCAGAAAACATTAATTTATTGAAGTTTGTAGCTTTTCACATCATAATTTTGTAATGAAAATTATTTATATGTATTATGACCTGTTTTCCCGGTTATATTATAATGCATAAGTAATATTTAGATGAGTATTACTATATTAGTAAATATAGGCTTAGGCTGTAGCCAGTTATATATTAATATTTTAAAAGAAACAAACTTTGTATTATACATTGTAGATAGTTAATTGTGTTTTAGATACTTGTATATAACTATTTAAAAAATGTACGTCCAAATTATTTTTAAACCGGGCCTGTCCTAAATTTTGATCTTGGGCACATCTATACTTGTATAGCATCCTTTTTAATTTAATAATATATAATAAATATATTTACTATTTACATATAAATTCATGCTCTATTTGTTTATAAATATGTATATAAAACAGGCCTGAATTGGCCTGGGGAGTTACCGAGAAAATCTCAGTGGCCTGATAGAAAACTACATGGTAAATGTGTTGAAAAATATTAATGTTACATCCCAATTGTATTGTATTTGAAAATAAAATTTTCAAGAAATACTATACACAATTTAACTATATTCTATATATACGTTTAAACGATAAAATTATAAAATATGGGCTGGTAAAATATCTCGTTGATATCTCGATGGACCAAATTTACCCAATCCAGCTCTGATATAAAATTAATATTTGTTATAAAATATGTTTAATTAAACTGAAATATGAATTAAAATAAATCTAATGTGTTACTCTATTTTAATTAATCATAACATGGATTATTTTTTTGTCTGCTACAAATTTTTCCTTGTACATTCCTTACAGTTTTCCAGTTTTTACCATTAATTTGTAATTAGGACTGACTAATCAAAACAAACAAAATCAAAATAAATAAGTTTATATTGTCTGTACAAATACAAAAAAAAAGTAAAAATGTGTACTCTTTATACAATGTTAATACTGGAGAATCATGATTATTAGTGAATTGAATTTAGGTACATAATAAATGTATAGTTGTATAGTAGGGTATGAACCATTGATTTCTTAATATTTTAATATCAATGGTATGAACTTATTATAATAATAAATTTTTTTCACAATTATATTTATGAGTTTTCTGATTACAATTGCTAGGGCAAAATCAGTCGTTAGTCAGCACTGACTGAATTACTATTAAGGAAAAAAAAAACAAATAATATAATATTTAAAATTAAGTTTAAGAATTAGAAAAAAATAGGTATATTGAAAAATTTTAATGTGATAGCAATTAGGGTAGATAAACATCTTTTGTCTTGTATTGTTGGCAAAAATAATATTGACTAGATAAATTCCTTGAGAAAGTTGGCCAAACTTTTCAAGTTTCCACTTTAATAGAGCTCGATTGTGCTACAGAGTCTTTGGAGATGGGAGTATGTAAATTCTCTGTTGACTAGACAAAAAAAAAAAAAAAATACAATTGTTTAGTAATGTTTAACTTTTTACTTTGAATTTATTTGTAACTAACCTCTATGAGATGATCAAGACCGAATAGAAAACCCTCTTCATGATTGCCTGGTACCCACGGATGTCTGTGAGTAAGTATCATGTTTTCAGGTACATGCCTCGTTTTAGCGAAGTCAATTAGCCAAGCACCAATCTTAGTGTCGTCATAAATGATCAAAATACTGCTACCCACGATCTGCAGAAAATTGCATTTTAAACATTTCTACTAAAAAGAAATTATAGCTCATATCTTACCTCATGAGTTTTAAAATATTGAGAACGGTCCAATTTTGACCGTATCTCGTTCAGTCTGGCAACCAACCTTTGTTTGATGTCATGGCGGTCACCCAGGAATAAAGCCAGGGTATTATTAACTTCTTCATTACTTTTTACAGTCTTCAAGTCAGTAACAGGTGGAGAACCTCGAAACTGAAATTTTATTTTAATTGTAAATTTTATCAATATTACAAATTAAATAGACTGTTTTTATTGTTAAAAATATAAATACCTTCATGGCTTCTATTCTAAAACCGTGGCTGCATGTAGAACTTTGTTCTTCCCTGAACTGCATATACCTCAATTTGGTGACTGCTTGTAATTTACGTTCTTCAGAAGTTGGCGCTTCTGGGTCTACAGCAATCATCTATACAATAAATTAATAATTAATAATAATATTCATGAAAAAAATTAATCATTATAAGGGTGTAGTACACCAATATCAAGACCTAGGCAAATTATTTGTTTTAGACTACTTCAAGTTAAATATACAACGAACTCGCTTTTGTTCAAAAAAATTATTTACAGTTTCTTTTAGTAAAATAGCGAATGTGTAATTTCTAATTACAGTTGTCATGCTTACCTTAAGATATAGGTCATGTCGCGCTGATGTGTTTTTAACCTCAGATTCTAAGAACGTACGCGTACCCATTTTTATGTCCATAACATTAGGATCTCTGAAGCCACACAATAAATCTTGTAGTTCAATGAAAGTTTGCCCGTTGTATTCTACTTCTCTGTAATACTTGGGCACGATGTCCTGGAGACTGGGCTCATTGGACAGCGCCTCGTAAACGTCGCGCTCTGTGCCACCGCTGCACTTTTTCCATATCGTGCCTAAGCCGGCTGGTGCGAAACAGTCTGGGTGTCCAGACAATTGAAACCACGGTTGTTGCTGTTGTTGGACCCCGGTAGTGGTTGTTCTGCACGTTCCCCCCGATTGAATGGGATCCGTTTCCTGAGACCTGACTTCGGCAGTATTCGTCGCCGTGGCCGTAGTGTTATTGCGTAGAAGCACATCGCTGGCGGGAGCGCTTAATTCCAGAGCGTTCTGTAAAAAATACAACATTAATCAGTATGTTCTAATATTTGAAAATATTTAAAAGACAAATTAAAAAAAAAAATAACAAATGCTTACCAAAGCCAAAAATTTTAACAACGAGTTTTCTTTTTTGTGATTTTTCTTAGTCGCATTCACGGAATCACTACACTGCGGGCTTTTCCATTCGCTATCGGTTTGCTATAAAAAAAATATTAAAAATGTGAGTATTATTTATTTTGTACAAAAAACAAGAAATATTACAACTATATAGTTCAAACAACACACGTATTAATGACTGTTATATATTATAGCACACGTTTCAAAATTCGATGTACAATTATTGTATACAGATATAATAGTTAATAATACATTCAACATTGATTTGACACGACACACTATCAATTTCCGTTTAAAATAAATACTATTCATAGCACAAAGCAATAATATTGTCGGTTCTCATACTAATGAACGTACATTGTGAAGCCCTTGGAATTTTAATAGTAAAACAAATACGTTTTTACCGTCAAGATCCATAGGTACGGTCAAGGTAAACTTCACTTTATTATTTGTTATTTTCATAAATTTCATGCGTCAATATAATTATGAAATAATTCGATTAATTTGTGTAATAATGTACAAATATCAGACGAATTAGCGGTCAGAGAATTTCACAAATTCCAATTGATATTTTCGATTATACTTTTCGAAAATTAGGCATAGCAACTACAATGCAATTTTGTACGGGTGGTCTCGGGCGTAATGGTGGTCTTTTCGCTACCATTCGCAAAATTGTCTTGGCAGACCCCTTGGAATGCTCGATGAACGCGATGCGTTGTGAATAATAAATATTACACAAATCTATTTTTAAATGTATTAGCAACGCCTTTCATAAATATAGTAATAATACGTGATCATATTATATTCATATCATATAGGTAATATATAGAAACGTATTTTTGTTGATTTAAAAATGTTGACAATGAAATTAGGATATTTATTCAAGCATTTTTACGTTTTTTCGTAATAATAAGTAGGTAGGTTTTCACAGACAAGTTTATAGAAAATGTAAATACGTTCATAAAAGTTTTAAATCCTTTAATATTTCCATATTTTCAGAAATTTATACAATACTTAACACATAATATAATATATCCATCAATACGATTGTTAGAATATTAGGTACTAATTTTTAAATTAAGATACGATTTCAAAATTATAATCGTCGATTATCTATCATGCTATTAGACTTTAACTAACAACTTAAAACAAACTATCCGATATTAACTATATTGTATTTGATATTTTGATATTTATTATATCTGTATTAGAGAATAATTGTATACGCATAAACTAATAAATATTATATTTAACTGAATTCGGTTACATTATTTTGATATTTTAATTCATTAAGGTTTAAATTATATTTAATGACGATTTTGTGTCTACAATATTTTGTCAATATTATAAAAAATAATCATATCGTAATAGAATTTGCGATATATTATTGGTTAACCACAGTCTGAAATATTTTACAAATTGCGGTTTACAAAAACAGGATTTGTTCATCCACTGATTTGTGGAATTCTAATATTGATATTATGGTAATTTAATATGACCATTAAAGTACTGGGCATTGATCTGTACAAGTTTTGTTACGAAATTGAAAAAGTAAAACGAATTGAATGCATTTAAGTTACCTACCTACTAACCTGGCTACGTACCTACTAAAAAATATTTAAATAGTCGAGTACAAATTAATAAATAATAAATAAATAAATATTATTAGAATATATATTCATTTGGTAATTAGTAAATACTAAATATGACTGTATATTGTACCAACAAAATATTTTGAAAGTGACCATTAAAATGTTATAATTACCTATTATTTTCATTAACCTTCCTATCGTAATGATAAAAATATTCATAATAAAATGTATTTATTAGTTAAACAACATAAAATGTATTTGTTCGATTTTAATAAATGTTCTGATAATATAGAATTATGAATTTAAAATAAATTAATCCAACATCCGTAAAACATTTTTAAGTTATAAATTGTAATGGTTTTACAATAAATAATTCAATATAAATAATTAACGAAATTAACTAGTCGCTGAAATTGTGAAAACTCATTTTAAATCATTACTTGTTTTGAAAAAAAAACATCTAAAGTTTCATAGAGATATAATAAAAATGTCAACTTTTTAATGTTATATAATATATTATTTTTAGGTATATCGTATATGATTGTTAAATACAATATGATTTGGGGACATCCACATGGAAGACATTTTTATTAATATCACAATGTACAATGAATGTAATTTAATAAATGTAATTATAAACTTGTTAATTATAACATATTATTATACAATTATATTTATTTGATTAATTTTGGTTGTAAATTTGTTTATTAAAAAAAGTTTAAAATACTATTAAAATAAACAATAACACTTATACAACTATACTAAGGCATTATGTGTATCAGTGTAAGTCAATATATAACTAAATGACCAATGACCAAAATTATAATATTATTCTCATTGTATAATATATTTTTTAAATAAGTATATTAATAAATGTTTATATAAGCATGAAAAAAATACTATTCATTTTTTTTTTTTTAAAACGTGTCTATAACGTGATTATTAGGGTTTACATAATTACAAATGGTAATTTAAAATAATTAAAAAGGCAGTACTGTAAAGTCTATACTAGATACTCTATTACCTATATGACCTTAAAATTATACAGATGATCAGATATAGTAGGTATATTATTATTATTATTATTTTATTAGTTAAAACCACGAAAAGAGGCAAATACATTTAATAAAAAAAATATATTAATTTGAAAAATGTTGAATAGCTAAAAATAGTTTTTATGTTTTTTTTATTCTATTTTCTATACTTTTTAATATTTAAATAATAATATTGTAAATTTGTTAAATAACGTTTGCGATAATTTACATGATTTCGACTAAAACGCGTGCTGCAAACTTCTATAAATGAATCATAAGTTCATATTTTGAAATAAATCGTAAAAGTATATTATAATATCTATAATATATGATATAATCATTAATATTATTCAATACAATTATATTGAATTATGACCTATGGTCTACGATAAATAAGTAATATTACGTAGGTATATAGATTCATATTTTTAACGGTTAAGAAGATAGTTTATAAATACGTAGAAATAATATGGAACAGTAATACAACTAGGAAATTATCAGTATACTACAGGACATGACATTATTAAATCAATTTCCTTCTGAATGAGTGTTTCACAAATAACAATAGTCAATAATGTATCTGTCACTTGCGTATTCGGCAAATGACAGATTTCAAAAGAAATTAATTTGAAATCATCATAATGTCATATCTAATAGACGCAGTTTTGTCGCAGGTGGCGAATAAAAAGACTATAGTTCAGAAGACATTAAGAACTTTTGAACCTACTGTATGACGACGAAAAAACCATAAAAAAAACTTATTGCATATAATATATCGAACTAAACACTACACACTTCATTAACTTGGTGATAATGAAAATTAATTGAATATGGAATATGTACTTTTGAATATTGGATCGATTTACGTTAAAACGAAAGATGAAAATTGTTTAAAAAGGTGTGAATGGAGAGGGAACTATATAATATACTATAATAATATAAATCGTATCACGTGGCTATAACATGATCACGTGCAAATGCTTATAAATAAATATAATATATATTTAAATATTTTAGCCCAGTAAGTTTTTGATTTTCATCCAGCCCGGACAGGTTACAATTTAATATATTATTTCGTGTTTATAAATTATATTACAGGATTCATAACGTATATTTATAAAATAGGTACCTACATAACAATAAATTACTAATAAGTAATAATAATATCCAAATTAAAAAATTATAAATCATTAAATTAAAATTATATTTATTCGAAATGATGTAATCTTATTCTCGAATAAACTTATTGGCAAATAATATGTATATATAGTTTATTATATGCTTAAATATGCACTGTATGATATTTAAAACATGAATCTCCATAAAAAACGACAAATCACAATTTTTAGAATATTTCCATTTCTTTATACACACACACACACACACACACATATATATATATATACACATTTTTATATTTATTTAACGAATTTATATTTAAAACGTTTTTGGCAAGAAGTTTTAAAGTACCTATTTGTTAATAATTAATGTACTGTTCAAAATATATAAGTTAATACAGTTGAGAAAATGGGGACAATTTTATAACATGCTATGAGAAAATAATGAAATAATTTATTTTGATCAGAAAATGGTGCAGAGAAGTGCGTCAAGAACTAGTATGATTTTAAAATTATAATCATATTGTACACAGATATGAGATATAGTACGACCGCGATGACCCTAAGTTTACGCATTAACTGTAGCTATTGTTTATACTTATAAAGCATAAATTAACAAAACAATAAAATAACACAAAATCCGGCGTAGAATGGAACCAAGCAATCTTAAAAAATATTGATAGGAGCATATTTTTTATGAAAACATTTTCATACAAAATGTGAATTGTTCACAAATATTCAAACGTGAACACGTTAAAAGTATGAAAAATACAAATAAAAGTGTATAGGTATAATATTATTCTGTATTTTACTTAAAATAATTAATTTATACTTAAAACCTCGGTTACAACTGTTTGCAAATCAGTTTAAAATTTCGTTTATTCATTAAATTACATATTAAGAATTAGTCAGAATAGACAGCAATCATTGATAAACTGATATTAGGTATACAGGTAGATAATAGACATAGTATAATTTTGTAATAATGTCAATTGTTAAAAAACTAAAAAGTACGAAAAAGTAGTGCGATCCCTCTTATTTACAGAGACGAGAAACTACTGGCTACTGACCTCAACAGACTTTCTCTTTATTATCTGGTTATAGACGTGTCTATAATTGTATAATATACATACTTTATTATCAATATCAACGATATTAATGATTTACCGTGTATCTATATAATTTACAAAGATGAAATTTTCGTAATATTTTAAATTAGATAGTATCTATACAAGTAGTTGAGTAAGACGTTGTGTAACGCCACGTATGGTCATAAATACTATATAACTACAAATCTGCAATATCTTTTAAAATAGTGTAATTTAATAAAATATTGAAATATATATGGTATTAAAATTATCAACTGTTTAATTAATTAATTTTCGGTTTGAATAATATAATATGGTACACAATAAGTAATATCATATAAATTTTTAAAACGTATGAAAAGTTTTTTTTATAGACGAGATTTCAATTGATAAATATTGAAAAATGTAGAGAAAAAATGTTTAAATATACTTGACTGTATATATAATGTGTAATTGTTTGTCAATTATAAAGATCTTATAATAAATTATTTATTACAGGTATAGCCTAATTTTAAATTAATATTAATTGAATATTTATTTAGGTATTACTGTATTAGGTACCTGATACTCATACATT
This sequence comes from Eriosoma lanigerum, assembly GCA_013282895.1. Lineage (NCBI taxonomy): Eukaryota > Metazoa > Arthropoda > Insecta > Hemiptera > Aphididae > Eriosoma > Eriosoma lanigerum. The sequence goes on along the minus strand of CM023359.1, from coordinate 11,391,665 downwards.
TTTAACTACTATCCAATTTCTGAGAAATACTAATATATTGTGTTATTAATGTAACTTGTATTAAAGCGATTTATATATATATATATATATATATATATATATATATATAATATGTAAAAAATATGAATGAAATTATACAAATAGCCAATATCAAGGTCGTTATAATCGTATAATGCCCTCGAGGTCTTCGAGCCCTATTTGGAGAGTTACAGCAACAACATATCGTTAATATAAAAAATAGTTATTGCAATTTATTTAATATAATTAATAATGAATGTTATTTTACTCTAAACCGTTTGTCCTAGATTTATGTATTATTGTATTAAAAATAATTTTGCAAATACTTTATTAAATCCACGTGTAATCCACTAGTATTATAAAATTAAGTATACCTAAGTAATAAAAAAATATTAAGACAAATATTCTAACTAGTTGTAAAAATTATAAACCTAACCTACCTATTATATAAGTAGGTATAATGTTTTGTCATATAATAATATAATAAATAATAACTATTGACAACGATTTAATATTATTTAAATCGGTTAGTAATAATAATAATTTCGCAAACATTTACATTTCTTTTACTGTTTTATTTAATATTTATTTATCAATATCTATCTACTTATATACAATTATCATAAATCTATTAATATTATTATTTATTAGATATTATAATATATATCTAACTTGATTTCGGGTGAGACATAACTTATTAATAAAAAGTGATGACAATAGTACCACATGGATTATATTAATAATATTAAAAGATAAAATAATTTTAATATCTTAGTATTTAAAAATTATTTATAAACGTTTATAATACCTATACAAAATTAATAATTTTAAATATTTATTAATCGACTACATATAAATTGATTTATTCATAAAAATATGAAAACCATTTATTAAAATTAAAGATTAAAATATTATATACACTTATGAAGTTCAAAAGTTGATTAATGAGAAATAATATCTAATATTAACTTTGGTAGCGAAATCGCATGTCTAAAAAGATTTATCAAACTAATCTTACCTATAATGACCTATAATGACTTTAATCATATATATAAATATATATAATATGGGCAATCAACCATAATATAATACTATAAAAATTAATATAAATATATACATTTTAAAAATCCAGTGCTTAAAACGAAAAATCTTAGTTATTACACGAATAAAACTAGTTTTATTATAATTTATAAGTGATAAATTAATATTATTTATTGTTATTCAAGACCCTTTCGTATTAACAACTTAAAGTTATAATATAAACCTAACGTTGTACGACGTATCGACGTACCTATTTAAGTCTCAGGTATGCAAGGACTAATACTTACATTAAAATCAAGATTGCATTTTTAGACATTTTAAAGTCAAATATTGGTTAATTTTTGCTTAGCAATCAGAACATTTAAGGTTGTAAATTGGTACTAATAAAATAATTTATTTAAATTATACATTAAAGTCATTAAACAACAAAGTATTATAAACATAATATGGAAAATTAGTCCTGTTTAACTACTGAAATTATAATGATATTAGGTATCAGTCTAAAAAACTTTCGTTCTGATGACGTAAAATCTCGGTTATATAATAATTGGGTAAATAATCCTTTAATGATAATATAATACTCGTATATCGATTAATATTTCACATATCGGAAATCATTATAATTGACGACGGTTAATTTATATCAATATATATTAATATGTTTTAAAATATCTGACTGTATAATAACGTATATTTTAATTATCATGATCTACTTAACAATTTAATATTATCAACAATAATTTTTCCTCGATACTAACGTAGTTTTGTATTTCCTTTTCTACGGATATTACAATATCACGTTATGCTATTAACATTTCGTTTGTAGATAAGACATCAGGTGTGCTGTGACACAATTATAATTTTTTTTAAATATAACAACGTATTTAGATATAAGTATAATAATTCATAAGTAATTAGTTATACAGACAAAGCACCGATATTAATTATATAATTAAAATCCCTTATATAATGCAATATTTTTTAATGTTAATAATATAATAGTTTAATGTTGTCTTCTTTACAGAAATCATTTACGTGACTTTTTCCTAATACATCAGTTATAAAAATATGTTCACGTCATACACATTCAAAACATAATACCTATTGTACACAGGCTAGATAATATATTTTTAACATACATTATTTAGCATATTAGAAATAATTCAAAAGATGAATATCTAATGAGATATATTTTTTAAAAAGACTTTCGTGATTTCAATTATTCATAATTGAATGTTTGTGAACTTTGAAGTCAATTTTACAGTGAACGATAAATTGTTGTAAAAGTACCAATCAGTAATAATTATTGAGAAAAAAAAAAAACCATGATTTAATCGTAAATTAACTGTCGCATAGTTGATATTTTAAATTCTCTGACGAGTAAGTATCAAAAATATAGGTAGTATATATGGATATAGATCCATATCAGCTATAGTTCTTAGTTATGGATAAATCATAATTTTATGCTTCTCCACGAAAATATTACAGTTACTGTTTAAAAATAAATCAATAATACGATAAGCTGTTGGTCACATCAATTAGGTATCGGTCTGTTGTTAAATCGGGTACACACAACGGAGCATTTAGGTGTAATGTAACTGTACTATGCTCAAATGTTTACGGTGTTACAGTATCATTCGCACGTGTTCGGTTCGCGGCGCCGTCGATCCACCCAAGTGTGACAGTAGTGCTAACCAGTTGCTCGCAGCGAATCGCCCTGATAGCAACCTACAGGACTGTGAATGACTGATGGATAGACCGGCGAACAACCGATACACAGTAGTGTGCCACCCTTAACGTACACATTGGTCGTACATTCAAGCGAGCACGAATTCTGTTGCCTAAATGTTCCTGTGTGTACCCGCCTTTAGATAAAAAGTATAAAAAAATTTTAAAAATTTTAAAAATAGATTGTATTGACAATTTTTAATACAATACGCGTACTACTTTAATAGTTTAATGGCTTTACAATATTATTATAGTGATGATTAGGTTAGAATATTATTACCTTTCCGGTACCATCATATGTTTAATAGATCATATTATGGCATACAAGTACCTACATTAGAGATTTATACGAACTAACGATTTCAATAATAATTTCACTAGAACTGAAAGAGGTTAGGTCGAGTTAGGTCAGATTGAGCTCATGTAAATAGAAATAAGTTAACTTATATTCAAGTATATTTGCATATTGTAATACATTAATACAATTTATGATAATGCATTAGTATATACTGTTATGACATAAAATATAATCAACGATATAGTTAACCATCAAGGATTAAGATTAGTTAAGTTGGATTGCAGTATTAAAAAAAAGTCCGAGGGAAATAGTTTGAAAATGTCAAATTAAAATATTGCATTCTAAAACGAAAAATTGGCATTAGTTATGGGTTAGGTTTAAGGACCACCGACAAGTTCGCGACGTAGGTGGTGTGCCTATATTGGTATATATCATCATACGCTGGGGTAAACCGTGCGGTGAGTACTAAAATGGCCAATTTCAATATTCAACCTACAACCGATGACGACGATAATAATAATATTATGTAGGAAATGAATAATAATATGAACACCTATTATAATATAATATTATGAACGCGTCGTTGAAATAATATTATGACCGAATGCGTTTTCAAACGGACTTTGGTCAAAATACCAAATTTATGCACTTTGAAATGTGTGCGACTCCATCGATGTCTTAATTGTTAATTTATATTTTCCAAAAATGCGTCGTTTGAAGATATGCGTTCAAACAACATTATCATGTAGACATGTGGTAGGAAGATACCTACTGAAAATATACATTATGATTACAATTACATGGTCTATCATATATTATCAAATCAATATGTTTGATGTGTAGAAATTTTAAAATCGCAATAATGGAAAAACAACAATGTATTCTATTAAATAGGCTCAAAGCAGGCGCCTACCTATGTGGCGCTATCGTTGTGCAAATTTCTAGTCTATAAATAAACCATTGTAGAACACATTATTACTATAGACATTAGACGCTTATTTATTTAGAAAAAAATTGCAAATACAATAATATAACCGCAGAACCAACTATCAGATTACCGCGTGCATTATGCAATAATCAAGGCTATTTAGTTATTTTTTAATCTAATTGCGTTTATTTTTTAAGTAACATAAAAACACGAGATATGGTGATATTCTTTTAGAGATAAAAAAATGTTTAATAATTATTTTTAGACTTTTCGGGGCTCGTCAACGAATCTAGGGCATTTATACGATGAATCTAGCGGATTCTATCGTTTTCTGTTAATATTTGTATTTTTTTTTTTTACATACCTGTTGAACGTTGCCCATTTTTGTTGGTTTATTTATATATATATATATATATCGAATGACGCGTGCGATGATTATTATATTATTAAAAATCCCAACTATACGCACACTACCGTCTACAAACGATACTACCATAAATGAAAAAAAGATTAAACAATATCTACGACGTATGACAGGAAGGAAGGTTTAAAAATAAACAATTTTTCGTATTTTCCGCGACATTATCGACTTATTCGACTCACAATAATAATATTATTATTATTTTACAATGTAAATCGCAAACAATTTTGATAACTCACTTTGCCGGACAACAGTTTTTCAAACTGTTCGATGGCTTTGGTGACGGTGAACGAGTCGAAAAACGAGTGTCGACTGGCCACGGGGCAAACGGTCATGTCGCTCATTCTCATAGTATATTTCTACGGTAAAATAATATTTATCGTCAAGACGCGACGTTGTGTAAAAACACACGCACAACGATCAAATAACTAAAACAATAATAGTTTTTTTAATAACAACAAATACGCGATTTTTGTGACGAGTACTGACAAACAAAATTATCCGATGTAAGCAAAAACGCACACAGAACGGAAAAGTAAAATAAAACAATACTTGTAACAGAAATTGGCGAGCGCGCGTGTCTATTCGGCCGGCGGACACCGTGATCGATTTCGTTAACGGACCGTGTGTGTGGCGAGCGAGCGCGAACACGAATGGAAACAAATAAATAAAAATGTTAGAAACCGAAGCCGCGAGTCCGCGACCACACACGCATGCGAACGAGTGAGGCGACGAGCGGCGGCGACGACTACGGTGCGCTGCACGTAAAGGTGAAACTGTGGGCCGGTGCCGCGCGCGGGACCAACGAAGTCCGTGCGACGGCTCAACTCCCACCACGACCTATTATAGAGGACAACGGTGACGGTGACGGCGACGATGACAACGACTTCTGGCTACTTTTAGGTCAAACCAACACACCGACAGGATTATTGTCAGGATAGGGGTATTCTTAATATTATAATATTATTGAAAATAATTTTACATTATAAATGAAAATAATACCATAAAATATTATTATCATATACTTTACGAACAATATTATTTAACTCGCATACACAATACACGTAAATAATGGTACGAGTAACATGTTAAGAAAATAACTAAACTATTATAATATTAATAAGAATTTCGAAAGTATTGCGATTTAGCGCGACCGCTTTACGGACGCAACAATAACGCGTGAAAATCCGGGAGAAAATTTTGTTGTACGAGAGATTAAAATACGAAACAAATGTCACTGCTCGGAAACCATATAGTTTACATTTTTACACATTTATAGAAACCAACATATTCTACACGTGAATTTATATTAAGTTATTGTCTATTATTATATATTTTGTAAATTTATAATAACAAAGATCCGACGGGGCGACCGCATATTGTTATTATTTATAGGTATTCATTTTTTTATGAAATTTAATAAATTCATAACACATAAATTAAATAAACTAAAAAAGTTACGATTTAATGATATAACTTATAACACCATTTTTAAAATAGTTTTTTACAAATTACAATAATATATAAATACCTGTACCTCTATTTTTTTAATTACAAATTCGTACAACTCATTGTTGTAGTACATTAAAATTATTTTACAAAAACATGAAGAATATACCATAAACTATATTTTCGTATTATTATAATTATAATGAATTATCTATAATTTGTTGTAAAATATGACTGATAAAGTGATAACATTGTTTTTGTTATCACAGATTCTAAATATTTTTCTTATAAAAAATTTATAACACCATTAAAATGTTTTTATATTATACTTATCTACAAGTGCATAGCATTTCTTATATAGATACAATTATAATATACACACTTCCGATTTTGAACACACTTTTTGTCAGCTTGACAGAGTTTTATTAAATTATAATTTAAAAATTATTTTTAAATTGTTATACCCAAAAATATTCATGGTATAGATAAAAATTCAAATTAAACTGGGAAAGTGGGAAGGCCTTAATAAAATCATGGTTAGTAAGAAATTACAGCCTACAGATTAATGTACCTAATATATATAGTTACTGTAAACTAAAAATTATAAACATGTACCATCTGTATTTGTATTTTTTATTATATTAAAAATATATGTAGTACCAACAAAAAGGTAAATATTAAACAAGAAATTTAAATAAAATTATCTTATAACTGCTATTTGACATTTGTCATATAACTTACAACTATTTAATTGGAAAAACAAATGATTTATTTTAAGATACACACGGAAGTTTATGTTGAGCATGTTTTAGATATGATTATTTGATATACGCAGATAAATTTACTAAAACGGTTTTTGAAAAACGTAGGTATATTTTGTTTTTCTCTTATTGATAAAAGGTAAAAATATATATTTTGCGATAATTTAATTCTAACCATTCGATTCGTTATTAAAATCATAACTAGGTACCTAAAAATGTCACATCAAAAGATTCAATTAGAACGACATTAAAGTATTTATATATATGAGCGCATATAATTATGCCATAAAAAATTAAGCTATAAAAAATAAAAAAATAATTAGTTATTAGTTTATTACATTGAAACTAATATTAGAAGAAAAAATAAATTGAAAAACTGACAAGATATATGTATATGCACAGTGCACGCAGATAATGTATGTATGTATCTCTTGTATCTATTTTTCTCACATCACTCGCTATCGTATTATTAGATCATTTTGTTAAATTTTAATGCGACCCAATTCATCGTAGATCGTAAATATGGGCATTTCACATAACGATCTGGAATTAAATTCCATATGGTATAATATAATTTTTCAAGGTGATAATATATTTATTTCATTATTTTCAAGGTAGGAATAAATAATAATTAAAATAACTAATCATATAATATGTATGTATTTAACGTTTTAAAGATTCATAGTTTGGATTCGTATAACTTATACATAAAAATTTCAATATTTGTTTATATAATACATTTAATAACAATAATAATAATAATAATATAACAATAATAATATATAATAATATATATAAAGAAAACGACTTTATTACAAATCCAAACCTAACCTAACCAAACTTATCAAAAAATAATATTTTTTTTTTAATAACATATTTGTTGGTATTTAAATTTTAATATTGTTACAGATTTTATTTTTAAATTTCAATAATTATATTCTTTTACATATAGAACGATTAAATTTTCTTATTTTTAGTATTTTACTTAAAACTGCGATTTGTATTTTTTATTTGGTTACCCAGATTTTAACGTTAAATTATTTCAAATTTTAAATTATAATGATTTTTTACACTAATAGTCTATATCGTTAAAACAAAATTATCAATTTAATTATATACGAAATATTCAAATTACATTATGTTAAGTTTGTTAAAATTAAATTATTTTGGTCAACGCAATATATATATAAATTCTTAAGCCGAGAATTTAAAAAGAAAGAGGACGTGTAAGGCGCGTAATGATGATGAGAGTACCTAGCGACAAATAGGAAGAAAATGAAATAGTAGACTATTCTTGGATCGTTATTGTTATATAGAATTATTAACAAGATCGATGGAATTTATTATGTTTATACAATTATATTTTGTTAGATATTTATTATTATATGATATAACATTATCATTTCATATATTTTAGAAAAATGTTAGCACATGATTTGTTCTCTTTGTATGTCTAGTGTACACAATTAAAGAAAATAACTACCTCATATTTGGAACAAAAATTGTGGTGTTAGGGTACATTTAAAATTTAAAGATAAGAATTTTTTTTGACATATTTATTTTGTTAAGTATTTACAAACAATTTAACAACGGTTTGATTTTTAAATTTTTATATAGCTGTATTAAGCCTGTAAATTATTTTTAAGTAAATATTTTACAAAATGGATATGTCGAGCTTTCGAAAATAAATATTTCTCATCATATAACGTATCTTATTATCTTATCTTTAATTTTGTTAATAATATGTGATAGTAATATGACTTTAAACGGAACAATTATTGTTCTGGGTATAAATAATTGTTTATAATAAACAAGTAATAAATAAGTTTCAATAGTCGAGTTTATAACATTTCAATGTCTACTATTCTACATTTGTACTATAAAATGGATCAATATGTTTAACTATTGAAGGTGATATAAAAAATTCGTTGTACAAACGCGTATTTTATCATTTTTATTCCAAAATATAAATATATATTATTGAGAATTTCAATATTTTACATGATTGTAATTATATCTGTAAATAGTATTAATTATTGAACATAAAATGCAAATACAATTATTTTATATTTTCCATAATATTAGTTGGTTGTTTAAATTTAAAATTATTTATAGTGTTGATTTAGTTATAATTACATATTATTTTATACGACATTGTTATTAGGAAATATCAAATATGCAATGAAGATATTGTATTACATTATTATAGAATGTATACCTACTCAGGAATTTTATTTATTTTACATTATATATGCTAATTTTTATTTACTAGTTAAAATGTTAAAATGATTTAAAATTAATTAATATTATTGTGTTTATTATTACGTCATAAGATTAATTATTTATCATAAGTGATTTTACCTATATACTCGTATATTTTACTATAATATATATTTAAATACCTTTCATTATATTAAATATTCATCATTGTGCAAATATTAAACAAATGACAAATTTTAGACTTTGAAATTATGATTATTTTTAATAATATGATGTAATTCTATATTATTATGGATATATCTTTTATGAAATGTCATACCTCATAATAATTTTTTTTAAATAAATTATATATTTATTTTATCTGTGATACGTAATGAAATTATGTAGAAAAAACTGGCACACTCATCTAACATAAAACTGAGAAATATTACTTAGATATTGTCTTTAAATTATAGTTAATTAAATACATATTTAAAAAGTTTAAATATATTTTATGAAAAGTAATGATTTCAGCAGTTCAATTATTTTAATTTTATTGTATCTAACTATTAGTATTCTGTATAATACTCTCATGATTAATAAATTGTTCTGTTTTATCGCAATATTTCAAATAATTATGATACTTAACAAAATAAAAATAATATTAAATGAATAACGTAATACAAATTGTATAATAACTATAAGAATAATCTGACTGGAAGGTTATTATAATTAGGGTAGATTTTTATATACTTTTTCATAATTTTAGTGATAGCAATTAAATAGCTAATAATTTATATCAAAATGTGTTTCATAACATTACGATGCTGTATTAAAATTTTATTTTGCTTATTTTAGAATTTGTTTCATCTTTAGTACTAATTATAGGATTTCATTAATTTTTAAGACATTTTTTTTCGAAAACTTTTAATTACACAACTTACACATGTATAAATGTTAAAATATCGATTACGAGTTTCAAATTTATTTACAGCAGAAATAATAATTGTGTACGTTTTAATTCAAATATTTTTTAAAATTACACTCCAGGTCTATAGTAATTTATCTTTAAATTTATTATCAGAAATCGTATTGTTTATTGAGGTAGGAAAATAAATTCAGTTATTAATCGTTATCATCCTAGTTTATACTTTATAACTGTATTTAAATCATTCTATTGTTCAAGTTTGCGTTTTATTATTATTTTCAGATTGAAGATATGTAAAATGCCGTTATATATACATAAAGAAATTAAATCAACTTTTTAATTTTTAAAATAAAATTTAATATTAATTTTTTTTTTAAATTAAATATTTTTATTTTTGAAATGCATTTTATGGAATTTGTTAGGGAATACATTATATACACCCTATTAAATGAGTTTTTGTGGTTGTAAATAATTATAATAAACATTTTATACAAAATTTTGAACAATAAAGTTTATAGACAATTGACAAATATAATAAATGTAGATGTTTATTAAATATTGAAAACTATATTAAATTATCGAATTAAACCCTACTCGATTTAGATAAGAACTAATGGACTTGTATTTGTTTTTATTTAAAAACATATGAACAAGCGACACAAAAATACAATACTTAACTGAATTTTTTTTTTAACATAGCTTAAACAACTTGTCCAGCTTTGTCTATAAGTACTAGACGTAAACAATATCGTATTTATATTTATTTTAGTATCGATAAACCATTATTGACAATATATGTATCCATATATACAGATTGTAGGATAGATTTTATACTTAATTTATATTATGCCATTCAACAGTGAAAAACACTATAATAATATATAATATCTTTGTCGTATAAACATATCATATATATATATATAATAGCCATATACACATAGGAAGGTTATATTATAGACTATAGTCCTGTTTTGCTGACAAGGAGTGTCGCCGTTCAGCATTGACGTCAGTCGTCAGATGTTTAATCTCTAATATGTATTCCTTTACGGTACACAAATACGTACATATTACATAAATATAATATATACAATCAAGTGGTTTATACAATACGAACATTAATAATATATCGTATACGTTATATATATATATATATATAATATGATATACAGAGTGTTTTAAAAAATTTGTTTTAACAAATAACAGTATTAAAAAAAAAAAAAAAAACAAATGCTTAACTTGAACAATATATTGCAGATATGTACAAATTCGAAGTAAAACAATATTTTTTTGTCTATAAACTTAAATTAAAATGATAAATAAAATACTCATATTATTATGTTTCACGAAAAGATGTTTAAATATTGTTTTTTTTGTACTCAAATCAAATAGTAAAAAAGTTGATTGAATCTCAGTAGGTATACAAAACGATTCTATAACTATCTATATGTATATAACTATATAGTTAATATTATCTATAACCTAATATTTAAACTATTTATGGTATGAATATGCAAAAAGTAACAAAGTAATTATATATAGGTATTAATTTTTATAATAATATCATTTAAATCGATATAATATTATTATGTTTAATATTTATCTACCCTTTATATAATACCTAGCTATAAATATATATGTACCTTTTTATACAATATTATATAGGTATGCATAGTTTTTTGACGATACTAAATTATAAGACAAACATAAACGATGAGGGTTGTTTCTTTATTGCACCCGACTAATATATACACGATAAACATTAAGTAGAGACAGGATTTTTGTGAAAATGAGAAAATAAAAAAATATTAATATCTATCTTTCTCTTTTTTAGAAAAACAATAAAAAATAAAAAAAAATAATAAAGTAAATTGAAACATATATATACTACCAATAATAAGTAATAATTAGTAATATGTAATTATGTAGGTACTTAGGTACGCATGATATAATTATAAATATTTGTATAGAATATAATAATTTAGTAGGTAGACTAATTTCAAACTTAATAATATTTAATTTTTATTTAACAGAAACATTTATGTGGCTATAAAATCGACAACATCATAATTCACTTGTAAACATAATAATATTAATAGTTAACTAAATGTGTAAAACGAGATAGAAAATATTGAATTTTTAGAATTCAACTGCTAAAACTCCCACATAAATATTATACTGAAATATAAATATTAAACATGCATTTGGAGAGTTATCCTACAACTGCCAGCAACCAGTAAAAATGTATAATTATCATGTAAAAAAACATTATTTTGAATTAAGACTATCACGTAAAAATATGTTTACTGATATAGAAAAATGTCTATTAGTGTGATAGTTAAAAGACTAATTTATTAATTTATCCTATTTACACACGAGATATTAAGTTTAAATATAATATGAGTTTTAGTACCTATATAAATTATATCAATATCACAATACCTAACTATATCATTTATTTTTTAATATATATTTTAATAATATGATATATTAAAATATGAAATATCGAAGATCTGATAAAAATGATTATTATTTCTTAAATTCAAGTTTTGGTAACTCGAATCTTATCTTATCTTAGAAAAAATCAAATTTGAAAAACAAATCTGCATGTGGTCTAGCAAATTAAAGAATTTAAAAATGCAATTTTTATCTGCTTAAGAATGATTCCCTAAATATAATCTATTACGTGCAATGCGCATAATATATAATAGTATTTAATATATAATAATATTTAACCGCTTCTGCACGCACCGTTAGGCGTTTTATCTCGATGCATTTTCTCAATAGTACCTATATTTATGCGTATAGAGAATGTATCATTGTTTTGCGTCATAGAAATAAAATATTATAGAAGAAACAATGAACAATTATATTTAAAATAATTATTCCCACGATACACACTTAATACGTCTATTAAAATCTATATGCATACAATGAAAAAGAGTAACGCATATAAAACTTTTAAACAAATTATTTAATAATTATACAAATGTATTAGGTACTAAAGTATTTTCGATAAATGACTATATGGATATAGGTGTACTACGTATAGTATTATTTTATTAAATTAAAATTGAGTATGACAATATCTAAACTGTAGGTTTAGAATGAAAAAGTATTAAATATATTTGTTTTTAAATATTTATTTTACTGTTTTAAAAATTATTATAGTAAGACAAAATTAAATTGTTTAATTAATTATTTTAATAAATAAAATACAGAAATGCGACAAGGCTTTAATATGTTAAAATCCAAGTAAACACTTTAAAGTATCTGTATTGTAAAATAAAAGTTTAAAATATCTAGATAGATTTTATTTTCAATCCAACAACTGTGTAAGGTTGAGTAGAATAATTTTTAATTGCTATAAAGTATATAAGGATAAAAACAATAATATTTATAAAAAAGTCCACCAATGCCTTGATATTAAACTAAAAAGTACAAAAAATAAAATGTTCAAAATGTTCAAAATGTATTACTTTAATAATTAATTAAATTATTTTAATAATAAAGCTATATATCGTATAAAAATATAACTAACAATCAATAAAAAAATGTACTTTTAGTACAAATTTACAGCTCATTGGTAAATATAAGCATTGATTATTGTATAATATAATATAATCAATGGTATATATACAACTGTACAAGTCATAAATCTGTATTATAATTTACAAACTACTCAATTATATAAAATTGATTTATTATAAGTATTATATCTAGTCTATATCGCTATATATGCATTAGATAATACCATATTATGTAAAGTTTGGAACGGTAAAACAATATTAAATAAAGTACAGATATCATTTATGATTAACATTAACATTAACACTGATACAATTAACGTATTGTGTATCAATCAATATTGAAAAACAATAGAAATCAAATAATGCCATTCTATAATAGTACGTAGTACACTAAATTGAAAGTTTAAAGAATATTATATAGTTCGATAAGGTAGTTACAATTATTATTAATTGTAATGATGATTGATGTAATGATTTTTCTTGTAAAATATATTCAAATTTCGAATACTCAATATATCATTAACATCGCAACATATTCGAGTATTTAATCATATTATGACTAAATTAGTCTATCCTTGAGTGGTAAATTAAATAAAGACTTTATTTTCTATCCGATTAACCTATATAGTAATAATAAAAAAATAATGAGTATAATATATAATAATTAGTGTGTGCAGTGCACTATCTTCTATGAGTAATGACTGGAAATTTAATAATAACGAAAAGTCTTAAAATCAGTTTAAGGACATACGAATACTCGTATGCCCCCCAAGTAAATGTATACTTAAATATTGAAAAATATAATAGGTAAAAGACCAATTTTTCATTATTATTTTAATATATTATACCTATACTTTAAGATGGGAATCATGTGAACGTTGGTACAAATATTATATAGTATATTTGCGTTTTTTTCTTATACGTTCATATTATACGAGTATATTGCATATATTATTTGACCTGTCAACTGTCAATCACATTTATTCATTTGTATATAATATAAGGTTATTGTTATAATACAACGATACAATTTGATATGGAAACCATGCTAACCTACGAAGGTCTTAACTAAATTAGACCTTAACGTTCGCAATAATCAGAAAATCTTCGACAAAAGTTTTCAGCGTTTTACATGTGCAACCGAGTATAACCAATTTATTTTCACGACAAACGTCTCTAATGGTCGTTTGCTTCAATTTTCGTTAATATTTAAGCATATAATAATAGTTTTACTCGTAATTTAAATAAATATTGTATAGTCATACAATCCTTAAATTTTCGTTACAGCCTTACACAAATGCTTATATAGGTATACTTATAAATTAACTTCATATTTTACAAAAATTTCAGTGATTATAATATATTGATTCATTCTTTGACATTTAATTGCACGAGTAAGGACAGTTTATTTAAAAATAAATTGATGTTAAAACTATATAAAAATCACTTCGACAATCAGTGAATTATTCTATTTTCTTTTCTCCATTCCAATTATGCATAATTTAAATTGGAATAATATGGCTATTTTCGAAAGTAAAATATATTATTCGTAGTAATATGTTAAAAAAATTTAAATTTAAACATCCAAGACCAACGTTAACGACGACGCCAACATTGAAATATATTATATAACATATAGGTAGCTACCATTTTGTTTGTTGACGAAAAATGAATTAAATAAACATAACAAGATTATCAGATTAAAAATTAGAGTGGTTTGTTATTTGTATTATGTTTTTATTTATTTCCGATGACATAAGCTACTTTTTTCCCCTATATATAAACGTTCCATACATATTAAATCTATATAAATAATATCAAACTTAAATTATTAAAACAACACAAGTATATAATTCGTTCAGTTCATCTTGATAATTCGTGATGTCACGCGTCTGTACAAATCAGGGATTTTCATATCAGACGTAACGGTCGCCATAGGTGTCAAGATGCACCGGACGAGTTTAAAATATAATATATAATAATATCTTTGATATTTTACCTGTATAGTACCTATATAGTTACAATTTGATAATATAATTATATTAAATACAGAATAAAGTTTGAACGTCTGTTGTTAATTTATAATATAAATATGAATGTATGTAATAATTAACTATAAGGTCGAGAATAATACAAAAATAGATTTAGAGATTAAAATGACTTTGCAAAAGTCGATCGGTCAGCAATAAAAACGTTTTAATAAAATGACATTACTATACACTAACATAGGTACTAATATTATATAAGTGTTTATTTATAATGCATAACATATAAAACTTAAGATATTGTTCGTTCAAAGGTCTTAAATCTTAACACGTTTACCATTTTACCTGTTGCTGCAGACATATTAATCAATACATTTATATCAACTTTTTTTTTATAATTTATGTTATAAAATTTTATTCTAAACAAGAGGTTAAAAATTATAATTTTTTTCCCGACAATCGATTTGTTATAAATTTATAATTATTATTAAGACCAAAGCGATCGTTTAGGTCGTTACATAATATAATTATTATATTATTAAATATTTAAATGAAAGATAAATGTATTACGAATATACGTCATAACGATAACGTCCATGGAGTGATTTTCTATAAACGATTGTTCGAAGAAGGTACTATAATTTAGTTAATTCCATAGATAATACAAATTATTTGTAATATATCAGAAAAATGATTGTTAGGAGACCTATGACTCGTTATTCGATTTACAGAAAACGATTATTGTTTCTTTGAAAATTATAGCATGTTTAAAAAAGAAGAACATTAAGTATATAAGTTTCCGTTCTATAGATGAATAATGATGATATTTTATTATATTTTTAATTTGTACAATTCATTAATATATTTATAATTAAGTCCAAAATTAACTTGCATACGCACGTTAAAACGTTAGATGTTCGTCAATAATAACACTAATCTTTTTATATACAATTTTCTTATCAGAATTGTTATTATTATTTTTTAAATAATTATATTTTAATATGGTGTTTTTTTTTGTTAGTCTAAAATGTTTGAATGGATAGGATGGATTTTATTTATTAATATGACCTTCCGATGAACATAATATTGCTAATAACTTATTACCTACTTATAATTAATAATACAAATCTATAAAGGTTTTTTATCCGTTAAATACTTAAATATAACTATATACTTATTAAATGCTATACGATATATTATTATCGATACCGGGATAATAAAAACAATATATTATTATAATTTATAATAGGTACTACTTAATATTGTAATAATACACTGTAAAATTATTTTTATCAAAAATACATGGCACAATATAAAATTCTAGAGCTGATGATGACTATATGGCTAAGAATTTATGTCACATTGTCTCTATTAATATACCTAGTATATACCATTGTTATGAAAACTATAGTCTTTATTGATGCTAAAAAAAATTACTATACAATAGCAAATAAAAGTTAATATCAAAATAAATTTCAATTAAAATTAGTGAAGCATTTTTTGGAATAATTTCTCTGTTCTCTGAAGAATGAAATGTTTTATAAAATCCGTAAACTGTCGGCTCCTTGCTTCTATTATTCCTACCAAAATAATAAACTGAAGCAAAGCCATGTAGGAAACTTATTACATTAAGTATTGCTTACGTTGACCTAGGTTTAAGTACAAAAGTTATATTCATGAACTTATATAATATTATATAATATAATATAAAACTTATATAATAATTTATAGGTTTGTTTCAGCAGAAACTTTCTGAACCGTAACTAGTTCAATATTATCTGTTCACTCTGTTGGAACAAACTTAACCCGACGTGGCGACGTGTATAGAAGTAATACTATAATATATACTATAATAATAATAATAATAATATATATAAAAAAATTATCTTCCTGTATAACAATCGACGTTGAGTGCTCTACAGGTCAATATTACATATCAAACATGAGAGTTAATTGACCTATTATATCAAAATTTGATCACAAGAAAAAAACACGTTTATATAGCAGTTTATTTATGATATTTTTAAATTTAAATAGAATCTATAAATAACATTTTAATAAACTGTTTATTATATATATATGTTATATATATATATATGAAAATATTCAATGACACGTGTTGTTATTTTTTAATTATAATGTTATCAACGTATTTATATCAATAACAATTTTGTTGCCCTCTAGAATACGGTAAAGATCAATGAAATATATAAGGATAATTAGTACATTATAATGAGTAACACTAAGTGACAACTGACAATGGTTAAGTAAATAAACAAATAAATTAATGAAAAATTGATATATTTCAAGACTTTAACGACTTAAACATAGTATGAATAACAATAATATGATATATTGACCTAGATCTTGTAGCAACTAAGGACCGGTTGAACTATCGCATATCATAATCTGTAGGTTGAACGTAGGAAGATATTTGGTATATCATTACAAATAAAAATAATAAAACCTATAATAATTTTGCTTATTTTACCAAGTGTATAATAATAAATCAGTTATGTTTAAATCGATTAGATCAGAAAAGTCGATTCAGTGATTTTATTATTACAGATAGTACCGTTTTACATCACACTCGAATTAAAAACAGTTACATATATCTTATTCTTATATATAGTTATATACCTAAGTAAGTGTGTCGTATACGTAGAGAATAATAGTTTGCAATTTATATTGTAAAACATTTGCATATTTGTGTGAAATCTTCAGTTTAAAATATTTAACGAATTATCTGAATTTTTATTTTATTGAATAAAAAAAATCCGGAAAGATAGATTACCATGTTGAGTAATGACGACAATGGAAAGGACTATGAATTACGATAATAATAATTATTGTTATCAGCTGTTTGAACATATCATATTACTATACGTTACTATAAATAGTTGCATAATTATTTTCAATAATATATCAATACAATTAATATATTATAATAATAATAGTTTAATAAATGATTGTCGATCTCGTGACTTTTACGTCATCGAAATAGAATTAGTGATAGCATTATTGTCACTAAGCGTCGACGATGCACGCAAAGGATGCGACAATAGTAATAGCTAATAACATAATACTAAATTGTAGACACATGTCATTTGAATAAATGTCAAAACCATTACCAATTGGTTTATTCTTATCATAGTTGTGTGTACGATACGTTAAACACATCGTCTAATCTCTAATGCATTCAATTGTTTCTAACATGCACGCACAATTGTATAATATCTGTCGTATAATATTGTATATTTGTATACAATACAATTGTACGATCGTGAAAAGTCTAAAAAAATTTACTAACAATAATAACTTATATATTGTCATTGTCAGTTGTTACAAAATTGTTGATAATATAGTAACGCACTGATAACGTCGACGGGAATAGAAGTTTAAGTCGTAGGATAATAAGTTAGGTTTGGTAAGGTTGACGTCTGCGTGGACAGGAGCGTATCTAGGACGTATGTGAGGAGGAGTATAATTGATATATAAAATAAATTATAACATTATTATATAGGGTCGATCGCCCCCCCCCCTTTTTGTAACATTCCTGCGTCAGGGTAGTAATGATAACAGTGATCCTCTGATGCTGTCGGTTCAAATTAAAAAAAAAGTTAGATTAAGTTAGGTTGACTATGAATGTCCGAGAACTCATAAAAATCGTTCAATTATTTTATACTTAACTACGCTGATTTTTTTCATATTTTTAATCACACTTACACAGTTACACTTAACTACTAGACTTTTATAGATGCGTATTTAATATTATTAAAATTGGTAAAAGTATACCGAAATGGATTATGTATAATATCTAATAAAGTAATTATTAAATAATAAACTAATATAAGTTATAACAAATTAAAATAATAACTAATAAACCATCATGGTCACAACTGGGGAGGGGGGGAGTCTAGCATTTGCTAGTATTTTCTAGTATTAAAAATTTAAAAGCAAGTATTGGCGCTATTAAGAGAACTCTACCCATACGTTATTTCTTACATACGCATATAATATGGCAAATCTACGTAACGCATTCTAACTACAGTCGACAGTTTATTTATAATTAATATTAGAGTAAATGTACTTACTATCATATTTGTAGAGGAGAATATAAACCGTACTTTAGAGTTTATTTTAAATATTTTTTTTGTAAAATTATTAGTTATATGTATTTAAAAAAATTGATTATTAAATTGCTTATAACTTTTTTAGAAATAAAACTTAACATTGAAGTACAGTCTGTATTCTCTTCTACTGATTTGACAAAAGGTAAATTTACTGTTGTAAGAATGCGGTACCCACGTAGATTTGTCATGTTATGCAAATGTAAGACGGAAACGATAACCCAGTGGGAAGAGTCCTCTTAATATACATTATTATAAATTTTAAATTAGAAAAAAAAATCCACAATCCCCGTGATTTTAGACGCAAATTTATATTTTACACAAAAATATATTTAAATTAGTTTTATTCGTAAAAATCGGTATAACTAAACATAACCACATTATGCGAATGTTTTAAGTATTATATTAAAAATAATTTTAGCTTGTGTATTTGTTGAAAAAGTCTTGTGAATATAAACTAATATAACTAATATAACTAACAATTTGTTCGTTTGATGTTTTGAACAACGAAAAGAATAAAAAAATATAAAAACATCAATTCAATTATAATTGTTTTGTTATTATTTATTATTATAACATTATAAACAATTTGACCGAAAATACACGTTGTTTATTCATTATAATATTATACATAACCATGGATAATGTTTACATTTTATTACGGTTCATTCATTGAAAAATTTATATCTCTAAAATAGTTTAAAAAAAGATCCCAAGCGGTGAAAATTAAATTATTCAATATGTTATAGTTTCGAAATTAAAAATATTAATCTATAGTATAAACGAATAATTATTATTATAATAAATATTTAATTTATTACGTAAATCAGCATTAATTGTTTTGTTTTCATAATGAATAATTAAATTATATTATGTTAAACGGTCGATAATCTAATCTTATCGACGTTGCTATTAATGACTGTTAATTATATATGAAAATAATAAGCTATTTATTTTATTATTTTCTAGACGTCAATCTTTAAACGTATGCCTATGGTATAGTATATTATAGTCATTATCAACTTGCAAATAATTATATTACATTAAAACTTGCTAACAAGTCGTAACTAACGAGGAAACCGTCAACCAAATTTGCTTTATCCTATTATCTATTATCTTACGTGTAAGTTATTATGTATAGTACCTATTACTTATTAATTAATAATGCGGAATAAATGATTAAATATTATATACGACTCTTCTTCAAAACGGATTTACGGCAAAATATCAGGACGAATGAAAACTAAATGGTCTAAGAAAATAAATATTCACCTTGAAAAAGTACAATATAGATATTATATACTATTACGTTTCTTTTCTTTTCTGGCGTACGTGACGTTAACGTTATTAAATACCTATTTGATGTTTTCTAAACGTTTAATAATTACTCAGAAATAATAAACTATAATTTTTATAAACAAAATATTATTATATGTGTACTAAAGTGTGGATCGGTATCTTGCGGGCAATGGACAAGAAAATTTGCAAAGAATGAGTGAGCGACGATGAAAATGATAAGATGGACATGTGGAGTGACTATATATATATTATATATATATATATATAGGATGTCGATGGATAAAATTATTAATAAATAATAAAATAATAAATAAATAAATAAATACAAAAGGGGTAATGTTGGGATCAGTATACATTGTGGAGAAAACGAGAGAGAACAAGTTGAGATAATTGTTCGTGTTATAAGGAGAGATCATACAGAGGTAGCGAGAATTGTAATGGAAGTTATTAATATTGACGTAAAGATAGGGAGAAAAAGGTTGATGTAGTGATGGATAATATTATATGAGAATATTAGAAATTAAGACTTTTTTAAATTTCTTTGAAATTCGTCTTTAAATAATAAATGAATTTATATTGTATTTTGTTGGAAATAATAATAATTATAGTAAAAAACAAGGATAATTATAGACCTATGTTTATAATATTATTACAATTATTTAAATATAACTATAGTATGCATAAACAGATGATGCACTCATGTCTCACACATTAATATAATATAAAATAAGTACTATAATAATATCACGATTATAGTATTTATACACTTTATATAATAACACTACTGAAAGCATATTTTGTTGTGATATATGTATGATTAAATATTCGATACAAACACGAGAACGGCACGGAGTAATTCGTACGGTATTAAATGACTAGAACAGATTGCGATATTAGCTGTTTACAAACATTTTCAACGTTAAAGATACACAAAGGTTTAGTCATCGTTTTAAATATTCCGCATTTATTGCATCTCAACAGATACCAATTGGGATACGATTAATATACACAGTATCAATTCTTATATATATAAATCAGTTTAAAAGGGTACGATTGTTTCAAGATTAGTAGATTATATAGATTAACACAGTGATATTCAAACTATTTCATCCTACGGCTTCTTTGTGTATTTACATGTACCAACCTACCTACCTATGTAAATTAATTTATTTACAATACACAATACACACACAAAAAAAAAAATTAATAATTAAATAATGAAGTAAAAACTGAAATTAAATGTTTTATGTTCATTATAAATGGAATATCAATAAATTAATAAATTAATAAATTAATATTCAGTGTTATTTAAATGATTTTCGTTTTCGGTATCATTTCCATAATCAGAATTAAAGGGTTTTCGTTATACATTATTTTTAAACGTTGAAATGGTCTTTGAATTTCTATAAAAATACCTCGTTATATTGATATTTTATTAATTTTAAAATTTTGAATTTGTTATTTTGGTGCCTATGTTTATGCCATTTTGATTTTTGAAAATATTTTTGTTTTATATTAAAAATGAACACTTAAAAAAGTACCTAATTTTTTGGTTTTTAAACAGCTTTGATTTTGTATTATTTGTCTAAATTTTTTTAGAAAACCATAATAATGGAAATTTTGAAGCATGTTACAAATTGAATAACAACATTGCTCAACACAAATAAAATAAGAAGTTGTCTATACATGATTCCTATGAAACGTCCGATCATGGGCGTCCCCAGGTGGAGCAAGACGGGGCATTTGCCTCCCCTGTAATAATGTTATTTCCACAGCAATTGGTAAAATTGTCAATGAGAAACTAGCTTCTAATAATAATACCTAATTGTAATATTTTAATTGTAATAATGACGAAACATAATAATGTACTATAAATAAAATGTATAAAGAAATTTTCATTAATTTTTATAATTAATTTTGCCCCCTCGCTTAGAAAAATGTCTGGGGACGCTCATGCGTCAGGTATCGAATATCAATAATTGTTGTTACAATTATTGTTTTTTGCCTATGACAGCTCTAGTAACTGCGCCTATGGAGTCGTAACGCACATTTTTAATACCTCTGAATTAACCAATTACGGTTATTATTGAATGTCTACGACGTGAGTACGTATATACCCATGAACAGAACATTGTGAATGAGAAATATAAATAATAATAATAATATGTAAGCAGTGGCGGATCTAGAGATCATCAAGGGTGGCGGCCAATAATCGAAAATTTTAATTTGCTTGTATAATTTAATTCTATCCATATAGTTTACATGAGCGCCCTCAAGCTTCTTCTTCTTCTTATTATTATTATCTAAAATATTAACAATATATCGACACCAGGGGGGAGGGCGTTAGCTCTATTGAACCCCTCTCAAATTTGCCATTGTATATGAGTAATAATAATAAAGTCAACCTGAAATGTATTCTCCATAATATAAAGACTAGTTAATTACCTACGTATATTCATATATTATTTAGGTTATCTTAAATTAATAATAGCCATATAAAAGTAGAAATTTGAAAAAATTTCCAAATTCTTTAAACATCTGTTAATTGATACAAAAAAATATATTTACCCAAACGTTTTTTGGCCATAATCTCGCTAAATATTGGCTTCATTAATTTTTTTTGCCTAGTAAGCATAAAATTAAGATAGTATGGATACCAGATGACACATATTTAAAATCATATCACATAACACTTAAAGTTGCTACTTAGAACAGCTGATTTATAGACGTAGGGTTTATATCTAGATGTTATCTATATCCATCATATAGTGACGGACCATTAAATTATTATTAAATTAAATCATTTACCTAAATTTCAAATTAAATAATATGTAATCATTACAAAAAAGAAAGGGACAGGGAATATAATTTTACATGTTTATTTATTTCATATATAGTTAGAGGGCGCCCAGAGGCTATAACTAATAATAATAGAGGCTAAATCAATTGTTTTTGGGAGTAATTTTGTCTTTTAATTGCCATATTATTTTGGCTTGTCGTGGATCTATCGTATTATTCATTATATATATGATGATGGAATTCGGTAGCTATAGATACAGTTATAAAAAGTAAAGTTTAGTGGGAATGTCGATTGTGGACGTTCTTCCTTCGACCCTTCGGTCCTCGGAGAAATTAGGGGTTTATTATACTTAAGATTTGAATGTAATGATATTGCATTAGAAAATATGATTTTGAGCGAAACTCAATATATTACAATATGCCATACTGATAATCCATTCCAAAATTTTACCACGTGTGTAAATTATGAATTTTAATATTTAAAATAAATTTCAATTTCCTACGATCTAAACTTATTTAGTTATCAAGCAATAAAATAATGAAACCGTAATTTTGCCGATTTTCAAGAACTCTTACTTTAAAAGCTTACGAAAAAAAATTGTCAGTCACGATTTTCAAAATATTTTGTAAAAACATTAATTCGTATATATCTAGACTTCGATAAAATTTTCAAACCAATAAAATAAAAATTGCAGGAAATATTAAACATTATTGAAAAAAAGCCAAAATTCTATACTTAGTCAGAAAATCAATCAATCGTTTTTAAATTTTTTCTTGAAATGAAGTTCATCTAAGTAAATACTAAAAAAATTTTTCAAGACACTATGATTAAAACTCAATTAGTTATCACGAAATTAAAAATTTTAATTTCAGAAACGTTATTATGCTGATTTTCCGCCATTTTTTAGTAGTTTTTCTTCTCCCAAGGAAAAGCTTTTAAGAATTTGGAAAAATGAGCTAAATAAAGTACCAACAAGATGCAATTTGCTACCGAAAACATAATCTACTTGTGGTAATCGGATTATTATTTCTACCCGAAAAAAGTGTCTTCATACATAAAAAAAAAAAAAAAACATCTTTGTAAAACCAATATATTCTTCGCTTCGCTCAGAATCTAAAATATAATCTAACGCGAAAGAAAAATGCTTGGGCGATTTCAAGTTAATATGATAATAAGCTGTATTATACCTACAACCTACTATATGTTTTTTTAATATTTGTTAATTTTTGGCATCAATTTCAAATACTTTATGAAAGTTATATTCATTCTAGTAAAATTATAACAGGTAAACAGCACTAGTCTTTTTAAAACTATATAACTACTTATATGACGTTTAGAACAAACATAAATGATACAGTTAACGGTAAGCGTATACTACGCTATTCATGATAAAAAATAATAATAATAATTCGAAATCTATAAATACTGGTAAGTATATAAAATCACACTATTTATTTTATTACAATTACATAAAAGATGAATCACGATAATGTAATGTTATCATCGCGGTACTTATTATATCTCAAAGTAGTACTCGCGTACTCATATATTATAATTATTTTTTATTTAATTAATTCACTGTATTTGTTTATATAAATAATGATATTTATAGATATTATTTATTATTATAATTTATAAAGTGAAAATCAATAAAAAAAATTATATGACACATCCAGATAGTGCGTAAATTATACCAATAAAAAAAGCAAAAAAATGAATATTATTAAATATAATAATACTAATAATAGAATAAACAAATTAGGAAATTTAGTAGTGTCTTTGCCTAATTACGCCAAAAACAAAAAAATAACAAAATAATACTCAAGTAAACATGTGATTACTAATAACCTTTACCCAGTTGTACCCATAACATTTGGTAATTGTAATTAAAAAAATATCATTAATATTTTATTTTAGTAGGCTCTCACAACATTAATTAATAAGACAATATCGGTTATTATATGAATCATAAGGATTTAACATGATTGTAAGATATTTTTAAAAACATTTATTATAGAACTAATAATTATAAATTATTATTTTGAATCGTTAAACAATAAGTTTGATAGAAATCGTAACTATTGCGCTTTGACTATTTGATAATATAAGAGGGGATGAAACGTATTTGGAATATAAGTAGTTCTGCGATAGTAATAATATTTTAACAATTGACATTTTTTTTTATCTATATATCATTTTTTATTTAAATTTAAATTTATAATTACTAGTTTGGGTATATTATGGTAATTATTAACTCGTATTTTTTTTTTTTACATAATTTTTACATTTAATTGAAATGCAACTATAAATTGGAAAAAAATTTGAATGCATGTATAATAATTGTAAAACAATAACAATATTTGTAAAGAATCTGCCATACATTATCCTATGTACACGTGTTCTTGTTGAGTAATTCATAATACAGCTGTACCCAAGTTTATACGTACACATTATGTAAAATAATATTTACGAACTAAGGTACATTTATGACTTTATACATCAGGTAATACTGGTATAGTGGTATAAGAATACCGGGTAATTAATGTATGTATTAGGTATATTTTATAGGTACCAATAGCCTAGGTACGTTATAATAACTTATACGTACAAATTCTCGGAATTAATGATGCACGAAATTTATATTAGTCACCCAAAAATACTATAAGTCATAATAATATACCTACTTATTTGATCGTTGCGACGAGAATATATCTACGCGTATAAATATATTGCGTGAACACTGCGGAATATGAACCACAGGTGTGTGATTATATTTTGTGTGCCTAATAGTCCGCACATGTCATCCATAACGGTCATTAAAATCACCATTTTGGTTTGTTTGAGATTTGTTCGATAACTTAACCTGACTTATCGATTTTCAATTGCTTCAATTGCTTATATATATATATTTTTTTGTATACTGGTAATCTTTAACTGTTAATTTAACTCACATTTTTTTAATAAAAAAAGTGTAGGAGTTGCATCAATTATGAGGAAAATGAGAGAAAATAGGCTGAGATGGTTTGGGCATGTTATGAAGAGAGATGATTCAGAGGCAGTGAGAGTTATTATAGAAATTAATGTAAAAGGTAATAAAAGTCGAGGAAGACCGAAGAAGAGGCGGATTGATGGAATATGAAAGATAGCTGGTGTGAATGGACGACAAGTAGGAGATTGAAATCTGTGGAGGTGTATAGGACACTATAACATATGAGTATATGACCGACTCTAACTAGACGAAGAAGAAGATACATTTTTAATTCAAATTGAAATTGGAATTTCGTAATATTTGTATATTTTATTATAAGTTCTTAAAACGAAATATTACAATATTAACTAGGCATATTCAAAACAATAAAAAATTACAGTTTTTGGATAAAAATAAAAAATCCATCTCGGTAATTAAAAATTACTCAACCTGCAACTATAGGTAATTAATGTTTTAATGTTTTCAAAATCAATTCAGTCGTTGTAGGTACATCTTTTTTATATAGTTATATGTTTTGTAAAATACCTACGCTTATAGGTGTATATAAAAAAACAATTTTGGAGAAAAACATATATATTGATTCTAAACATTATTTGTATTCTTAATCTGTAGCGTGATGGTATTATGATTTAAATGTTTTTATACATATTATTATTGAAATTAGTGTTTTACTAATTCATTGTATTATCTATTTTATATTTACTTAATTATTTTCATATATTGTACCTAATCTCAGACTACAACAACTATATATATATATATATATATAAGCGTATAGTAATGAAAGAAATTATACAGCTAGGTGTTTTATAACACTTTCAATTAACTAACAATTTCAAGATTTGTTTTTCTTATTTGAATATACTTTTCACTTTTTCTCTAAATTTACATTACAAATATATATATATTATCAATTGCTAATTAGTTTATATTTAATTAATGACATAATATATATTTATATCTTTTGACTACATTGCTACAACTAAAATTCAAAATAATAACAAAAACTAGTTAGATTTTCTTTAAAGTCGCGTGGTCATTATTGCTTATAAGTCTGTAGGTTATAGGTATATATACGCCATTAATTATACTACAACAATGAACTACGAAGTAAACGAGGTACGAATACATCATTTATGCGACTTTAACTTATTTTTAAAATTTATTCATAATAGGTATTATTATTATTCATGTGTTAACAATATTAATCTACACACATAGTTATATAATTATAAATTTATAACATGAATACCTAGTATAATTATGTAAATTTCATTAAACCCGCAAAGACCTAACGCAAAGAAGAAATTTTATCTAGATAATCTTATATAAGAAAAAGAAGCATTTACTAAGGAAATTAAATTGACTGAAACTCGTATTTATATTTATGTGTGTGTGTATTAATAATCTTTTTCTGTTTATACATTTATAAAATATAATAGTTTTATACTTCTACACCATGATTTCAAGTCTTAGGCTCTCCGCACACTATGCACGCGACGAAATTGAAATATGATTAGTGCGACAAATGCGATTTGAGGTCCACCAACACGAAACGATATTCAGTCAATCGTACAGTGTCAATCGCGTGATTTGTTTTTATATTTTCAATTTTTTTCAATAACAAAAAAAAAAAATGTCAAGTTCGACTAATTTAAGTGATGAAGAAGACATTGTTATGTACTATTGGTACAAAAGGATGCAAAGAAAAAAGAAAAGAAAATATTGGGTCCATCCTTACATCGAGAGGAATATAAACTGTCGAACTTTTATAGCGGTCAGAGAATTACAAGAAACTTAAGCAAAAATTTGGCATTTTATAGGATGTCTAGAGAGACCTATTAAGAACTTGTAACAATTATTTTTCTCCTGCCATTCATCATCAGAACACTCACTTTAGAGAATGTGAGTCCAGAGGAGCGGATATTAATCACATAAAGGTAACGTGAATTGCATTTTTATTATAATTTACTTTGTTTTAATTATAAATGTATAAATATATGCCATGCCTAGTCCACCAAATTCTTTCTACAATATTCGAGTTTTGTATAATTATATAATGGTGGGTGTCTTTTAACCTCACCAACGAATTTCATGTTGAATGCCTCCATAATAGATGGATAAACAAAAAAATGAAAATGAAATATTGAAATGAAATGAATATCGCATGCAATATGCACGATATGACTGCCAGGCGACCAGCATTGCCGATCGCACGTGTCGTCCGACGCAATCGCGTTGTCATCAAATCACATTGTTGGTGGATCTCTATTCAATTTGCCAGGAAATCGTGAGAGCGAGAGATTGGGTCGCGCGTTAATCGCGTAGTGTATGGAGGGCAAAAATGTGAGGTTACATTAAGTCTCGGATGCAAACAAAAGCGAATGAATTATATACCGAGTTGTTTTGTACGCGAATTTTTATGATATTTTGTCGTGCTCAAGCGATCAGATTTTCTTTATATTTTCATTTATTCACTTTTAAAATACTTAAACTTAATTAAAAATAAATTTAATATAATATTATATAAACCAATTGAACGCATGTGTACAGTTTATATTCTCCTCAACAAATTTGATAATAGGTAAAATTCAATTAATAATTAGGTATAAATGAACTTTATCAATACTGGGGAACCTAAAGATTTTCCATCTTTTTTAATAATTTGATATATTCTATATGTAAAAATAATTATTAAATTAATTAATTGAAAATATTATAAATACTTAAATTATATTTTAATTGTGTAAGCCTTCTAAATCTTGATAGAATAAATATAATTTCTAATAATAATATTCGAATAATATTGTAAATGGATATTTTTACAATATACTAATGAGTTAATGAGTTATATATAAGTAATAGTCTGAAGGTATTTTAAATATTTTCCTATTAGACATTATTTTATTATTAGGTATATCTTACCTACCTATATCATTATACATAGGTTTATAACCCGAACTAACAATAATATTAAATTATTGTTGATGTGCGAGTGGTCACGTCAAGACCAAATTATTTATAGAATTTGTTTTTTACTTTATAACTTAAAGTGTTTTACTTATAATGATCCACACCTAATGATTTACACGAAACAACAACATCGACCAATAATTTCTCGTTAGTGATTTGGTTTGAAAATAATAATACATATACCTAATTCAATTTAGGATAAGATTGGATTAAGAACCACGCTTATAAAATATTATATTATACGTGTACATAACGTCAGATATTGCCAATTTAGTTTTTAACACTTTGACTGTGGGTTTGAATATGCGTGGTATGCTCGTTTGCTTAAACTTATATTATAATTACTAATAGGTTATATAATATAATTAATGTACTAAAACCAATTTTGTATCTCCATATTTTTAAAAATCTTCTACGCAGAGAAAATGTAACGAAATTTCGTAAATTGGAATAAAAATGCAAAACCGGTTTTTATTTAAACGTCATTTACACGTATTCAAAATAGTTTTACGATCGGGAATAGTGTACACTATTAAATTCAACGTGCGTCAAAGAAAATCGTGTTCCGATAAGTATATTGGATTACATTTTTTTTTTCTCTCACAAAGTTACGAGTTCGTTTACGTTGTATTTACTTGTACGTATACAATTTTACATTGATAAAAACATTTTACGGATCGTTAAATATCGCGGCAATATGTGTATATAAATCGTATATACATTTTATAGGTACTACATATAAAAATATTTTTTTTATCCTACTTTAAATTATTTTTATACGATTTATTACACGGCGTCGGTTTGTCCTCTAAGAGACCAACGAATTTTCGATTTCATTAAAATTAACTGAAAATAATCGATATAGTTGATTTTGATCGCGTAGGATTACGTATAATATAATATATAATCTATTATTGCGCACTTGCAAAGTTTTACTCAGTTTTATAATTAAAGATCCTGAAAACGTGGATATATCCAAGGACTCTCACACACATAGCGCAGAATATATAAAAAAATTATATTTTCCTGAATATAATATGTACCTATATGAAAGAATTTATTAAGTATTTTTTTTTTCGTGTAAACTGGTTAACTATTATTTAGCAACAACTTTAAATCGTGATGAATATATACCACGCGGTTGACGTCACACACATAAATTATGAATATTTTATTTTATTATGCTTTGGTTAATAATAATACATATTATAATATATTGTGTACTATATTTATATACTACTCTTAATTATAGAAAACAAATTAACGATAACAACATAATTATACATAATTATGTATTTTCGCTATTATAATCTAAGCCCACTTTGGTTATTTGGATCTTCTACTCCAATTTAATGTCCAACTGTAGTTCACTGTGGCCACATTGTTTTATAATAATATAGTAATATTAGGTATATGATATTATGCACCACATCCGGTCAAGGATATAATATGTATACAAAGTGTCTGTTTGTGTTTCTATCACATAGCTCATAGATTTGGATTGTTAACTATAAATAGCATCTTATTTACATTATTAGATATACTAGACATTATAATTTGTGCCGGACAAGAATTGTTTATAGTAATACAATTACGTATAATATATTGATCACTTCTGTATTATAATATTTTTCAGTAAAAACATTATGTATGATAAGTATTTTTGAATGGCCAACAATCAAATTGCACGTGGCTATTATTCTATTACATTATTCTATGTACCAATAAAACTATTATAATATTATTTAGGTGCTAAAATTTGTAAAATAAAATTATTCCGTCGTTCAGCGGTGTAAATGTGTTTATTATATTATGAAAAAATGTGATCCCATATTCCCATGGTTTTAAATGAATACAATTTCTTGGCCCAATGAATGATCGAAACCAGGTAAGGTGTAAACCGGATACAGAAAAAAACGATATATCCTATTGCAATAAATTATGCGTAATGACTAATAATAGTATTATTATTATATTATGTAGTATTTAAGTTAGTATGTGAAGGGGGTTTTCACAATCGATTTTTGACAATTCTGCGAAATTAAAGTCATAAGTTATTAAAGTCTGTGGTAGGTATCAATATATCAAGAATTCTGCAGCAGTATTATATTAATCTTTTAACTAAATATTAAAAAATAGTAGTTACTTGCAAACAGTGTATTTTTACGTTACAGTATTATAAAATAATAGGTATACTTATACTTTATCATTTTAATTGCCTCACTTATTTTCTAATTAATATTAACAATATAATTAATTAGAGTAAATGCACTTTAAAAAATAGAGATGAATATAATATAAACATATATATCTAATTAATGGTTGGAAATATAACATGACACATTATAAATCGCTCAAAAGACCTAAACTATGTATAATATACATTCTGAACATGTTACATCGTGAACATGATAATAAGAGTTGACATATAAAAGTTATATCGTATATCATATAGTTATGTATGTTCCAATAATTTTTCTATGCCACTAAAACTATCAGTTTTTCAATTTACATTTTTATTACATAAGCGCAACTAGGGTTCTGGAGGGGCTTAGCCTCCCTTAAATTTTAGTACTAGTCACGCCACTGATTTTTAAGTTAGATATTTTAATTGAACATCATATTTTATTAGTATAATAGTATAAAATATATTATTGAACAACATATACTTAGATAAAAGAAAAGACAAACGTGAAAAAAAAACTTTGAGCGTATAAATATATAAATTTTGTACAATGATATTAAATCATTTTTCAAACTATATTCAGAGAAGAGCGTGAGAGATGTTTTAAACTTCATTTTTAATTCTAATGCGTCTTGGGAGAGATAGACGCGTGTAATACGAAAAGACCACCGTGTATAATACGTCGTGTTAATTATATATGCGACCCTCGAATTCACGTATAATACACGTTACGCATGCCATATAAAACCATTAACTTTAAAAAATATCGTTGAGGTGTCTATTTATAATCAAAGATTATAAATATACGCATTAAGTAGGTACCCGAAAACGATTATTACGTGTCCAAATCGTATAATCCCGCTATAAATGAAACGCAAGCGCTTAAAATTTAGTACCTACTTTCAAAAACATATCCAAAAGACATAATATTATAATAATTATTATATATATATAATAGCTAGCTATAGTTAAGAGGATGTTAGCGCGATTGTTTTAATACATAGTAACATAGTTTTTTTAAAATTAATTTTATTCCAAAATGAACTTAACGTTAAAGTACCTATTATGAAAAATATTGTTTAGAATATTATCTAGGGCGTGACATATTTAAAAAAAATATACTGGTATTTCAAATTGTTGAAAATTGCATTTCTTTAATCTTTAATATCTATTGTTACAGATGTATTATTCAAAAACCGATATGTATATTACCTAAATAATATTGTAATCTTTAATTTTCATTTTAAGATTTTTTTTCTAAAATAAATCTAAATTTTATTTTTAATCGTTTTGCGTAGTTATGTTTATTCATTCTTTATTTATTATAATTCGTACAATATTTCAGCTGATCGTGACGACAATAATGGTACCAAATTTTCGTTTAGTACATGGTAAAAAGTTTGTCTTATTTTGAGATAAAAACTATAAACAAATATTTAACCATATTAATTGAATATATTATAATTGTAAAGAATTTAAACGGATAGAAAAAATTATATTGTTATAGTTAGTTATTAACATTGAAAACCTATGTAATTTTTCCCTCATTTTTGTAACATAAAATTTTGATCAGTGGTGTATACAAATCTTCTTATATAATTTTTATATAAATTCCTTTGGGATTTGGTTCCTTAAAAATCATCTTATTTACTTTGTATTGCATTTACGATATTAATAATACGTCAACATTCTTAATTATTTTACATAGTAGAGACTTATAAAATGCTTGGAGTCTGCTGCAGTAGTCTAAGTTCTAAGTCTAAGTTAATCGTTAGCCGACAAATAAAATAACGAAAACGTCTGTCGTTAAGTTATAATGACATCATCGACGTATTTAGCTTTGTTTTGAACACTACAAGTACGCAATGATAAATGACAAATGTCTCGGGAAAAATACTGAAAGCATTGTTATTAAAATATATTAGAACCTGTGAAAACCGTCATACGGTAGATATAAAACGTAAGATAAAAGTCATAACATTCATTCGTATGTACATTATTCGTGAGTAGTGTGTTCAGCAATTTTGCAAACAAAACAATTCACGAAGACACCAAGATATTTACAGTTATATGTTTTTATTTATTCGAAAACGTGGCGACAGTAGAAAACTTGAAAGCAATTAAACGATTCGTTATAGTGTATTATTTATGTGTTATTTGATTTAATTTCACGAAAAAGTGAAAATAAGTTGTTATGCATAAATTATTTAAATATACAATATAGAAATATTTTATATTAATTGGGACAAGAAAGTTATGTATAAATAAGGTAATGTACTATAAAAAACACGTAAATTCAGGTATACAGTATAAAACTAGATTTCAATAAAATAATAAAATAAACAAACTAAAATTTAACGCTATACACCAAACTCCAGCAAATAGCTAAAATATTATGTAAACAAAAATAGTGCTTTATATTCAAATTACATTAATAATTATATTTTGATTTAATTTGAATTTTAGTTTAAATTTAACAACTAAGTTAAATTTATAAATTAACTAAAAACTACAACCAGTTATTAAAATTATTTAAAATCCTGTTATTAATGTAGGTACCTAGTATTACTGTAATCGCATTTCAAAATTACACAAAAGTCAAAATTATATACCATTTGTTAAATATTTTTTTAAACACATTTTCCGTTATTTTTTTACGTACACATTATTCTAATATCATATAAATAATGCTATACAGTATGTACAATACTTCAAATAGGTATATATAAATAAAACTTAAACATATAGGTATAACTATAAATTACAATATCCAATATCCATATATCATAATAAAATATTATTAATACAGTACCGTCGATAATTAATAATTATAGATACTTAACGTTTAGCAGAAATATAAATCAATACCTTATTATAAAACGATCTTTATTTATAACTTAAAAGATATACTGTGCCACTGTATTACTGGTAATTTGGTTAATGAATTGATGTAATTTATATCATTAATTAGAAATTTAAAAAATTACTGTTTAGATATTTGCAATTGTATATACGTATTTAGGGTTAGGTTAGATGTCTAACCTAACCCTATTACTTCATTATATAATGAAAGTAACAACTGCGTAAACTGTCAAGACTCGAGCATAAAATTATTCTATATAAACATAATGCGGTTTGTGACTTTGTGTAATTATATACTCATTGTGTCTCGGTCATTATTTGTATAATATAGATGAGAATTTTAAACACTTCACACTGCATGTCTGCCATCAAAATTAATATATGATTTAAGAAAAAAATATGATTTTCAAAGTATATACAACGTAGAAGTTCCTCAGAAAATTAAAGTTGTAATTTTTTAATTCTTGTTATTGAAACTTGACGAATGAATTTTGAAAATAAAATATTAAACTGATGAGATTCGAATCGTATTATAATTTTTACTTGGTAAGCGTTTGAAATAATGAGGTAAGCATTAAAAGAATATCCTACTGAATAATTGTTTTACTATAAATAAACAATAAATCGTTTATAGAAGACATTGGAAGGGTTGAAATAAAAAGTTTTATCCTAATTTATTTACATACTACTATTATTATTATTATTTATTTATTAACACCGTAACTTAATCATAAAAGCCAAATCATAATATTTCGGTTGTTGAATACACAAAAATTGTTCATAATATATTCAATGTCGTCATAAACGGTTTCTATACAATTCAATAGCATAATAAATTATTATAGGTGTAGTTGTATTGTTCATCTGTATAATAATAGAATCTACGTCTGTTTGACTGGGCAACGTCAATTTAAGACAATCTTTTCTTTATTTAAAAAAACATCATAGGATATCAGCGATGTTTAATGAACGCGTTTATTATATAAATAGTTTAGATATTACGTACATATGCTTACAAAATTTACGTAAATAGGACATAAAATTGTATAAAAAGAATCACTATTTACGATTATGGGTGAGATCATCTGATAACCGATAGGTAACAGATAAAAATAAAATAAAATAACATAACATATCATAATATATAAACAATAACAATAAAATATTGTAATATTATATATTGTAATATTACGTATACACATTTCGAATGCGTAGTTCTCAAAAATGTACTATCTTCAAGTACGTCATTGCGACCGCGTGGCGGCGGGATAACCTGGTTAGGTCGGTTAAAGACTCCTTTGTAAACGTGCATTATTGTGTCGTGGTTAGACTCGTTTATGGTTTATAGTTTATATACTAAATAATACAAATAATATTACGAGAACAAAAATAGAATAATAAGATAAGTTAACCTACTGTTTTTTAATTTTTTTTAAATTCAAATTCTTATAGTTATTTTAAAACAAGACCTAAAATAGTATACGCACATGAAATAATCAGAATTCAGTAATATAAGGACAAATAGGTACACTATATTATATACCTATAATATATTATATTAGGTTTTAAAAACCGTTTACACTCTCGCCCATGGCATAGTATGACGATTAAATTGATCAAAATACGAACTTACTCTTTACGATTACAATATTATGTACATAAAGCGAGGTCATGTTATTTAAGAACTTTGATAACCGTATATATATATATATAATTATTTTGATTCTATCCCGAGTTGTTACGAAAAGAAACGTACATAAAATGTCATATTACATTTTGTTAGAATAAGTAACACAATTGAAATTTTCATTCATTTAACGAGATATTTATGAAAACCACAGCTATACAGAGCTTATATTATAACGTTTATAGGTTAAATATAAAGTTAAAACACCTACTATTAAATTTTAAATACAGAAAATTTTCGAAGTTTTCTCGTAGCATTTTTCTAAAATCTTATCTGACAATAATATACAACTATTTAGAATATAAAAACATCCATGGAATGTTTCTGAATTGTCTTCCCATATAACATAGATGTAACTATAAAAGTAATAAACGCCTGTACAATTTATGTTCCACAACGTGACTGTGATTTTATTGTTATTTCATTCAATCGATTATTTATGCCAAAAACCGTTTTTAGATGCACTTTTTTACTTATATATTATTATAAAGAATCACGGGAATCAAAAATAAAATGTAAGTCACGTTTTCGTCAATGTGCATACTGCATGGTTTTAAACGGAATTGTAAATTGAATTAAAACAGTTGGTGTGAGTCCATCTGCATTCATCGTAATACACGACAGTACTTCATGATATATATTATTTTATTATAAACACAGATGCACTAACAGAACCATTTCAAAATAATAAGACACAAGTACATAGTATTTTAAAACAAATTATTTCTATAACATATGATAATTATAATTATTATCATTATAAACATCATAGTGTTCAAAAAGCTGCGTTCTTAATTTAATTTATGTAAACGTAATCTTAAATTAAATCAGAAGTAAAATATTTTTTACCTCACCTTACACTCTCAACTAGACTTTATTCGACCGACCCGGACGGATGGTTTATTAATTCTACACCTTCATAGATTTTGATTTCTTACCTCTGCATCCACTCCAGCTATCTCCATATCACTCTATATTCCATCTATTCGTTTCTTCTTTGGTCTTTCTCACCCTCTGTACCTTCCACATCAATTTCAATAACAACTATTATTATCTTTAAATTATCTCTCCTAATAGCATATGCAAACCATCTCAGCCTATTTTCTCTCATTTTCCTCACAATTGATGCCACTTCTCCTATGTATTCATTTCTTATTTTGTGTTCTCTAGTCTCTTTACACATCTATTTTAATATTCTCATTTCCACTATAACACTTATCCATCACCCTCTTTTCCATTTTCACCGACAGTCCAACATTCTAATCCATATAACATTTCTAACCTCACAATTACATTATAATATCTACTTTTCAGTCTTATCGGCATCCTCTTATTACATAAAACACCTAATACTCCCTCCACTACATCTATTCTATTTTTTATGTGTTAAACAAAAATATTATTATTTGTACTACCGATAAACGATAACGATATTAATAAAAGTTTAAAAATCATAATAATATTGTGGAAAAGAAATCACGAGAATAAAATGGAAATATTCCAATTATAGTAGGTAAAACGGTAATAAATATAACATAGGGTTAATTTATGTTTTTATTGTTTAGTTTCAGTAAAAATCTAAAACAGAGCTCTAATGAATTCATTATTATTTAATCATTTATCGAAGTCTAAAATTGTCAACTGCAACTTTTTAAATATCTACAATTTTTTTTCTTTCATGATTTCTTATATTTAGACGAGAGAATTCAAAATTTAAAGTACTATGAGGTAATGAACTATACGAGTTTAATTTATATACAGTTCAATATACTTGTTACTAATCTAACTGGCTACTTTAATTAGTTAGTTAATAGACTAATTAATTATTAAACTTTTTAAAATTTAACTAACATGCATATTTCTCTTTGAATATTTGAGTGATAATAATTAATAAGTGCATACAAATATACATGCATTTTCTGTATAGTGCATAATATGATTCAGAGTTCTAGTAATAAATTATAATTTATAAACTTAACCTTAACGTTTACATAGTTGTATAGGAACCTACGCAGTGAGACCAAAAACGTAATTTAATCAAATTATACAAGTCTGGTGGTGTTGTTGTAATAATTGTATTATTATTATTTCGTATAAGTTATGCACTATTCAATTATTATCGTACATTTCACGCGAAATGTGATTTCGTCCAGTAAACCTAAATTCATTTTATGGTATTATGACGTAAATGGCCTATATATGTAACGTGAGAACTTTGGACATTGTATAACATATTTTGCAATCGTAATTTTGGAATGATACGAACAGTGACTTTATTTTTTACGATACAGTTATAAAGTCAGGTAGGTACCTATTTAAAGAAATGCGAATGATTGGTGCTTATTTGTTGTATAACAAATAATAATTATAATTTCTTTAATATTTACTAAGGTAATCATATTTTAGCACTCCGAGATTGACTATACGACTAAACGAGTAGATACCACAATAATAATACAACGATAATGATACCGAAATTATTGCGGCTACATGAAATAGCACTTACCCAATATAATTGAATAATAAACTATAAGAGAATCGTCTAATAACGTGAAAGTAAAACATTAAATAATTATATTATATTATTATAAAAATTATAATTCACCTATTTTGTTGAAATTACGTTAGGTACTTGCATAGTCACATTATGATGCAATGTTTATATCCGCGAGAATATAAATATAATGGTATTGTGGTTACTGGTTACATCTTACACGTTTAAGGTACAGCGATATATTATTTAATATAATATGTCATAATTAGGATTTCAACAAATGTGGCGGTAACTAATAATTATGAAAGGTCAATTGAATAATTCACTGAATTATAATAATTTAATAATTTATTGAATAATGTTATATAATAGGTACGTACTTAAATATATTGATGATTGACGTCATAATAAAGTTAAACCCCATAATAAAATGTCACTTTCTTACAAAATTAATTCGTATTATATAGGTTATAAGCAAAAGTATAAGGAAGCGTTAAATAAAAAAGTCGGGAAGTTGATTCTGGACATTCCTCCTTCATCTCTTCAGTCCTTGGAGAAATTAGTGGTTTATTCTAATTAAGATTTGATTAAAATGATATTGCATTCCAAAAAAAATTTTGAGCGAAACTCAGTCAGATATACAGTATATTAAACTGATTATAATCCATTCCAAAATTTTACCTCGTATATAGACTACATATGAGAATACTCAAAAAAATCGTCAAATCCTTACATTCAAAATTGTATTAGTTATAAAATATTTAAAATCAAATTCACAGCAACCGTAATTTTGACGATTTTCCTTAATTTTATGATAGTTTTTCATATCTGAAGGAAAACTTTTAGAAATTCGAAAAATAAGCTAAATAAAGTACCAAGTAGATGATGTTTTCTACCTGAAGCATATCCTATTCGTGGTAATGGGACATTTATTTCTACCTAAAAAAGTAACTTCAAACATAAAAAACATCATTGTAAAACCAATAAATTCTTCGTTTCGATCAAAAACTAAAATGTTAAGTCTATACTTAATAATTACCTTTATTTAATAATGTTATATATTTATAAATTATTTTTTCTATAATAATATGTACCTAATATTTATTATGTAAAAATATTTAATTAAATTTTAAATTTGTAAAAATGTACGTGAATTGTAATTTGTTTCCATTTCTTTAAATAGTTTTATCATTATTTAGATAATTATCTATTCAATATTATTTAATCAATTTATTTAAATAATTATTTTTGTAAGTTATATATTATATATATGTATATAGTCATATATGGTAATTGTTTGGATAAGGATATGGAATTATATTCTCGAGTTCAATTGAAATAAAATCCTATCACAACGCATATTATTATAGTCACATATTAGCTATTAGTCACAAACATAATAATTATAATTTGTATTTAGAAATAAAAAAGCCATATTAAATGTATAAATATAAATGTATCTTATATACATTTGATTAAGATTTTACATAAATAAAAGATAGTTTGATTTTATGAATATATATTAGAATGTGTATCCGTAAAGTAACAAATGAGTAACTAATCAACAAAATAAATATTTGTGAGAATATCAATATTATAATATTATATTGATTAAAAACAATATACAAATAAAAAAACATGAATGATATGATTAAATTTGTATGATAATGACCTGAAAGTTACATTAATATTATAATAAATATTATATATGTTAGATGGGAGAAGATTAACTCGGTGATTCTTAATATATTATTTTCTTTACCTTTTTAGTATATTATATTATAATACAGTAATGTTCATCAAGTTGGCAAGTATCGATACATTTTATTAGGACAACGAAACACGTATTAAAAAATCATTACTAATTTACTAGATTTTTTTAAAATTTTTTAGGATTAATATTCCCTAATCATTCCCTACATCGCATGCTCAGAGCTGCTAATAACCAATAGTTCTTAAGTCACTACTTCTTTTTACTATAACTAAAATACCATTAATAATTTTATGTACATAATAACTAAATTATTTTCGGTATTTAATTTCTTAATTATTACTTATTTAACTAAATAATCATGTATCTTATTACCTTACTTGTAACTATGAAAGATTGGCGTTTGGCGTTTAATAAACAATAATAATAATAATAATAATATTGACTAATGGCAAAAATATAAAAGTAGAGATTGACACCAGACTCAAAAAAGTTAATAATTGCTATATTATGGTTTGGAAAAATTACTAAGTGATAATAAGCAATCAAAGAATCTCAAAGTCTAGATATATAAAACCTCAGTGGTACTATACTGCTCAGAGGCATGGCCTTTCGGAAAAAAAGAAGAAATAGTGTTAGAAATTTTCGAAAGAAAAATTCTGAGAAGGATTTTTGGACCATGTAAAGATGAAACCGGGGAATGGAGGAAATGACATAATCACGAACTCTAGAAGCTTTTTTAAACAACTTAACATTTAATTTGAAGACTGAAATTCGTGGAACATGTACGGAGGAAATAGGGATCAATAATATAGACCGTAATCGAAAACACCCGGTATAAAAACGATCTCTCGGAAGACCTCGCTTAAGATGAGAGGACTGTTATTTAAGATGTAGAAGCGATGATGGAAACTGGAATACAATGGAGGGAAGCATGACTAAATATATAGGTATAATAGCAACTTTGTGATACGCAGGTGTCATGGCGGCCACTGGCAGTGAATTAATTATTAATTATTATCATTAACAATAACAATAACCCGTAATAATTGATCACACGTGAATATTGAGTGAGATATGTCACATGATTTAAGCAGGTGATAATAATCTACTCTATGGATCACTGCCAGCTGAGATTTTCTTTCATGCAATAACATGTAATAATAATACACGCGCAATCTATAACAACATCTTACACAGTTGCAGTCATACCTATATATTTAGCCATGAAGGGAAGTAGAGGACAGAGATTAACGAAAGAATATATACTTGGAGAACTGATCTTATAGGCCGTTATCCCTATATAAAAAAAAATTATATGCGCTGTATACTAAAATAAATATATCAGTGGTTTTTATGGCATTATCCATAATATACTGGCTATTATAATACTATCCAAGATTTTAACCATATAAGCATAGCAGTTAATGTTTATATTTGATTAATTTGATCAAATTGGCTTATTTATTCTCAAAACTCAAATTTAGGCTGTTAAAATTAACAATATTAAAAAAGTATATAATCTTATTTAGTGAAAACAATTTCAAACAGCGATAAAAATATTACAATAATTATATTAATAACTTATATTTAATTAGTTTTTAAATGTTATTGTATTTATGTATATTGTCAACTCTTTAGGGGAAACATAGAGGCATTAGGGTTACGGGTGAATACGGTGAATCCGGGGCTCCGAGCTCCTACCATCCCAAGGTATAGATAAGAGGTATTGATCGTGGGGCTAGATAAACGACCCTAGACTAACCCATAATTGTAAAAAAAAAACTGTTATGTTAAGAGACCATAAAATAAGACCCAAAACTGGATAAATGAACAACGACTGAAACTGGAATTAAAATTGGGTATGAATTTATTAGGACTTTAAACAAAACTGGAGCATTACAGTTAGAATATCAAACATAAATAATTGTTATTTTAGTAAAAACAAAATATTAAAATCAAAAATATTATCGTAAAAAACCAAAAGCCATTTTATACATAAGCTACCATAGACCAATAGTTATCTATATTTGCGATACTTGGCCCACAACAAAAGAAGACAACAAAAACTTTGCGAAATTGGAAAGGAAAGTCTTAAGAAATATTTATGGACCGGTGTATAATTACAACGTAGGAATATAGGAAAAAATACATAATGAAGAGCTGTAATCTATTCATGGGAACTTCATTTTATTTACATATATAAGATGTAAGCGACTGAATTACTGGGACATGTATGAAGAGCAAGTGAGAATGTATTAAAGAACGTTCTAATAAAAAAAATAAACAAAAGAGACTACTTGGTAGACCAAGAACCAGATAAAAAGATACTGTAGAAAAGGATATGGGATTGATAAATAGAAATGTAACAATAGAGTGGACTTTGGTTAAGAAAGATGGAGATGTTTATTAGTGGCATCGAAGGTCCTCGTAAAACTGTTAATGATGTTGATTGTATATATAAATAATTATTAATTTCAATATATTTTAATTATATTATATAAATTACAATTACTATGTTTAATAGTGGATGTAAAAACTAAAATAAATAAATATAACATTCATGATTTTTTTTTTTTTCAATAGTCACATAAATAGCTATAGTATAATAGTGAACGAATT
Source organism: Eriosoma lanigerum (assembly GCA_013282895.1). Classification (NCBI taxonomy): domain Eukaryota; kingdom Metazoa; phylum Arthropoda; class Insecta; order Hemiptera; family Aphididae; genus Eriosoma; species Eriosoma lanigerum. The sequence goes on along the minus strand of CM023359.1, from coordinate 11,348,630 downwards.
AACAAGAAAATTACCATACTTAACGAACTATATTAAACATAAATGACGTGGACTATTCCCGTAACTAATTATTTAGGCTGCTTATAAATGGAATCTACATACCAACATATTTCATCAATCTCATAACAAATAAAACACGCAGATAAAACATTTCAAGTACACCACAAAAATATATAAATAAAACGTAAACGATATTTTCAATTACTGTTATTATAATATTATTCAGTAATATTTATCTAACCTAGTCACAATAACGACAGCAGTGTATTTACGAGGTCATCTCAGGGTAGATAGTCAGAACACGCGAAAAAAAATTACTATTGAAATTAATTTACAACAATCATTGTTGAAAAATAAATGGTTATCTTCATTAGTATACTACAAACCTCCGCCTGGGAAAAATAATAAATCTCACGGTATGATACTATATTATGATAATAATAATATTAGTGGGTAAAGAATAACTATAATTCGTCACATTAAATTAGTTTCTATACAATTACTCGGATTATTTTTTCATCTATACATAAATGTATGTCAAGACTATAGCTAAATTCAATAATGGAATTGTAAGAGAAATGTCTACAAACACGATTATCACATAACTAGAGTGAAAATCATATACATACTCGTATACAGAAAATATTATAGCTTTGTAAAAAATGTTTGGTTAAGTTAGGTGGGGTAATTGTCGAATATCGTAAATACTTGTTTATATTCAAAATTGAAAATATCAACATATCGTATTGCTTTGGAGTCCAAAATTCACCTATAATATCTATCTCCAACTTTAAGAAAATCATAGGCGTGCGCAGAGTTTAGATCAGAGTTAGCAAAAATGTATGCCATCAGGCAATTCTTTTTTCTTAACAACCCACAGGTTACAGATAATTTGCATATTCTGAGCGAAGCGAAGAATGTACTTGATGGTTTTACAATTATGTGTGCTTATATTTTGCTTTCGGTAGAAAATTTCATCTACTAAGTACTTTATTTGGCTCATTTTTCGAATTTTTCAAAAGATTTTTCCTTGGAATAAGAATTATCATGAGTAATTTACACTAAGAATATATATTAACTCATAATAATATTGAATACATTTTTTGGATAATCAACTTAGGTATTTAATATTGCCACATTATGCAGTTGCAATGCAGCTTGGATCTGTTTGGTCTTTTCCAGTCTATCTGACCGAATCGTTCAGGGGCATCAGGATGTGCTATCATTGAAGAAAATATATACACTTATAACCTGTTTTCAATTTAATTTAGGAAAAACTATAATACTTGTGTATAATGAAACTACATTTTTAAATGTATTAAATTTTTAAACGCACATATTCGTTATGTCAAATGCATTTCATGCATTTTCTACTGCACCTTACAATAAAGCCTAGCATCCGTTAAAATATTTATCGATTATGGATTGAACTGGATTACTATAATTTAAAACGATTAAAGATGTGAATCAATGAGTAATATTTTTAAGTTAATATTTTTTTATAATACATTCATTAGCCCATTACGTACGGAAAAATCTGAAATCTATGAAATTTCAATATTTTTCGAACTATGTATTGTTTGCTCCTTCTAAATATGATTTATAATTGGATATAATATATAGTATAATTTAATAAATAAATGTAAATCATAGATATGGTTATAAACTGTAATGACTGTAATGACCTTATATTGTTTAAAATTAATAACATTGGATGACATCAGAGTTCCATGAACTCTCAAATAACCAGATCATACATACAATTGTATGCAAATATACAATAGAAATAATATTGTTAATTCCGGTATCAAGTTTGAATTGCAAATTATATTTAACCCTATAATTATAATATAATATCATACGTATATGTAATGAACAAATATATTTTTTCTCTAATAAAGACATAATATTATTATCTAGTCTGAACATAGTGTATAAAATTAAAATAAAACCTAAAACTGAAAATGTCTGTGTGTCCGGATATAGTTAAATAAAATATTCATACGTAAATATGGCGAAATTCAAATTGCACATTACGAAACTAATTTTAGAAAATGATAGTATTATTATAATATTTATAACAAAGGTTATTTTAACTATAACTCGTATGAAATTATAATTTTATAACAATAAATAATTAATAAGAGAGATAATTATATTATTAATTATAAATATATTCCTATAGTTAAATGATAATGATCAAAACGTGTTTTAATAATAGACGTGTTATGAATATTCTTGGTATAATTTATCGTTTTATCAATAATTAAAAAAAATAAAAAAATATTGCTTATATACATTAAAATGATATATATATAACCTACATAAAAGCCATTCAATAATAGAAAAAATAAAATAAAAACGTACCTACGTCAGAACGTAGTACCTCTACTATAAAATATATTTATAAATATTCGATTCATAGATATTTTGCTTTTACATAACTGTGTGTTATACAGTATACTTTCCTAAGTCAATTATAACAAGAACCAGTAAAATATTTATCATTATTTATCCAAAATTTTCAATTCTATAATATTTTAGTGTCTGAGACTCAAGTACAAAAATTGAATTTATAACCATAATTTTATAGGAAAGTTAAAAACAAATGTTTTTGAATTTCGAATTCGAATTATAACATAAATATGTAAAATGATCTAATTATGACATTACTATTTTAAAAATGTAAAAGAAATAATTTACATATTTTAATAATTAATTAAATTATTTTCTATATATGTTAATGTTTGATAAAATGTATAATTTCGAATTCTAATAAAGTCTAAAAATATAGTACTATATAATAATATGCTAACCACAAGTAACTTCAATTATTTTTTGAAAATCATAATAATTAATAATTATTAATCAAAATTTAATTAATTAATAATCAAGCATTAATATAAGCATTAGACATTAAATTTTTCATTTAACGGTGAAAGTGAAATAATAGTATTTTAAAGGAAACAATTTTGCCATTTCGTTAATTAATAAAAAATTTAAATAATAATGTCAATTTTGTGTCATAAAGACAAAAGAGTATAAAAAAAAATGTTGCGATCATTTATATAAATAGGTAACTAGGTAATATATACACTATATGTCATGATATATATAATACGTATATATTGCATAATATATATCAGTATTATTGGTAATAAAAAAAAAATGGCGAAACTAAATTATTTCTAATTTTTCGAGTTTCTAAAATATTGTGATATTTTCATTTTTCTGATGGTTCTGATTTATTCAGAACATAATGTATTATTTTAATACTTCTACAACAAAACCATTATATTCGATTAGGTACTGCATTGTCTTTTATTTTCAAAATACTCGCTTATATCTCGACAGGCTGTTTTACATAATTAGAATATATCACCAATTTTTAATTTTTCATATAATATAATATTTAAATATTTAATCATAAATCGGTGGGAAAAAAAAATTAAAATATTTGTAAAATTTAATATTGTTATATATTTGTGTTTTGTTATTTATGTTTGTAACTAATTTCGTTTACAGACTGCATAATAATATAATATAACGAGAACTTACGTACTGTATTATTCATTTACGTTTTGTGTTTTCAAAGTAGGTACCAACGGTTTAGTTTCCGCGTTTGTACGTCATTTTTCCTGTTATAAACCAATGGCATCGTCTATATAGTATATATTTATATAAGTTTGTTTATTTATTATGAATATTTTTATTTATTATTATTTTTCGTCATATGTACTTATATTACTTATATATTATTTAGTTGTACAATATCATATGAACGTCATACTATTAACTAGATAATATAATATACTGATCTACAAACTCGATAGAACCCGACCAGGAAATTGTATAAAATAATATCATTTTGGATTTCATATTATACGTACAATAACTAACATTGTAACCATAATAATAATATTGTATAGTGTAGGTTATATTGACAATACCGGGAACGTAAAAATTCTTATTACCGTTTTCATAAATTAAAATTCCTTCCCAGCCATTTTTATGTAATAGTGATATAATATTTTTCCATTCATAACATGCCATGTACATTATTTAATCATCTTGGATATTTGACTGCGAAGTATCATACCTAACTATTATACAATATAGATAAATCTATTTTATTAGTATGCAAGTATAATAATGATGTCTTTTCAATAATGACATTTTCTTAATATGCTATTCGCGCTTATATCGGTAGGTAACTAACTAATAACTATAAATTACAAATATGTGCGGTTGCCTGCAGTTAATATTGTTAAAAATATAATTTATTATTAGATTCTGAGCGAAGCGAGGATTATATTGTTTCTACAAAGATGTTTTTTATATATATATATATATATGAAAATATTTTTTTGGGTAGAAATATTGTCCGATTACTACAAGTATGCTTTCGATAGCAAATCGTATCATCCTGTATCATCATAATAAGATCATTTTTCGAATTTCTTAAAAGATTTTTCATAGCAGAAGAACCTAACTAAAAAATGGCAAAAAGTCGGCAAAATTACAATTTCCGTAATTTTTTATTTTTTAATTCGTGATAACTAATTGATTTGTTATCATAGGGACTTGACAATTTTTTTGAGTACTAGAAATGGTAATATACAAGTGTGGTAAAATTTCAGAACAGATTAGTTGATTATTTGGCTAATTTTCTAAAAAAAATTAATATTACCTACAATTTTGGGTTTATCGGTTTGAAAATTGTATAGATTTACTACTTAATCTTATATTATTTTTTATTTAAAATTTTTTTATTTCTTAATTATACTAATTGAATTTTAATCGTAGGGGCTTAAAATTTTTTTGTGTACTTACGTAGGTAAAATTTACGTTTAGTAAAAGTTTGGAACGGATTGGTTGATTTTTTGGCTAAATATAGAGCTTCGAATTTTTCTAAAAATGTTAAGTATATTACCTGCAATTTTTGGTTTAACGGTTTGAAATTTTTATAGAAACCTAGTCATATACTATTTAATCTATATACAAAATATTTTGTAAATCGTGACTGACAATTTTTACCATGAAATGATACCTCCTTGAATTTTGGTCGTAGGAATTTGAAATTTATTTTTAATATATACATGGGTAATTTACACTCGTGGTAAAATCATGGAATGGATTATCTGTATAATATATTTTAATATATTGAGATGCGCTCAGAATCGTATTTTCTAATCCAATATTATTGCATTCATATCTTATATGAATAATTATAAAACTCCTAATATCCTCGAAGGAAAATCCTAAATTAACGTTCTCATTTTTTTTAATATTAATTCCCATTAAGTAAAAATATAATAACTATCAATAAATACGATATTAAATTCGTAACAAAAAACATTAAATAATTATCTACATAATTATTGACATACAAACGAACAAAATATGTAATAATATTAAATAGTATAATTAGTAAAGAACACGACTATAATGAAGCAGAAGTATAGATAAATTAACAAGTGGAAGACCTCTTTAAAAATAATAATAATACAAATATAATTTTAGTTTGTGTATACATTTTTATAAAATGTTTTTATAACCTACATTTATAGATTATTTTTCTGCAATTAAAAATATAAGATTAAATAGAGGGCTCGTCTAACTTGTTATAACTTATAAAATAGAATTTGTTAGGTGAATTTCGCAACATTGACGTAGTAAAACTAGATTATTTCATCACAAACGTTTAGAAAAATATTATCAGTAAATTTTGATTTTGTATTTATTCGACTTCGATTTAATCTCATATATCAGTATAGAAAAGTTACAATACTATGCTTATTACAATACAGCAGTTAGCAAATGAGATTTTTGAAGATGTGTTAAGGTTAAAAAGCGGGAAGGTCAATTATGGACGTTCCTCCTTCGTTCCATCGGTCCTCGAAGAAATTAGTGGTTTATTATAATTATGATTTGAATACAATGATATTGTATTCGAAAATATGATTCTGAGCGAAATTCAGTCAGATATATTACATTGATAATCCGTTTAAAAATTTTACCACGTATGTATATTACCTGTGATATTACTCAAAAACATTTTCAAGTCCTTACGATCAAAGCTCAATTAGTTATCAAAATATAAAAAAATCAAAATAACGGAAACCGTAATTTTTCCAATTTTCTCTATTTTTTTTGTAATTATACTTCTCTTAAGGGAAAACTTTTGAGAAATTCGAAAAATGAGTTAAATAAAGTACCAACTAGATGCAATTTTCAACCTGAAGCATACCCTATTCATGGTAATCAGACCAATATTTCTACCCAAAATCGTGCTTTCAGACAAAAAAAAAAAAAAACTATAAAATCTTGCTTCGCTCAGAATTTAAAATACACAGGTTTACTGGTTTACATGTATAATAGGTATAATCATAAGTAATATTAAACAAAATTAACAGTGGAATAAACAACATTTTATCCATACATAATATTATAAGATGTGCGTACATACGAATAGATATTTTTATAAAAAGACCTTGGAAGAATCATAAATAATAAAATTAATTTACAAAAATTAATTAACAATTAAAACCGTCAAGATGACAGAACAATGTCTTACTTTATAATTGAAAAAATTCAAGTACGGTTTATTTTGCATAACACAATTGAAATCAACAACGAACCACGGTAAATCATTAAATTATTGTTAATTTAAATTTGTTAGAGTTCGACATTAAAATTTATATTTATAATAAATATGCGATCATTAAAATATCATAGCTGCGTATTTTTCTATTAAAAAAATACTTATATGACCGTGTATTTGAATAAGTCATATATTTTTTAGTTAAACTTGTAATAGTTATATTTTGGAAAAGAAAATCTAATTTGTAATAAATAAGTACAATTTAAATAGCTACATTATATTAATCAGAAACAACTAAGCCAATGTAAGTTCTTATCAAATATAATTAAACTTAATATTACGGTATAACATTATAAAATATAATTAAAATTATATTTATTATTACTTTTATTTACTATTTAATATATCTTAACTATTTTTTTTGTTTTCCAAAATACAGTGTAGGAACTAGGAAAATGTGACTATTAGAGACTCAAATATATAGGTACACATTATATTGATTATTATCATTGCATATCAACTGTATAATTTATAAAGATAGTACATTTTTTATCCAGGAAAAGAATATTAAAATTATATTTTCTTTGAATAACGGAGCTAGTTTAACTGAATGAATATTACGGGCACACTATAATAGGCAACAGGTTGTAACATAATGTAATAAATGTAATATAATTATTATTTATTATGAATATTTTATAAAAAGAAATAAACGGGCGGAAGGAATAAAGGAGGTATAATTAATAAGAATTTAATAAGAATTAATAAGAAAGTATCAAATTTTATAATTATAATTTACGAGCGAGGGCCATTACACGAATATCCACGTACGAGACGACAAGATGTGATGCATAATATATCATATTATATTGAATTAATCATATTTTTATAATATAAGTAAAGATTTATAGCCTATATTTGCTATTGGCATACCATAAACAATCATAGATTAGTCACTAATCAGGGATTCTCAAACTGTGAGGTTTACTCTTAGGGGTAATCGAAATTTTTCAAGGGGTACGAGTCTGAATCTTAATGAAATAAAAATATATGTAAGTTTTTTAATTTTTTTATATATATTTCAGTTTAGTAACTAAGAAGGGGTACTCAAAACAATTTATTGATAAAAGAGGTAATGTTTATAAAAGTTTGAGATTCCTGGATTAGTGGATAGATTCATAAATAGGTGGACTTGGCATCTTCCCCACGGCAGCATTAATTATTTATTATAAACTATAATTCTAAAAAATGTTCTATATACTTTCAATATTTAATAAAAAAAAGTTTAAAAGATTTATCTGTGAAGAAAATTATGCCAATATATCCTGTGTATATAATATGTCATATTATTATGTTGTTATATAACTATATAAAGTATAAATATATAAGATTCATTTTTTTACGAACTTTAATGACTGGATAAACAGACGATACTTTGGAAATAAATACATATTTATTGAATAAATAAAAACGTAAATAAAGGTTATAATGATCAATGGCGACAATAGTTGACGCCAAATATTAATAATAATTTTAAAAAAAGTGGAAAGGTCGATTGTGGACATTCATCCTTCGTCCCTTCAGTCCTCGGAGAAATTAGTGGTTTATTATAATTATTAAGATTTGAATGCAATGATATTGCATTAGAAAATACGATTCTGAGCGAATCTCAATTTATTATATTGATAATCTATTCCAAAATTTATCACAATGTAAATTACATATGTAAATATGTAAAATAAATTTCAAATCCTTACGATCAATATTCAGGAAGTTATCATTTCATGATAAAAATTGTTAGTCGCAATTTTCAAAATATTTTGTAAAAAGATTAAGTAGTATATGATTAGACTTTGATATTCAAACCGATAAACCAAAAATTGCAGGAAATATTAAACATTTTTGAAAAAAAGTTCAAAGTTCTATATTTAACCAAAAAATCAACCAATCCGTTCCAAAACTTTACTAAAAGTAAATATTACCTATGCTAGTACTCAAAAAGAAATTCAAGTCTCTACAATCAAAACTCAATTAGAAATACAAAAATATTTTGCCGATTTATACTACTCTATATAATACTGTAATTTTGCCAATTTTTCGCTTCTCAAGGAAAAACTTTTGTGAAATTCCAAAAATGAGCTAAATAAAGTACTAACTAGATGGAATTCGGTACGGAAAGGTACCCTATTTGTGGTAATCGGACCATTATTTCTACCCCAAAAAAATGAATCTAATACGTAAATATTAGTTAACGAAACACTCAATTAAACGTTTCAAAGACGGCTGAACTATTGTGAATTTAGGTGAAACTATAAAATTTGCATTTAATTACTGTGTTTCCGTCTTTTTGTCTCACTTTATAAACATATACTATGCATATAAAAAAAAAAAAAATAAGTTATTAAACTTTGGACACCATTATGTTTTCCAGATACATCATTTGCTGCTCCATCATACCCTTGTCATCTGAAGTTAACTAAATTAAGACGAATTTATTTAGTTTCTATTAACTCGTATTTTTAATTGCTAATCTTGTAGTTGATGTCATTTTAACAAATCCTATGAAGTCTTTTATAATAATTTAAGATAACATATCTAGTTTCAAAGTGCCTAGAAGTTCTGTATCACCACAGTCAACCCGAAAAACCAGAAGTGCACTCTAGCTTCTCACGCTATTTAATATTTTAATGATAAAGTTCCAGTTTCTCGATGACCACATAATGGTAAATTATTTCTAGCAGAGAACAATATTAATTTACCAATTAAATCCTACTATACTGTATTACAAACCCAGATTGTTTAAAGTGAAATTGTATTCTATTTAATAGTATTTCTGATAGAATAGTATATCATAAATAAATATACTAGGAATGTTACGAACCCAGATTGTATTCTATTTAATAGTATTTCCGATAGAATAGTATATCATAAATAAATATACTAGAAAATAAGACAAGCGCATTTGTATTATTATAGTTTTATATGTATAATTATAAAATAATACTTACTATCTATTTGACTGTGGAACTATGGGAAGAACAATCTGTTCTACGAATTACAGTTACAGCGAATGGCAGATAAAAATAGATACATCAACAGAACAACAGGAAGACAAAAGTTTATATAAGGGAGCCAGACACTAGGCCAAATCAGACGACTGGAAGCGACGTACTGAACACCACCACAGATGACTACATAAGAACGAGTCGTAATACGTCAGATATTTGTATTTTATTATAACTTTGTTTCTCTGAGTTAATTAAAATTGAATAAATTAGTATATTGTTAAAATCGTTGAGTTAGCTTTATTCATTCTAATACGGATCAAGTTGATCAGGGTTGGCACGCAACAACTGTTACTGTGCCGTTATAGTAAAAACTTCTACTATTGATAATATGTGAAATGTTTCATCAAACCCGTTTTAATATTTGTTTATATATACTTTGATATAAATTCTAATATAAGAAACATGTTTTTGTAGAATAATATAATGTATAGTAGATGCACGGTATATTAGTTACTTTGCTTAATTGTTTATAATTTATTTATACCATAACACAGCCAATAGAGAGGGGGCTAAAATCCCTTTAGTTTCCCTGAGTATACCACTGATTATCGCATTGTCATTGTCAAACATTACTGCGATTCTATATACTACATTGGTATTATAATTTATAATGTAGATTTTCAAGTCTAAACTACACATGTATGATGCAGAAAAACTTTCTATATTTTACAATTCCCACTTTGTAATTATTATTTGGACATACATAGGGTATTTTATTTGTATTTTTGAAAATATTTATTCTAATTTCTAGAGCGTGAAACACATACAAAAAAATATCCTACGCACATGTTATTTTTTTAATAACCAGATCGTCTTTCGTACGTATACGAATGATAAATTTCGAAAATATTACTCAACATATACAAACATTATATCACAATGAAAAAGTAAACGTATGTAAAAAAATAATAATGTTTAAAATTGAACAAAACACGTCTTAAAATTACTATGTACAATATGATTTTAATCAGAGATTTCCACCCATCAAAAGGGGAAGTAGCTGAAGAGCTAAAACTGCAGTTAAGATCCTCCCCCCATTGTCCAATTGATCGTATTCATTCTTATACGTATGTACTTGTTATATTTATTTAGATAGTTAGATTCATAAAAATCATATCTAATAAAGTATATAATAGTACCAATATATATTTATATATATTGTTTATATTCGGTAGCTTTTCGAATAATTATTTATAAACAAATTATAATAATAAATATATCGTGCAAAAAAAAAAAAAATTATAAAATACATATAATATTCGGTAAATATTTTATGATATTATTATTTATTATCATTCTAATAATATATCAATATTAATATATATATATATAAACGTATTATAACCGCATTTTCCATGTCCCTAAGCCGTCGTCGATAGCCAGGGGCATACGTGGTAATAACTAATAAAGTAATAAACTAACAACTAATAATAATAATTATATTATTGTATAAATTATTGTATGTATTATTGTATGCACACACGAGCCGCGAACCGACAGGCATATTATTATTAATTTTCAGTGGCGGTGCCGGGGCCGACAACGCCGAGAAGGAGATATGGAGCTGTCGGCCGCATCTGTCATTAAGGTCACCATTGACGTCATACGATGCCGAGAGTGTCTTTACAACACGAAATGTCTACGTTCGCCGCTGCAACCGTCGTATAAAACTCGTATAATATTATTTTGTATTGCATACACATCTTAATATTGTATATACGATGTAGCTATGTTGGTACGTATTGCACACTCGTGCAATATTATTATTATTATCATTAAGGTTTAGAATTTAAAAATATATTATAATAATTTCCGCTTATTATAATCACGTTTAACCGACGCATTCAAATTCAATTGATCTGTTGATTATAGGAAACAAATAAATAATTATCATATTATATTATAACTGTCGGACATTATTAATTCATGTTTTAATCAAAGCTATTTATAAATCAATAAACACGTTAAATAATAACACTGTCCGGGCACTTGTTATCATGATATCATCAAAATTGTTATCATGATATAACGATAAAACAAGCAAAGTCGTAGCCATCAATTATTTAGGTATACCTTAGGCATATTGTGTGTAAACATTAATTTCTATACAATATAAGAATTTTCTCCAATGTATATATATTTTTTATATTCGATATTTCAATACTTTCTATTAAGCCTTATATATGAGTGTGTAAGGGTGAACCTATATATTTGTATATTTGTTACTATGCAAATTTAAAATCTTTATTTCTACAGGATTTATCATTTTCTTTTTAATGAGTATATTTACATAATAATATTATAAATTGTTTTCATTTGTAGAGCTTAATAAAATTACAACAGCCGCATACCAGTGACGCTATTTGGGAGGTGATTGGCACCCCTATTTTTTTCAGTTTTATTAGCCTGACCAAAAATTTATAAACATGTCGATGTCCATTTAATTTTTGTACCATACGAATAAAGTTGATTTGTTATTTAAAAAACTTGGTACAAAATAAAGTATCAAAAAGTTGGTTTATAGGCATTAATAGTTCAAAATTCAAAAAATTCAAAATATCAAGAAATTATTTTTTAAGGTAAAAATTTAGTAAAATATGATTTTTGTTAAAAATGAAAAATATACTCGCACGGGTATGTGCTACTGTAGGTGGGTGATAACGATAGAGAAAAACTAGTAAGAAAAAAACAAATATTACAGTGCGCCGCCGTCGAAAGTGATTACGACTATAAATATTATGCGTTTGTGCTCCTTTACCTCCATTTACCTACATAATAATATTATATTTTATATTACACTGTAGGTACAATGAATTATATTATTTATTATAATATATTACGCATCAATTTTTCGATGTTTTGTAATAATAATTCATAATGAAAATAAAATCAAGTTATTAATAAAAAAAAAAAAATAATAATAATAATAAGTAATGATATATTGATACACACTTTCTAATTTTTAGTGAAGTCTTTGCCAGGGCCGGATTAAAGACATATGCGCCTTAAAGACAATTTACCCGTAAGGTTTTATCCGCGCCTCAAACTTTACATTTTTGTTGGACCTACCCAACAATTGGATGTTTACAATCTTATTTTATAGAAACCCGTGCATAGATAAATTACTAGTGTCACAATATTATAATGTATGAAATATGCATTACCAAGTTACAACCAAACTTTTGTAAAAGCCTACTCATAAACTACTTATTATATTTACAAAATATTTTGAAAATCGTAAGTCACAATTTTTTTTGTCAGATTTTAAAGTTATAATATTTAGTAGAATTGAATATTATAATATTTGTTTATGTGCTTTTAATAGTCTGAAAACATTTTTTCGGGTATAAATAATGGTCTGATTACTACGAATAGAATACCATTTTCGGTAGAAAATTGCATTAAATTGGTACTTTATTTAGCTCATTTTTCGAATTTCTCAAAAATTATTCCTTGGTGTATGAAAAACTACTAAAAACTGACGGAAAATCGGCAAAATTACAATTTCTGTTAATTTGATTTTAAATATTTTGTGATAACTAATTCCGTTTTGATTGATCGTAGGGTCTTGAAATTATTTTTGAGTAATCACATAGGTAATTTACACACGTAGTAAAATTTTGGAACATTTAAATTAATAAAATATAATGTATATCTGACCGATTTTTACTCAGAATCGTATTTTCAAATGCAATATCATTTCATCAAATAAACAAACCTAATAAACCACTAATTTTTCCGAGGACCGAAGGGACGAAGGAAGAATGTTCATAATCAACCTTCTCGCTTCTTAATTAATGATAAGTGATAATGATCGTTAACCACAGCAGAGATGTATATATTTTAATCTATGACCATGGTTTATAATAGTTTTAAATTATGTTGTTGACACATAATAATGTAAATAGGTAAGAATATTTTTATAGAATATAAAATATATATTAAAAATTTATTATTGTCTTTCTAAACATAACTAATCATAATTTATATTAAACATATTTTGGTAAACTTTAAACAAATACAATACAAAAACCGTAAAAAAAATTTAATTTAGTAGACTTGAAATTTTCTTGGCGTCTTTTATAAATTTTGCGCTCTAGACAATTGTCAATACTGTCTATATATTGCCCTGGTCTATACCAGAAACAATTTTTTTATTGTTTTTCGTGTAGGAGATTGAAATATAGAATTTTAAACCGCATTATTATTATGATAATCCATATGACAATTGGACCGCAAAATTCGAGTTTTCATCTACAATCCAATAACGTTTTTTTCAGATTTTCTGGTATTTCCAGTAAAAGTTTCAGCTTAAAATATGATTTTATAATTAGAAATAAATATTATTAACTATACGATAAATTTAAAAATGTATGTACATTTGTATAACACTATTACCGTATCAATAAATGTACAGAGTATAGACAATATAGACATATAAATGTATAATCGAAACAGGGAGGCATAAAATGTATAAGCAAACATAAGTATAGTCATAAATCAATAAGCAAAAATTAATTGATTTGGCTATGCAGATTTTGTCTATTTATTAGAAATATTTGTATATTCAAAATTAACAAAACAACAAAATTAACATTTTAAAATGTAGGTTTTTTCTAATTGAAAATGTTTTTTTTTTTTAAATAAATATTACAGATAAAACAATTTAGTGTTTATTAATATATTTACCTATACTATATATAGTACGTTTAAATCGAAAAAACATAAAATAATTATCAACGTAAAAAAAAATATTTTATATCCTAAATAATTTTCTAAGGTTTTTTTGATACACCTAATAAATTATAATCAATAACTAGTTGCTATGTTTTATCTTAACTATATTATTTTTTGAGTCCTCATATTATATTAAGTAAAAATATCTATATTGCGTTTGGTCATAAACTAATTTTATTCAAATTTTATAAATTGTTTAGGGAAAAAATTATTTTTTTACATTAAATTACAATTGATTTATACGATAAAAGTTATAAAAGACCGTTTTTTATGCGCATTATTAAATATTAATATAAATAACTTTTATTTTCTATAGAATTCATACACGCATTAGAAAACATGAATATATAATTAGTTAAATAGTATTTGGTATTTGGCTATTAAAAAAAAAAAAAAAAATTATCACTAAAAAAATATTAGGGCCAACGCTAATTGTAGTATTTATATTTTGTAGTTACAAATATGTGTATCTGACGTAACATAAAGAAAAATATCAAATACAATAATACCTACCTGATATTAATTTTAATTTACTTGGTAACTACTATAGGTACGTAATAATATGTTAATATGTTATGTAATGAAATAATAAAACGAATCATATAAACACAACATAGAAATTACGAATAGGTAATAATAAATTTATAAAGAAAAGATTCTGCACAAACAGTTAATAAATTTAAATTTGGTCAAAGCAATATACAAGGTGATAAATGTATAAGTAAAAAATGTATCATGTATGATATTTAAATCATAACTTCATATATTATAAATTTGCTGTAATGAATATTTTACGAGTTTAAATTTCAATTTTCTATCATATTGTTAATCTTTTTTGTATTTTCATCTAGTGAATAAGTATCGTATAGTTTGGACAAAATAAAGATACTAAAACTAATTTCAATCATAAAATGATTATACACATTGATAATACACAAAGTGTAACTATTATATTAGTTATATAATAATATTGTGCAATAAAATAGTACGTAATTTACTAAATTTTTGAGAAACCGAGAGCTATTTTACATTTATATATAAAGTTTATTATATAAGTATAATAATATATAATATATTTTTAACAATACGTATATCAACAATTACAAATAGGAAATGGTGCTCGTTGTAAAATATTATGTTTAATTTGATTTTGTAATTTTTCTACAATTGTATTGTAAGTCATACTTTGAATTTTATGTAACTTAAATATATATTAAATAGCTATATTATTTATTATTTCCCAGATTTTTTATGATTTATCCCCAAAATCTGCCAAAGTTATCGTATTATCAATTAGAATATGTTATTATAAAAATATATCAAATATTACAGTACCTACTTCCTAGTTTAATTAATATTATATAACAGTAGTAAACTAACCTAAATATTAAATGCATATTTTTATGACGTACCAAAAAAATACTTTGTTAAATTACAATATTTTATGTATAATATAAATTAAATAAATTATCTAAAATTATTATACTTTTGATAATATTTTGTGTTTTACACATCAAGTACTATTTTTATACTTAAACATGCAATTTTTATCATTCTGTATATTATTATACTATGTGGCCTAACATAATAAATTTAATTTAATGCATGTTGCCATTGACTTTATATGGTACTGCTACTGCAGAAAAATGCATCATGTAATTCGGATATTATAATATAGTACATAAATATATATAGTAATAATATATTTTATTATCAAATAACGGAATAAACGTGATTGGTGAGCATGTCATTAAATATATTATTAATAGTTTTAACCATAATGCCGTTTATACGAGTTATAATATATAATTTTTTTTTTTTTATAAATTTTACCTGTTGGTGAAGAGAGATTTCGTCGCCGCCGCTGTCTGTACAGCCGCGTCGTCGACGTTTCATTTCGCAGAACCGCTGCCATTGCCGTCGGGGCCCCATGGTCATCAGGTTCCAAAAGCACATTGTACCATCTTTCTGTGTGTGTCTGTTATAAGGTTTTAACTTGTTATTGAAAAACAGTATTTCATTATATAGATTATGATGATTTTATACCGACATCATTGAATACGACTACATTGTCTATATTGATATAAATATATAAATATATATATATATATATATATTAATAAACGTCTACGCGCGAAAACGTTATTAATATATTATTACAAGACAATAAAACTACGTCCACAACAACTAACATTTCGACGAATAACCAAAACAAAACATATTTTGATGTTCACCCGCCGACACTCGGCGGATCATCCGTTTGTTCGTCGAAATGTTACGACGCGGACATATTGACAAGACTTTACATATGAAGTCCATTGTATTAGGAAGTTAAAATTAAGAGAGGCTGAGAACAAATTTAATAATTTATAAGATTAGATTAGTACTCGAAGCGATTAAAATTATATTTTATTTGATAAATAAAACACATGAAAATGAAAATAAGTTAAATGTTTAGATTAATTAATGAAGTAATGCATGTGATAAGTACGAATATTCGTAGGTAATTAGATTTTCAATATTCTACAAAAAGAGTGGACAAAAAATAAATAAGTAGTATAAGAGACGATGTAGTAGAACAACTCTCCTAATATTTATTCACATTCTGTCTAAAGCGGATCACATTAGAGCGACAAAACGAGAAAATTTTAAGATCATAAATGACGGGGACAAAAAAAATTATGTTTTTCTAAACTTTGGCTGTCCCGTTGGTTCAGGAAAACTCTAAACAGTTGTCATTTTGATTTTGTTTGTAAATACCAGTCTAAACGTAATATTATCTTTGTTTTGTTTCTATCATTATATACATAAAATGTATTTTAATATAATATTAGAAATCAATTATTTTTCTTCAAGAGTAATCGGCCACTCGTCGTAAAATTTTGTTCTAAACTTTAAATCAACATTATAAAATGGTAATAATGGATATAATAATATTATTAAAATTATTATATATATATATATATATATATATATATATATATATATATTATATTTAAATAGAGGAAAAATAATAATAAGTACATTAAATCATATATAAAATACACCCACCCAAATAAAATGTTTCAATAATACTATATTGTTTTGTTAATTTGTATTATCAATTGTATGTAAACTAGTTGAAACAAAAACAAAACAATATAATACATATTTTGTTACGTTTCTGTTTTTCTATGTCACTAAACAAAAATGATTTTGTTCCAATTTTTGTTTTGTTGCACAAATAATCTACTCAATATTTATGCAAAGGAAATATTTTTTATAAATTAATACATTACTAACTTGGAACTTGGCAGTAACGTCACAGTTAATAAATTATACACATTATTCAAACCTAAATAAATATAAAGAACTATTAAGTAACATAACGGGAGACAAAGACAATTATTATTTAATTAGTATCAGACACAATTTATTCGTATTTTAATGATATGGTTATGGAAAATAAAACTAAATCTATGCCTAATTAATTAACTATCTAGATAAATATAATATGTGCTTTATTTTAATGTATAAAATCTGTTATACTTTTTAAAATCTTTTCTTGGACACATCACATTGTAATAACGACTAATTACAGAAACTCGTATCAAATTGAAAACTACACGTTTATATTTTTTAATTGTATTAGATTATTGGTAATTAATTTCCTCAAAATATAATATAATATGTTTATACCATAGTATCATAAAATAAAGTAATATTGTATTAAGTGACTAAAAAATAAAAATTATAATAAATATATATTAAATTAACACAAGAAAAATCGTTGAAGGTAGTAATGTTGTTTTAAAGTTATGAATGCAATCTGTGTTATCCAATAATAACTAGTTTCTATATAAAAAAAAAATTATAAATTCAAATAACATCAGGATTGTTACAATGGAAAACATTGATGATATTAATTTTAAGAATAAATGAATCGAGTTTCTTTAACTATTTTTTTCAATTAAATGAATTAATGATAGAATATTCATTCAACTATTCAACATTTATATATTTATTTATAAAAAATTTAATTAACATAAAACTTTAAGATAAATGTGATATGAATTTAATTAAACTATTAATGAAATCGTTTAATTAGTTTCTTAGGGTTGACAAAAAAACATTAAACACATAGTTTAAAGAACAGAGCTGTTAACAAACATAAGTCAAATACAGTATATTGATCTAATCATCTATACGTTTAATAAGTATATAATTTAATATAAGCCGTAAAAATAATTTAAGATTTTATAAATGTTCAGTATTAATGAAATATATAGATATTTATTTTTATCAAATATAATTATATAATCATGACTTTTGATTATGTTGTATACTCTAACTCAAAAAACATGGGGTTATAATAAATTATATATTTCAGAACTACTTGTCTATGTTATGTTTGAGTGAGCTTAGTATTCTAGGTTAATTAAAATAAAACTAAGTTGCCTAATTTAAGAGATAATATAATATAATACACTATAAGGAATTATATATTCACATAATAATAACTATAAATAAACAATAAGTATATAAAATTAATTTTAACAATACTATCAAGAAAAGTTATTTAAATAATATACATTATAAGTACATAAACTAATTTAATAAATTTTAATAATAATTTCTTTCTAATTCTGTAAATTTTTGAAGAAAAAAATAAAATTGATAACTGTACTTACCAATAAAAATATTTTAAAACATTGATTTGAACAGATCCATTTCCCCAGCTCCGCCATGATGGAATTAAAAAATTTTTTTTTAGTTCGTTTGTGCTACATTTGTGCTGTTTGTGCTAGGTCCACAGCCCGAGAAAATCTAATTTTAATACTGTCGGGGCTGGGGAAACGTTAGCCCCACCATGTTGGAATCAAAAATTTTTTCGTTTGTTTGTGCTAGAAAACAATTTTTATTACTGGGGGAGAGTGGCTAATATTATAATATTAAAGATATTAACTAATGAAAATAAAGTATATTTTATTGTATATATAAATTACCTATTCTAAATGTATACAAAATAAAATAAAATAATTTATATTTATATATTAATTATATATATCATCTTATAAACATTATAAAACATATTTAATTTTTAATAAATAATACAATACACATTATATAAATCTTATATTATATAAATTAATAATAAACAGTGATTTACTTTAATATTTTTACGTACAGTTATTATTGTATTACTCAGATCATAATTTCTTTCTAATATGTAGGCTAGTCATACCGAGTGGCTGGCACTCGTCGATGCGCTCCTCGGCGCCGTCGCTTCGCTCCACAAATCAAAAATATCCCTCGATTTGTTGTGAAAAATCACGGCGGATCAGTAATATGGAATAAAAAAATTTGTTAAATTTTCTCGGGTTGTGGACCTAGCACAAACGTGGGATTAAGTAGCACAAACGGCACAAACGTAACACAAACGAATTAAAAAAAGAAATTTTAATTCCAACATGGCCGGACGACTAACGTTTCCCCAGCCCTGGCAGTATTAAAATTAGATTTTCTCGGGCTGTGGACCTAGCACAAACGTGGGACTAGGTAGCACAAACGGCAAAACGTAGCACAAACGAACTAAAAAAAAAAAAATTTTAAATTCCATCATAGCGGGGCTGGGGAAATGGACGTGATCTGAACCCCAAAACTGCTCTTAAATAATATTTTATAAATATATTTAAGTAACCTCTAGCTTCACCAAGTTAAGGGAGGTAAAATTATACAATTAATTTTGCCACTTTTGTCAAATTTAAAAGTGTTTTAATAAGTAATACTAAAGCTTTTATTCAAAATTATGGATACTCAGATATTTATCTCAGATTTAGTTTATGGACTAAATTACTTTATATTCTACTAAAAATAATATATTACATATACACACATACATATACAGTGGTGTAGTGGAGGTATACGGCGCTGTAACGTTGAAGTTATAAAATGCGTATAGGTAAGAAAATAATACGAACAGGCGGGTATACGCCTGAAATACTGAAGATATAGGTAATGTGTATTTTGTATGTATTAAATTAAATATTTTGTATAGTATATAGTTGTTCATTAACCTAAAAGGTATTATGAGGTATGAGGGGTAGAACTCCCACATTTTATATTGTACATCATTAAGGTGTATACCCAAAATAATTTTTAGGACAGCACATATATACATAATACATGTATGTTATAGTTGTAACCGAGAACTATTTGGACATTTTTTCAATTTCTAAATAATATAATGTTTGACAAAGTGATATCTCAAATTTTATTAAATGTGTCAACGAAATACAATGAGTTCATTTATGGTCAGGTACCTTGTAATTATGACATTTTAGTAAACAATAAATTGTAAATTAGAAGATAAAACTATAATATGTGTTCATAATATATTCAGATTACAGAGTCATCACAATTATGTTAAAAAATTATGAAGATAACATTTAAATTCTATAAAACTCCTATACCATTTTCATAATACAAAATTCCGTTAACTCCGTATATATATATATTGGCTACTTTGAAATTTACATTTTGTCTGTCCTCAATATTTTTGTTTTCAGTTCTGTATGAATAACTTTTAAAAAGTTACTAATTATATTAGAAGCATAACAACGTTTTAATATTATTAAAAAATATATATATATACCTACATCGTTCTAGTTATAAATTAGTAAAAATATAGTAATAAATAAAACCTCTTAAAAATACTAAAATAGTATCATTATATTTATTTACTATAATAATTATTAAAAACCATAACAATATGTCAACGGAATATTGCACTAACATTTAGGTTAGTTTCGAAACTAACTTAAATGTTATGATAGTTAATACTAAATAAATAATATATTTAAATTACTCAGAATATAATATGTAATAGTATCATATTACATTACATTTCAATTAGTAATTCAAATAGATAAAATTCATACAAGGTATAACTATCAACAATAAACTCCGAAAATGTGTAATGTTAAAATGCTCAGATACTTTGATAATTGATATTACAAATGTAAATTATTATAATCATTTTATTTTTTTATTAAATTTATAATATTTTCAATTTACTGTACAGAAATAAATATAAATAATTATATTTTCTCGTATTAATCAAATATAATAAAACATACATTTTTTTAGAAGTACCTTATATATATATAACAAGAGTTATATATACTATAGATGATATTTCGATGTAGGTATAACATTATGTTATAATACTTTATTAGTCTTTCTGCTAGTTTGCGTTTGGACCTACACGTTTTGCATTTTTAGACACAGATACATTGGCGTAGACGTCTGTAAAATTAGTCACCTACATTTTTCGATCATAACCTTCGCCAATATTTTGTAACTCATTCGTTGCTATTTGTCAACTTCCTTTTGGAAATTATTTGAAAGCCTAACCTACGTATTTTTTCACCCCCCAAAAAATAACTAAATAAAAAAAACCTAAATATTTGATTTCTGGCTAAATATGGAATTGCAAATTCTAAAACTTTCGTTGCAAAATATTGGCGTAGATTTGTGGTCTATCAGTTAAAATGGGGATGTTTTTCGTAAATATGTATTTCAAGTATGTACCACATTTGTGGTATGTTGATGTACATCATATCAATTCTTATAAATGACCTAATGTAATCTTATCTTACAAATTACGAATTTATTACAACTGTATACATTTGAAAGACCATTGTCGCCCATTGTCATAATTCCATACATATTATATTTACTAATAATTACTGTTATAAACTTACAAAAAATAAACTATCATAATTTATAATAATGTGTCAATAACGGTAAATTATCCAGACGTCGATGAACCTACAAATATTTTTTTAATTATATGTACATGTATTTCATAAAATGTATATCTATAATTTTACATTTGGCTAAATAATAATATAATAATTTGTTTGTATCTGTACAGTAAATAGCAATTTATAATTTACTCAAATAGTATAAATATTAATATTATATGAATTTACTTTTATCATCTAAATTATCTAGATTTATGATGTTATATAATATATAAGAACAGCATAGCGTATACTATAGTACATAATGAAATAAAATATTAAATTAGTTATAATAGCAGTATAATTTGGTGGAGATCATAAACACAAGTGCTTTTGAAAAAGTGTACAAAAGCGCCACCCTTCTTAAAACTGTTATATCAACGGCCAATGCCAATACCTGTACAGATAAAGACGCCAACCATAATGTTTTTTGTTTCTTCTTTTCTTATGAATTTATTTATCCGAGGTGATTTTGCACAACAAAAAGGAGTTAGTTTTCGATTTTTGGAATGAAACGAAGGTGCCGAGAAGCGGAACACGCACAGTACGTTTTGTTTACTCGAAATAATTTTTCATAAATGGTTTTCCATCGAAAATACAACCTTATTACACCAGAACGTATCAACTAAACAACGTGTAATATATCGAAATATTAGTGCTTATGGTTTATATAGTCCGATGTGGCGCAATTAGTGTTAAAATCTAGATATTTAAACCGCCACTTTAAAATATTTTTAGGAAATAAATTTAAGGGGCTATGACAAGCCCTTCTAGCCTTCAACCCCCCCCCCCCCCCACACACACACACACACACATAGTTGAGCTTATGTGCTGGCTACCTACTGGCGCATGTAGTAGGTATAAAATGTAAGAGTCATTAAAAAAGATAGATGCTTTTGGCTTATAGCCGTATATAATTTGCTATTCAAAGACAATACTTCATAGTTTTATACTAGGTACCTATGTAAAGAATAAAAAAATTATTAAATTTATATTATAATACATGATTTACGTAATTTTAAATTGAATACATATCTTGGCAGAATTCATGAAATTTATTTAATTGATATGTCTTATGACTTAAATTAAATAAATAAATTATACACAATGCACATTGAACTATATATTTCACTACTTCAGTATATACGAGAATATTAAATTACATATTATATAATAACTAATATAATATCTAATAATACCTATGTTAGATAGCAGATATAGGTAAATCACATTTTTTAAAAGTTAAAAATTCAATATGAACAATATCATTATTTATATCTATACAAAAAGTATAAAAATATATAGTTTTAAAATTCTAATTAAATTGGTTTAAATATAAGGAATTTTATCAAAATTATTCCATTTTTTTAATAATAAATCTACAATTATTACGAAATTCAAGCTCTAAAATAGAAATTAATTTTAAAAATGTATTTTAATAAAATTTGACATCTGAGATAAAAACAATTTTATCTCAAAAAGTCAAAATGTCTATTACTGTTTATTATTTATTATTACTTATAATGTATACTAACATGTAACATACAGGAACAGACGAATAGTAATAATATTATTACAGATTATATTATTATAATTAAGAATATTATTTTAAATATATATTCTACTATTTTATTAAATGTACACTTGTATATGAAATTAAGCGAAATCTAAAAATCTAATATACTTTGTTTAAATAATTTAATGAAAAAGTTTAGTGAGTAAATAATAAGTATTCATGTTAGTTCTTACTAGTGGGAAAGTGATCGTATTTTGGCTTTTGTATTAACGATGAGAAGTGGAGTATATCTTATATATTTCTAATTTTAATCAAATCTTTTGCTAATTAATCCCAATCAATTATATTGTAATATTAATCATTTTGTTTTCTACTTAAACTAAAACTAATAATCAGCAAGCCATCAAAATTGTACATTTTTATTCAATACATAACATTAAATTATGATAATATTATATTTTATTTCATGGAAGGTTTTCAGGCTTACGGATGTTCAAATACCCATAAAACCGCCCTTAAATAAATTACTGCAGCTGAGCATGACTAATTAAAGTTCAAACAGACGAATAGTTATAAGAACTCACCTCGCATTTTAAAACATAATAGTATCCAAAATTACTCAAACACGTCAATATATAATTACAAATAAACACTACACAAGCAATAAAAGAGTTAACAAAATATCCGATTTTTATGAATTTAAAGCCAAAATGTAAAATAAAATGTTATCAATTGTCATAAAATTGGTATTTGTTGAGTTACGTTAAAAGCAATGCGTACGTATAGCGGTTCACGTTTAAACTGCGGTGTTATGGCCAAAGACAGTTTAAAGGTGCGTTCGGTATACAAAATAAAAATATATAAAATATATATATATGTGTGTGTGTGTGTGGTACCTAATGCATATAATATTATGGACACATATACGCAGACACGCGCTCATTGCATTAGTAAATTGATCTATTTTATTGTTTCCACCAATGTTGTATTGTTTGCATAAAGTCGAAAATTGTCAAAATGTCTCTACACAGTCGCCCACATACAAAAACAAACGTAATATATACATCATATTATACAGGTTCATACGTGTATTATATAGGCAAATCGTTAGTCGAAATGTATTATTTAGGTAAGCTCCACATTTGTGTATTCAAGTGTGCTATCTTTTACTACATCACCGCGGTAAAGTAATAGGTAATAGGTGCGCATGCAATAATTGCTCAGCATAACTATAATAATACTACCCACATTAATCAATATAAATGTTTATAGGTATAACCTTATTCGTTTAACATGGTCAATATTATATACGTTTTGTTAGTGAAGTTAGATCATTATCGTTTTTTTTTTTTTTTAGTTAGTATATTTTTACGAATAAAAAATTACATAGAAATTTAAATGTGATTATAATAGTTATTTTACGAATCAAACATTTAATGTAAACGGTTTGTATATTATATTATATTATATTTCAATACAGCTGAGAAAATAACAATGTTCCCAAAAAATATAATATTATGTATTGTTGTCATTACACGTTTCACACTAATCAGGGAGAAAACGGGGGCATTATACAGAAAACGTAAATACCTAACACGATATAACGATAATTTTAATGAAAATTATATTTTATGTAAAATATTCCATGAAAATTAATTAACAAATATTGAATCATATACATACATTAGTGTAATGATATAACATATAAGCTATGACATAAAAAAGAACATATTATTACATCAATATTCAGTGTATTGCAGTAAAATCTCAAAATAAATTATTTATTTTAATATATTATTATTTATTATACTCTTCAGTGCTGTAACTACCCCTACAACAAACCTCCACTTGGAGTTTAGGTCCAAATCATAGTAGAGAACCTTTAATTTTAATTTATAATACTTTTTAAAAATTATATCTACTTGCACTCTTCTATGCATTGATATCATAGCTATCATGATAACTAATTATTAGTTGCAGAACTGATGCTCTTGTTATAAACTTTGTGTGTAGCAATTAAATACGTGAATTTCGTAAAATTAATTTAATAAGTTAAAAGCATAAAAGAAATAATTAGAAAATTGAACACAACCTTTTTTCTGACCATGCATATACGGTTAAATTACAAAGGTATATTATTTATCGGTTTGATTAAATAAACGGGTCAATAGTTTCAAGGTTATTGGCTATTTAAAATCATTATTTTGAAAATGTTAATTATAGTAATTGAAAATATTTCCAATATAATTATTATTATTTATAATACTTTTACAATCTATTTGCTTAAAGAGCAAGGTTAAAAATTAAAAACCTATACTTTTATTATCATTTGTAAAAATTTTATCTGAAAGATAATAACAATATGAAATATCAGAAATTTTAGTTCATAGACATTTTTATAACCTATCTACGAAGACATTTGTAATTAGTAAACTATCATATCAACTATAATAAATATGATAATTCAACCAAATAAAATTAGTAGAAATATAAGTTCAGTTTTATAATAATTCACTATAAAGGCAATAGGTCATATTATTATTCCTTCATTAATCATCAGTTGATGACATTGTACCTATAATTATTTGTTTTATATTAATATTTGGAATTTATTGGTTTACACATAGGTATGTCAATTGTCACTTGTCACTCATTAATGTTTATGTATAAAACTAGCTAAGGAAAATCATGAATAATAAAAATGAATAAAAATGATTCCGTATACCAACGTAATTTAACAGTTTCCAAAGTGTGCTCCGTGGAATGTAGAGGTTCCGTATAACAATAAGAAGGGTTCCATCCATAAGTTAGAACCACTTATTCCGATTATTGTTTGTTAGTTAAAAAATTGGTTTAGTTTAAAGTTGGAGTTTCACCAAACGCACTATTTTTAAAGAATGTCACATACAGTGTTTTAAGCTGGTAACAATATTTCGGAAACACGTTACCCACAGGGTACAAATTAAATAATTTAATAAATATATATTTATATATTTAACTCTGAAACCTAAGATTTAAATTGTACAGTTTTTACACAATATCAGCATATTATATTATGTTAGCATAGTTTTTATTTTTAATAATAGATATAAGTTATTTTAAAATACGAATATGATTAATACGTACATTGATTTGTATAATTAAAACGGTTCAAAATTGTTTATTATAATGGTTATTAATAATTAGGTTAAATCCAAATCAAACATTTATAATTCACTATGAAACGATTGTCATAAAGGTATTTTCATTAATATTTATTATTTTTTCTGGTTAATAAAAATCACGCAGAATTTACCATTTAGAAATATGAGAAATCTTCATACTTCAATATTTGCTGTTTTTGATATTATTATGATTTATTTCTAAATCATTAAATTGTAGATGTAATATACTTTTATTTTTGTTACTTCTCATCAGAAAAAAAAACAAGCAACTAAATTTTTAAGAATAATAATAACATAAAATGAAAACAGTAGTCAAATGTTTTTGGCTATAAGTTATATTTATCAATTTCTGAAATATAATTATAAACACATCTATATTGCATCATGGTCTATGACTACAGTAAGTAATAAGTCATAACCTTATGACATGTATGTCAATATCCATAAATATATTTATACCAAATTAATAGTTTTCAAATATCATATTTGTTCACTGTACTTATATTTATAGGCACAATTATGGGAGCTTAGGGGTGCTAAGCACCCCCAGAATGTTTACATATCTATTTTAAAAAAAAAACTGAATATTTTTCTATATTAGATATACTTATTACTTTTTAGGGATTCCCCCCCCCCCACCACCACGTATTTTTACTGAAATTTCGACACAGTCTATTGTCTATATAACAAATGATTTTATGATTATTTCATTACGAACATAAATTATTTTAAATTCAGAGTGTAAAAAATAAAAATATTTGATAATTATTATAGTAATCGAAGTATTAAAATATTAATTTCAATTATGAAAAGTGGGAAATCCGATTGTAGACGTTCCTTCTTCATCCCTTCAGTCCTCGGAGAAATTAGTAGTTTATTATAATTATTAAGATTTGAATGCAATGATATTGCATTAGAAAATACGATTCTGAGCGTATCTCAATATATTGCAATATATTATACTGATAATCCATTTCAAAATTTACCACGAATGTAAATTACATATGTAATATGCAAAATAAATTTAAAATCCCTACGATCAATATTCAAGGAGTTATCATTCCTTTTTCAAGGAAAAACTTTTGGGATATTCAAAAAATGAGCTAAATAAATCACCAACTAGATGAAATTCGGTGTAGAAGGGGTACCTTATTTGTGGTAATCGGACCATTATTTCTACCCGAAAAAAGGTTTTCATACATCAAAAAAAATAATAATAAAAAGCCTATAAAAATTGCCCATTTTCCGCTTCTCAAGGAAAACTTTTGGGAAATTCGAAAAATGAGCTTAATAAAGTACCAAGAGGACACGATTTGCTACCAAATGCATACCCCACTGTGATAATCGGACATTTATTTCTATCCGAAAAAATGTTTTCATACATAAAAAAAAAATCTTTGTAGAAACAATATATTCCTCGCTCCGCTCAGAATCTAAAACAATGCATAATATTCATATAGATGTGTACTTATTTTAAAAAATCAAATCAAAACAATCTAGACATTTAAAAATATTAGATTTAATAAAAATGTGAACATGACATATAACTAAAAACTTATTGTATATTATGTCAGTACAACTATTACAATCACATAAATATTGTAAGTTGTAACCCTTAAGGTAAAATTTCAGCTATAACAAAAACAAACATTCATAATAAACAGTCATTTAATGTATTAGTTAATGTTTGGTTTATTAATAAATATTTAAAACACATATATGGTATACAACATAATATGATAAAGGACAAAAATCTAAAAGGATACTTTTATTTGTTAGATATACTTTTTTATTATTATTTACTTATAGATGTGATAAAATTACAATTTACAAATACCTAATCTTCACTGTGGTTGGATACATATTATATAATTATAATAATACACAACTATTACATCATTTAAATCTTGTTATACATTCAAACAAACATAATAAGTCTCAATTTTAATTATATACATGTATATAATATATAAATATGAAAATTAAATTAGTATTTTTAAATTCAAACTAAGTATTGATTTTATATGATTGTATCCATTTTAATTCAAAATCATTATTGTACCATAAATATACTGGCATATTACATTATAATGATTTTTAATTAATAAATTAGGTACTTAGCATTATTTAAAATTGTAATTAAGTAAGATAAAGAATATGAACAAATAGATTGCAAAGTAGGTAATGTACTACAGAGTCATAGTTAAAATATTAATTTGTATTTAAAAATTGTATCTAATTTAACAAAAAATGTTAATTATTCATACATCAAATACAATAATTTTTAATATACCCAAAAACCAAAAATTAAAACATTTTTGAAGCATACACATGGTTTACTATTAACAGGTCAGCATTGCATTTAAAGATTAAATATGTAAATATTTAATATTAAATATGATTAAATATTATATATGTATCTATAATTATGGTTGAACTCCACTGTCTATAGATAATAAAATATACATATCAAATGATAAGTTTATATACCTAATTCAATTTTAAATAACATAAAATGATTAAATTTAAATACAATAATATGTGTATAATATATAAATAAATATTAAACATAGAGTAAATAGTTGGTATTTTTGTAATTTAATTAGGAAGTTTATAAATTATGGAAAAATGGAAAATTTCAATTATGGATCTTAAAAAATGTAAAAATAAAAAATTGACAAATACTTTAAAAATTATGAAATATATTATTCTTTAGTTAATTTTATGATGAACAACTAAAATTTTAATTTTACCAGAATGACCGACATTTTAATACAATAACATACTACATAAAAACAATGAATTCTAAAGTGTGAGCATATCATATTCCATACAACTGTCAGTCATTGATATGTCAACTATAAAAAAAAAGTCTGTAATTATGGACCATGGTTTAAATAACTATAAATTTTTATGATAGCTTAAATAAATATATATTAGTCAAAAATCATAATTACAATTGAAAATATTATGTGAAAAGTATTTATTACAGACTCAATTTTACTAAAACTCTATTTAATTTTATAACCAATTATTTTTTATTTAAATTAAATTTTAATGTATACAACCAGAAATGATCATAAATTATAATTTATTAAATTAAAATTATTTTACATTCTTAATATCAGGTGATTTTCTGTAATTTATTTCTGTTAATAAAATAGGTAAACCTTTTGAATTAAGATATATATATATTAGGTACAGTATTGACTTATTGTTTTTATTTTTATTATAAGTATATAATATGTTAATAACCTTCTATGAAACCAGTAAATATCCACTTTTAATTGTATAATTAAGTATAAATTAGACAAGAATGACCCAGAAAGTAAATGATAATCTTGACTTTTATTACAAATTCTTATCTAAAAAGAATAATACCTATGGATAATATAATTGTCATATACTTTGGTTAATGATAACCTTGATTCAAATTTTTAAAACTCAAATTACCACAAATTATATAAATAGATACTAACTAGTTTTTATGATCCATAGTATATACGACTAATAATTCGTATGGCGTATGAATAAAATTAACTTAAGCAGTTGATATTTAATTTAATAACTTCCCACATAATATACACTTAAATAGAGTAATTATTAATTACTACTGATCAGTAGTAGTAAAATGTGTTTAATTCCTTTCGTGAACTAAATAATATGAAGATCATTTTGCTTAGATGGTTATGTGGATAAGCGAATAATGAGTCAAATGCAAAATGTAATTTATATACTCAGAACTTTGTTTGGTAATAAGTTTAAAGAATATATTTCTATGTATATTATAGCTTTAGGCATTATTGCGTTAACTAAATAATTTATGATTGTCTACGAATTATTTATGTGAACGTACCTTGTTTATAGTGGTCTCTGAACAATAATCTGGTGGAGGAAACTCATTGGACTGATGCGTCATGGTAACTATATTTTAGCACACTGATCACAGAAATTGACAAATATATCCATCAACGACTCTGCGTGGTAGGTCTTCACGATCAAAAATCCAACAGGATTTAGTAAATAAAAAAACAACACTATAACTTGGCATCGTACCAAACAGAAATAATTGCACGTTTTATTATCATTAATTCATAATAAATTCATCACTCTAACTGTTATTGTTATTTGTTGTT
The DNA here is from genome assembly GCA_013282895.1 of Eriosoma lanigerum. NCBI lineage: Eukaryota > Metazoa > Arthropoda > Insecta > Hemiptera > Aphididae > Eriosoma > Eriosoma lanigerum. The sequence continues at coordinate 11,317,618 of CM023359.1, read as the reverse complement.
GATTTGGAGCAGCATTGGCTCGTTATCTAATATTACAGATAACGTTATCATTTAAGTATAAACAATAACATATGATACTTTGATTTTTATACATCCAATTTGAAAATTGCCAATTGATCACAATTGAATCGTATTCATTTTTTATGTTATTTTAAAGATTTATATCTGTATACGGTATTTAATTACTCTATTTACATTTCTAATTGTAATTAAGTTTAATTTATAAGATTAACTAAATAATAATTAAGGTAGGTAAGTGCGCATTAACATAATACATATTTTGTATTTAAAATAGGTTTATATCATCCATGTAATATTAATGTTAACTATTAGCTATTAAACAGAGCCGGATTGGGTAAATTTGGCATACCGAGATATCAATATTTTACCAGCCCATATTTTATGATTTTATCTTTTAAACGTATAAATTGCTAAATTGTTTATAGTATTTCTATCAAATTTTATTTTGGAATACAATTGGAGTGTAACACTAATATCTTGTTTTTCTATTATTTTCAACACATTTCCTATGTATTTTTCTACCAGCCCACCGAGATTTCCTCGGTAACTCGCCAGGATCCGGGTATAATGGCTATTATAGGTTTTAGTCTTTTGCCATCTTCATTTAATATCTGTAATTGTTACTTTGTTAATTGTATGGCTAAATTAAGTTATTTAATTTAATTAATTGTTAATTATGAGTTGTGCCCATATTTAAGTAGATAGCCAGTAGGTAATATTGAAGATAATACGTAATATTTAAATTAATATTATAGTTTATTAATTTGTCCAATTACTAATTAGATAAAAGTGTTAAACTATTAACTATTAAGGTTAAATTATGTTTAGTTATTATCGTGATTAATGAACAATTTATTATAATATACTTGAAAAAATTGATTTTTTTCTTCTTCCATTTTTAGAAACTTAGGTAATCCACAAGGCCGCAGAAATGGTCACAATTGGGGTGAAAATTTTATGGAGGGGCTCATGTTCCCAATATTTTTATTTTAACATTAATTAAAAAACAAAATATTAATATTAACATAATAAACGAAATATTTTATGAAGTTACCATTTTTCAATTTCTGAAATATATTTAAATATAAAATTGTATATCGTATTATTATTTATAAATATTAAAAAGTTATCTATAAAGATATTATGTCTTATTTTATTCATAGATCATAAATGTATTCGTCCAATTATAAAAAATAGGTTTCGTATCCGGTACTTATATAGTACCTACTAGTCCTACCTTTATGTATTTTGGTATACAGTAAATGTATAATTATAATTAAATAAAGTATAATATATAAATATAATAAAGTACTGTATATAAAGAATAAAGAATAGGTACTTATTTACATAATATATACACTAGAAAATATAAAATATATAAATTAAAAATAGCATTCTGTGTTTCTACGAAAAATCGACTTTTGATGCATTTAGTCATAATAATTTTAACTAGATAAAAATAAAATATATATTAATAGTTGTATGTAATAAAATAAGTCATACAGTAAACATAAAATACATTAAACAGTAAAATTGTTGGTGATTTTAATATAAATAAATATTATATTATATACCTTAATATCTACCTTATAATAGAAAGTAATATAATTAGTATATCATATTAGGGTTGACAGGGTAGTTAGGTTAAAAACAATTGAGTTTGGAGAAATTGTATAGGAAAGTTATTTTTATAAAATATTATGTTCTTCAATAAAGCTTACTTATGTTTTTATTGTATTTGCTAAAGTTTCAGAGTAAAATACAAAATACAATAAAACTATCCTCTTGACGCACGGGACGGGGGTGAGTTATCATCACTTAATTTAACGTGAATTTTTTTTTTTAATGATATCGAATATTTTGGGGGAGCCCCAGTATAATAATTTTACAATTAAAATTTAAGGACCACCCTGTCCTATATTTATATACACTTTACCTATATTTTATATAATAAATACTAGTATATCATAACTAGATATTACGAAAGTTTACATTATTTATTATTTTCATCAACAATAATGATTTGTATACCTACATTTTTCTAGAAAAACAAATTGTTATTATTGTTAAAATAATTTATGGGAGACTTTAATAAGAAAAAATCAGTCTTCGAAATTTTTCATAACTAGGTAAAGTAATATTATATGATTATAATATGTTCCTATTATAATTTCAAACCGTAAAACCCAAAATCGCAAATTAAGAACATTATTGAAAAAATATTACATTTTTGGAAATATTTCAAAGTTTTATATTTAGGCATACAATTAATGTAACAAGTAACAATTACAATATTTTTTTTTCATATTTAGAATTCGTATATGTACGCAGTGCCTAGAGCAGGGCCAGGATCTAGGGGGGTAAGATGGGGATTCGTCCCTGGTCGTAAAATTATTCCATTTATCTTGAGTGTAAAGTTTATGGATTATCAAATATCGACTGTGGTGTATATTACCACGTAATTGAAAATAAGTAAATATTAAATATCTTTATTTTTTAAGTTTAACGTAAAATGTGTACAAGTTAGAAGAATAACTACGAAAAAAATGTAAGGTATTGAATGTAGTTAAATAACTATAAATTTTTTATTGTTATTTTTTATCCAATTTTACACCTCAAAAAATATAATAAATTATTTGTAAGCCGTTGCTCCAAAATTAAGCGTATTTCAATTTTTTCCCCGGGTGTTGAAATTCTTAGATCCGACCAGTTAATTTTGCAGTTTTTCAAACATTTTTCTAATTTCCTTTAACCCAAAGAAATTTTTTTGAGAAATTCAAAAATAAACAAAGTAAGTATCAACTAGACAAAATTCTCTACCAAAAGCATACCCTTTTTGTAGTAGTCGGACCATTATTTCTAATTTCTATCCAAAAAAGTGTCTTTATACATAAAAAAACACATCATCATAGTAAAACCAGAATATATATAGACTATTCTATAATCAATGGTAAAACCAATTAATATGTTCTTTGATTCCTTCAGAATTAAATTTTTTGTACCATATAAGTATTTAAATAATCTCTTTAATTAATTAGGAAAATAATATTTTTAGATTATTTAACAAATTCAAAAAATTTGGGGGAAATAGTAGAGTTTATGTCTTTAGGACTTTTTATAAAAAAATTACATTTTCAACCCCTTTACAGAGTATCTAATTGAAAATCAGATATGTAAACCTCCAAGTGCAGTCACATATTTAACTATAATAAATTAATAATCATAGGAATGGAAAATAAATATTAAATTAATTAGCAAATTATTAATATAACAATTATAAATTATAACCGTTATTATTGGCGGGAACCGTTAGAAGATAATATTACTTTCTTCTGTTCAATATAATAATAATATTAAAATATGATATTGTTTGAAACTGTAAAACACTCATCAGTTCATCACTTCATCAGATATCGGTATTCAAATCACCTAGATTTATAATAAATATTTACTCTTGATAATTAATACGCTTATCATTTTTCGGGAGAACAATATCGTATCTTTACTTTACAGTTTGTATTTATCCCATTCGCTGACCCTGGTTATTTTATTAAAAAAATTGTTTTTCTTATCATTCTTGTCATTAAATCCAAGTCTACTACGGTAGATTGATAATATCTACTATTATTTACCGTACTTTAAACTAAAACGTGAAGTATGTATTTATTCTATGGTAAATTAATAAAGTCAATCAATAATCTGAAATAACATTTTAACATTCTATCTGCAAATACGCAATTTAAATTGCTAACTTTAATTTACGTCTTGTGATTTATTGGGTGAATATATTATTATATTCATATTATCTTAAAAAATCTATTTTAACGTCAAATAAATAATACTTACAATTCATTGTATTACAGATTCTTCATAATTTTATGAATATGAATAATAAATTTAGTCACGATGTGTCTAGTATGCTGGAAATCTATGTGTGCACCAATTTGTCGGAACCAGAAATAAACCCGAGGAGATTCAGATTAGGTATGACAATAAGTGATCTGAAAAACAAACTAGAAATGATAACTGGTAGATCGGCTAGTACAATGAATTTGTCAGTTTACGACAAAGATATATTAGTGGTAAAACTGGACGATGACGATTCACAATTGGGTTCGTTTCCTGTTAGAAATGGTATGTTCTTATTGGTCGATGATCCAGCATTTGAGACATCAGATCAAGATGCAATTGATGGTTACAAGATGACTGAGGAGGAATATAATGCCAAACAGGTATGTGTATTAATCAATAGCTTTTGTGTTGGATTTTTTATTTAATATGTTTTACATAGGAGACACTGAAGAGTTTTTTGAAGAACAATAAGCTGGGCAAGTATAATCCTGAATATATTAAACAACAAGAACAAGAAAACATTGAAAAAGAACAACAAGAAAATATTGAAAAAGAACAAATTGATAAAATGGAAATTGGACAGAGATGTTGTATCCGTCTACCCAAAAAGCCAGCTCAACATGGTACAGTTAAGTACAAAGGACGTTTAGAAGGAAAAACTGGTTATTGGGTTGGAGTGCAGTATGATGAGCCATATGGAAAACACGATGGCTGTTTAAATGGAAAACGATACTTTGAAACACCTCCTAAATATGGATCTTTTGTTACTCCTTCAGCAATTGAAATCGGCGATTTTCCAGTCCTTGATGATGAACTTTAAGATTTAAACATTCCACCTTTTTATACATTCTTTAATATTGTCACCATTATTTTTTTCAATTTCATTAATTAAAATAATTTTTTTAAGCTTAAACATAGATATATTAATCCCAAGAGTATTTTAACAACACTTATGGTGATTTAGATAGTTATTAAAATCTATTTATCACATATAACTTTATTTTCATTATTTACATTCACAAATGTTTTAGTATTGTTATAAATAATTTTAGATTTAATACTGTGATATTGATGCTTGTAATTTTAACTGAAGTTTAAAATTTGTTTATTCATTAATCAATTTTTTTATATTGAAAGTGCATACATTATATTAAGTACTTTGAAATTTATAACTTTTATACCACATATTAATATATTTTGATAATATTCACATTAAGTATTTTTTTTAAATTATATACCATTGTCATATATTATATATAATAATATATAGTATTTTATAATTGTATTATAGGTCATGTAGTTTTCTAATTAGTTTGTTTAGAATTTTTGACACGATAAAACGGAAACATTTTTATTGTATGTTTACTATTTTTAATAATCTGTATGTTATATCATTGATTATATATACTATAGTATTATAGTATACTATAGTATATTTAATCAATGGCTATATGTACATAAATATATATTTTCACATTATTAGAACCAAGGGAATTCCAAGAAAAAGTGTTTAAATATGTTTACATCCTTTTAAGAAAATTATTTAAATTATAATATTGAAAATTGATAAATGTTGAATACATGTCAATGTAATGTCAAGTGCACCATCAAAATTCTTTTCTTCATATTTTATTTTGCACTTTGCTCTTTGATATTCTTTAGTATATAATATTTCTTATTTTTTATTCGTAAATATCTATATATAAAAAAAAAAGTAACTAATACAAACAAATATAATATTTTATTAATAATAATTTAATTGTAAATAAATAAATATGAGAGATTGAATTATGAGTGTAATAATATATTCGTTTTAATTTAAAAAAATCTAATTTCCAAATAATATATTATAGTTTAAACTAAATTGAAAGGTCTTAGACATAAGACATACGAATCTAAGTTAGATTTTGAGTTCCTATTTAAGTACATTTTTTAGTAGTACAACATAGTTTCATATAATCTGTGGTACAACATCTTAGTCTCATTTATCAATTAGTATTTAATTGTATGATAGTTCTTGTGTGGACAATCGGCAATCGTAGTCACATAGGTAAGAAAAATTACATACCTATTTTATATTTGCATCTAAAAAATTGAGATTTTTATCTAAAAGATACATTATTTTAAATAATAGTTCGTATCTTCGTACTGGTGAGTTGTGATGATTTAACATTTATCAAATAAATTGAATATTATTTTGTCGTTCAAATATTATATTACATCAATCAGGAAGTGGGAAGATCAGTAATAAATAATTATTGTAGAAGTTCGTGAATTTAAATAGTCCGGTTTTATTTTTGTTGTTGATATAATTCTGATAAGAATTTGTTATCAATTTTGAGAACATGGTACACCGCATACGCTAGTTACTAATTTACTATAATAGTTACTATAGTTAGTAGTTTAGGTTTAGTACCCTACACGTTCGCTCACAAGTCTGATGCGGAATTACATACTACAGAGCAAAGTTGACCAATTAACAAAGTCTCTTTACTTTACAAGTTTTTGAAATTTCCAATGATTTTTCAAGTTCTAATCAGTTGAAATACAATATAATAAAACAGTAGGAATTTGAGTATTAAAAAATAGAAATGAATTTCACCTTGTGGAAATGTTGTACCGCAGTTCGTTCCTTGTCTCGGACGAATTACACGAGCGCCATAAGCTTAAAGAACCTACATCCGCAGAGTTCGTTGAAAATAACCACACCGACACCGGAACAGGTATATAACGACTAGCGATTTACAGATAAAAGTCGATATACAATATACGGTTTTCAATTGTACATTACGTTGCATAGTGTTGTGCACATTGTATTTTAAAAAAATTAATTTTTTTAGTTAACCGTCGACAATCCAACTTTTTCTGGGTACATACCAATCGACGAACTGGAAATCACGTACAGCACATCCAGTGGTCCAGGCGGCCAGAACGTCAACAGAGTGCAGACAAAAGTAGATTTGAGATTTAAAGTAGAATCGGCAAAGTGGCTCAAAGACGAAGTCAGACAAAAATTAATAAGCATTGTGAGTTAGTGGAGAAACGATTAATATCAATATTACATATAATAATGAAAAACGTATCTACTTGATTTATTTTCGATTGTTTATAGAACATGAACAAATTGACCAAAGAGGGATATTTAGTAATACGGTCGGATAAAACACGGTCACAACAACTGAATCTTGCAGATGCTATGCAACGTTTACGTTTGCTTATCTGGAAAGCTGTTGAACCTGAACCAAAACCATCTGAAGAAACCGTTGAAAGATTACGTCGCAGGTAAAATTAAAAATTTTTATTTTTTTTTGGTTGCGAATAAATCTGTTATTTTGATAATAGGATGGAAAAAGCTAATCGTGCAAGATTAGTAGATAAGAAGATGAAATCATTGACTAAGCAAAGTCGCCAGTCTCCAACAGTGTTTTGAGTTTATAAAATATAAAAGAAATATTGTAAAATTTGTCATTGAATTTATAATAATTATTTTATCAGATTGTAAACATATTACTTGGTTAGAATAAATTATATTGTATATATAAATTAAACTATTACATTAATTATTGCTGTTTTATTAAAATATTATGTTATTTCAATGACAATTAAAAAAAAAAAAAACAAAGTAGGTATTTACAGTAATTAATAAAATCAATTTAATTTTGATAAACACTGATGTAATTGAATATCATTATATTAATAATTTAATTACTTAATATGAATAATAATAATTTTAAAAAGTGGGAAAGTCGATTATGGATGTTCCTCCTTCGGTCCTCGGAGAAATTAGTGGTTTATTACAATTAAGATTTGAATGCTATTATATATTGCATTAGAAAATACGATTCTGAGTGAAACTCAATATAATACAATTTATTATACTGATAGGTTGTTCCATAAGTTTACTACGTGTGTAGAGTAAAATACCTATAAGAAAACTCAATAAAAATTTAAAGTATCTTTGTTCAAATTTGCATTAGTTATCATGAAGAACTTAAAATCAATTTTATTAAAATTACGATTTTTGTAAATGTTGACATATTTCCTTCTCCTAAAGAAAAACTTTTGAGAAATTTGAAAAATGAGCTATATAAAGTACCAACTCGATATAATTTGCTACTGAAAACATATCCTACTTGTGGTACTCAAACCATTATTTCTACCTGAAAAAATGTATTCACACAAAAAATTATAATATTTAATTCTACCAAAAATATTCAAATTTTAGAACCTTATAAAAAAAAATTGTGACCTACAATTTTCAAAATACTTTGGAAATTTATAAAGTATTATATGAGTAGGTTTCTATAAAATTTTTAAAACATTAAACCTAAAACTGCAATGGTAATGTTGGAAAAAATTTCTAATCTCTATATTTAGTCAGAAAATCAACTAACCGTTTTTAAATTTTTTTCTCCAATGTAGAATACCTATATGAGTACTCAAAAAAGTTTATTTCGAAAAATGAGCTAAATAAAGTACCAACTAGATAAAAAAAAATCTTTGTAAAACTAATTAAAATTATATAAAGTTTGAAAAAATCAGAAGAGATTTCATTGAAACATGTGTAGTAAATCACGCATTTAAATAACAAATCTTCCAGATATTTTGATTCTTTTAAGTTTAGTATATAACTATTCTTTCCATATAAGACAATGATGTGCTGAAGACATTACTCCTTCTTCTTTATACATATCGAATCCACAATTTTGCCCAGTTGATTTAACCAGTCAAAAATAAGTTATCAATGTAGCAATTGAGCTACATACTCTTAACCTAGAGCAGTCCTTCGTTTGACAGAATTAAATTTTTAGTATTACATCATTATTATAAATTATAATTATAAATTTTAAGAGAAAAATGTATCAATTTTTTTATGTTTATACTTAAATATTGACAAATAAGATATAACATTTGCTACTTTATACTTTTTATTGAAATTTTGATGGTTAATTTCTATAGAAGTAAGTTTAATTAGAAACGTTCAGTGTCTGCCATTTTATTAATTTAAGATTTTATATTAACACAAACAATGAAATAAATTGTAACTAACATTATTTTTTAATTGTATCTAAAAAAAAAAATTCAATCAGACAACTTACTTATGGTAAAAGTAGTGTTGTAGTATTGTATAAAATACAATAAATTTTGTATTCTATTCGTTTTGAAAAATCTTTTTTAAAGTCTATACCTTAATATTTTTATGGAAAAAATGATAAATTATATTATAAAAGGTAAATTATTTCAATAAAATACATACAATATTATTGTTTGGCTTTCAGTCAACAAAATACAATACTTTTATATTTATTTCAGCTAATGAAAAAAAAATTACATTACACAGAATAAATTATTTATCAGCTAAAATACGCATTTATATTGATATTACATTTAAAAAAGTATTTTATATATTATTAGTAACAATTTTCAAACCTAATAAAAAAAAAAATATGTCACTGGTTGGAAAACAGTTTATCTAACATAACTAAATAAAAAAAAAAATTATACAAAATTTGGTTGAATACTATCTCAGTCTCGTCAATATATATATATTTTTTTACATTTGTCAACCTTAGGGCTCCATCGCTTAATAAACAACATTCATAGCTAAAATAAATTTTGTTTTCTCTTATGCGTATAATAAATAAATATTTTAAAATAATAGATTGTTCTTCATGTACGCAGAGAGTTTAACACAGAAATACTTATTTTTTAACTATTTCGCCAAAATAATAAGGCATAATATAATAATAAATAAATAAATAAATAAAAATATATTTACAATAGAGAATATGCAAACCATTCTTAAACCAACTATAACTTGATCACTTAATAATCGTGAGAGCTACATGGAAAAATTCCACATACAAATTATTTAAATAAATGTTTTAGTTAGATATTAACTTAAAAAAGACAATTAAAAGAATAATTTATTAAAAAAAAAATTAATTTTTAGGAAAAAGAAAACTGAACAAATATATTATTAAAACAAATATTTGGTAAGGAAATTAATAGGTAATTGGTAAAACTATCATAAAATTAATAGTTCAAACTTATTTTGAACTAAAATAATGAAATACTCGTTGTTAATATCTATAAATAAAGATACAAATATTACTACCAATTTGTTTGATGAATGAATTTTAATTACCTAATGATTGTAATTGTTGTAAATGCAAATGATACACAATAATTAATGAATACTTTGTGCGTTAATATAATTAACATACAATATTTTTTGATTTAATTTATAAATTATATCTGTATGAGAATGAGATGTGTATATTGGGACTATTATTGAAGAAAGTATATTATTAAAATTATAGTTTTTTTGGATTAAAGTTGTTAGAATTAGTGGAATGATTTTTGGGGCAGAAAAGGGAAAAAATTAAATAATTGTTGTACTCTATTTTATGTTATCTTAAAACATTGTCATTGTGTAAAAATAACATAAATTTGAATTAGTCAACATCATCATGCAGTCATAAAGGGCAAATTTAAAATAAAAACAAAATATTATATATAAATTAAATTATATAGCACCTTTAAGCATCTAGAATACGCTAATTATGTATTATAGGTATATATGAGCAGAGTATGATTATTAAACGATTAATATACATAATAACATAACATTTTAATAGATAACTTTGATGGTAAACTAATAAACAAAAATACTTTTTTTTTTAAAAGTAGCAGAAAAGTTGTTAACGATGAATTTTTGGAATTCAAAAAACAATATTATACAAATATTTTGATATAAATTATTTTTGAGAAAACCGTGTAAATATAAAAAAAAAAATCTATTATTGAGTAAGCTGTCCAATAAATAGGATAGCAATACAGCAAACATGATTCCTTCTGGGTTTTAAAATAACTTAGTAGCAATAAAATAATTTACTAACATTGCACCATTGTACACTTAGTCGAACTCATATTTAAATTCAATTTTTTTATAGTAATCCTCCTTTACGAGCAAAAAACATAGAACTAATAAGCGTTCCTCGCGATGGTTGAGAATCATTGGTTGAAGGACCAACAGTACCCAAGTCCATACGAAGTCTTGGACCACTATCATTTCCACTATCCAATTGTTTTAGTCGTCGTTGTAATGCTCCATTTTCAGGTTTAGGAGGTATGCAGGATCCTATGTCAAACACAGGACGACCAGACGAATCTGATGAAACAGTTGGCACATAATGTTTCATCGTTTCCACAAGTCGTATACCAGCTAATGTCTACAAATCGTTAAAAATGTTTAAGAATTTATTATTAAATAAGTAAAAATTATCCATCTTACCTTTTTGTCCGGTCTAATAAGTGATTTGGATTTGCGAGATTTGTGTTCAGTTGCTCTTTCTGTGCCTGTTAATGTTTTTCTTAATAATTTAGCACCACTGTGCATTAAATAACCTACAAAAGGGAAATCAATACCACAATAAAATTTAATTTCTATAAATAAAAATAAATATAAATGAAATATTTAAGTCTTTAATGAAACTTACCAGGTAATCCAAATGGATGTGAATAAGGAGAATCTGATGGTGAAGGTGAACGAGAACGGTCAGGGGAACCACTGGGTGACCCATATGGACTGTTACAAGGTGTTGCTGTGGCTGAAAAAGTAGGTGTTGCTAGAGCTGATGGAGTAATTGCTTTAATACCTCTTTCGTTCAGCATTGCAGCTAAGCCACAACTAGTCGAAAATGTTGTAGTTGAATTTCTCCTAGATAACATTGGTGTTGTCTCTCTGGTAGGTACACGACTATTAACACAGCTATTTACTGTTGTTGACATAGCAGTGCCTCGAACACTAAAAATACCATTAAAATAATAAAATATTACAATTAATAATTAATAAAAACATAATTAACAAGAGAGTTATATACCTAGCTGTTAAACTTGTACCGTCATCTGGATGCATAACTGTGGAATTAGTTAAAGTAGTGATGTGAGTAGACAATTGGAACATTTTTCCAGGATGTACCCTAGGTTCATCTTCTTCAATTTCATCAAGTCGAAACGTTTGAGGAAGCCCAGCTATATGTGCAGTGGAATCACACTTTTTAATCACTCCTTGAGGTTGTTCTTCTAGTATAGCACTAAGAGATGGCACCGATTGAGCATTCCACTGTTGTAGCGTAAATGAACCTTGCATCGGTTTAACCAACTGAAAATCAAGTATAAAATTACATAATACCAATGTGTATTTACTATTTATAATATAAACAAAATAATTAAAATATTATCAATTAGCAGTATTAAATCTAACACCACGCTATGCTACCGAGTTGGTAACAACCATCAACAGGATAAGGGGTTGAAAATGTTTCTTAGTTAATTAGAACATGATGTTTTATTCAACCTAATGACTAGGCTTTCCTGGATAATTATGGTTCGCTTACTTCAGAGTTCAAACACGAAAGTCAAACCTGAACCATTGTACACCAAAACATGTGTTTAGACCACTTGCTATAATTATAAAATATAAAATTACCTGTAGTTTATTTGGTGTTTTCCAAGTAGTCAAACTAATGCTACCAGTAGACATAATAGAATCTGGTGTTCTTGTATCAGCTGAGTCGTAAGGATCACCAAACATGAATCCAGAACCTAACGCTGCACGTCGAGCTTTAATCGATGCTGGGGTTAGACGTTTTAAGGCATTGGCTAAATCTTCTGATCCAGGTGCACCTGGTATACCAGGTTGTTCACTATAATAATATTTAAAAATAATCAATGAACTGAAGTATTAAAGACATAAAATATAATTTTACATAATAAAGGAATCAGTATCTGAAAAATCATCACAATCACTTTGAGTGGGAGATTCCTCTGTAAGATCATTGTAAGCTGTTTGTCTGGATAAATTTCTTGTGCTTGTTTCCATAGAAGAAGTCAATTTCATCATTCCAATAGATTTTTTATAACTACTTGCACCAGACCTAAATTAAATAATGCGAATAAAACATTTTCACTAAACCAAAAAACAATTTATTTACATTCGGCCTGTACATATTCCTGAATCTAGACTAAGTTCAGAAAATAATGAACTTTCTAAAGAACTATGACCGTGGCTATGAAGTCCATTGGAGTTCAAGTATGGTGGAAGAGAAGTGAACAGTGGGCCAGCTCGAGCTAAAGGTATGTGTTTGTCCCTATAACTTCTAAGTTCATTCTGGCATTCATGAAGCATGGTAAGTGTTTCTTCATATTGTTTCTTTATTTCAACTATTTCAGTTGCCAACTCATTTTGTGTGTCTCTTGCCAACATCAACATTGACATAAGTTCGTCATTTTCATCGGTTTTCTATTAACAAATAACAATAATAAATAAGTTAATGTTTTTTATATAATTATATTAGTCAATTATAAATTAACCATTAGTTATTATCAGGGCTCGTAAGTTCATGCACTAAAAAATGCATAAATAAGCATGCAGTAATACACCAAAATATGGTGAAATATGCACTTAAAATATACACAGTGTATTTACTGATTTCTTATTATTATAAAAAAAAATCATAGGCAAATAAATTGTGAAATAACAAAAATTGTATTTATATTTTATAAAAAAAATTATTTATAATAAAAAAAAAATTAAAGAAATATTTGACTATGATTAAACACATACAACTCAGTGGCAGCGTACACAAACTAGAAAAAGGTCAATTAGTAACAAAATGGCACGAGTATTATGATTATTGTTTACGGGTTTAACACTGATAATGTTATTCCATAGTTCTGTGTAAAACTCATAAAACCTATTTAATGTAACATAAGAATAAAAATAAATTGAAAAAATAATAACATTTATAAACATTTTTAGAAAAGTAATTAAGAAAACAATTTTTTCTTAATTTACAGAAAATATGCACTGATAACAACAAAAAATCAACTATATGCCAAAAATGCCTATAAACCCAAAATTTTTATTAAACTTTATATTATTGCTACTATTGTTATGAAACAGATTTGTACCTTATTTAGCATGAAAATGCATGAACTTACAAACCCTGGTTATTATATAAACTATAATATAAACTCAATTTGTTAGTAATTTTCGCAAAATTAACTTTAAATAGAACACAAATAAAAACTTAATAAAGTCAGATTAATTTCTTATATTAAGTTGTTAAGGTATGTTTATATAGTGATCATTAAACATACAATTTTTAATGACGCTTCAACATTGGCCAACTTTGAACGCAGAAACTCGCAATTGTTGTGCAATATGACATTTTCGTCCCTATGCTTATCTGCCTGTTCCATGATGACGGACAGATCAGACCGGGTAACACTAAGTTGGGATGCAAAGTCGGACATCAGTTGTGCTTCCTTGGCTTCTACCTCATCGGTTTGTATTGCGAGTCGGTTGGCTTCGCCGCGTAAACTTCGGTTTTCATCTTCAAGATTTTTGAGACGCGTTTGTAAATAACCAACACTGACGCCAAAATACTTTGCGTTATCATCCTCGTCATCATCTTTTTTTATAACAATAATGATTAATAATCAATCAATATCATTGATATTTATAAAATAATAAATAATTTCAATTATGAAAAATTATAAAATTAATGGAAAGCAGTTGAAGGGAAGAGATTAAAGATTAGATAAAATTGAAAGGTAGATATTATAAGGCAATAATATTGTATGGGAGAATTAGGTAGTAAACAATAAATGGAACAGAGGATGAGAATACTGAGATGGATGTGTAGAGTCACCAGAGAGTATAATATAAGAAATTAATCCAGAAGGATAATTTGATAATTGAGGTTGTTTTAATTTTTGAGAAAATAAGAGAAAATAAGCTAAGATGGTTAGAACATGTTATGAATAGAGATGATTAAGTTGTTATGGAAATGAAAGTAAAAAGTAAGTGATGACAGGAAGACAGAAAAAGTGGTTGTTAGATGGAATAGATAGTGATATGAAGATAGCTGGTATGAATGGACAAGAAGTAGGGGATCGTGATCTATAGAGAAATAATATGTCTATCTAATTAGAAGTGTAAGGCAAAGTAGAAGAAAAATTATGAAATTTGTAAAAATTAAAAATAATTAATAAAATGAATTTATTTTATAAATAAATCAATGATAACATTGAAAAAACTATGTGACACTTACTCCCTTCGTAACCAGTGTCGTCAGCGTCGTTACTGAGTATTTTGATGAGGTCGTTTTTCTTTTGCAGTTCGTAGGAAGCCTGTGTATAACGCTCGTTAGCAGTTTTCAATTCTGACTCGAGTAATCCTACTCTGTCTTCAAGCGTCTGATTACCTGCCAATAATTCCTTGCCTATACGTGCCGTTAATTCTAAATCTTTTTCTTTCTAAAAATATAAACAATTAAAATTATAATATAAAAAATTGTGAGTTTGTTTAAAACTACAATAATAAAAATGCACAATTTATTGATAAAATGCAAAATTAATTTACTAGATAGTAGTAAGATGCTCATATATGGCCTGATAATAATAATTAATATGTATTAGAAGTATTAAAATATATACCGGGATGCATAAACGTTCACTAAAAGTTTAATTAAGTAATAGGGTGCTAATGAATTATTTAAAATTTAACTATCCCTTAACTGTTTACTAAAATAAAGATTTCTTAAAAATATGTATTACCAGTTCATTAAATTAGTGGACCATATATCACTAAAGGTTTAATGAACTATTTATCATATTATAATAAACAATTTATTAATAAATTAAAATAGGTGTTTTCCATTATTTTGCGCTGAATCTAAAAAAACTAATTTAATATTTTGAAAAGAAAACATAAGAGATAATTCTGTAATAGTTTCGTCAAACTCAGATGATTAATATATTTTAGATGTAATAGAAGTATTATTGAATTTACTAAAGCCAAGACAATGTTGTATTAGATGACATCCTTTGGAAGATTTTCATGATTTTGATTTTAAATGTCAATTTAGGTAAGCTCTTTTATATTGAATTTCTATTTTATACTATACCTTCCAATTTATTAATTATATATTTACGAAACAAAAATTTGGAGTTTTAATATTTTTAATAGTTGATGACATAAAGCACGTCACAAACATAAATCATGTTATCAATCCTTCCAGAAATTCATGTTTTAATTACACTACGTTATTGTCCTACAGGAACATTTCTAGTAGGTATAATCCTATATATATATTATAGTAGGTAGAATAGTCTATTCTATAATCAATGGTATAACATATTTTTTAGTTTTTAATATCTAATAACTATACTGCAGATTACATATGGGTAGTGACAATGTGGAGATTGGTATTTTTATAACTAAGTTTTTCAACTTGAGTTTTTACTATTGTAACGGTACTATTTATCTGGTGAACGTCCGTCGATAAATTTGTCTAGTGAAATCCTGAAGATATAGTTAGCTAAGCTATTTCTGCACTAGAAAATCTCAAGTTCTCTATTTAATTTATATAAACCCAGAGAGGCTCCCAGGGCTCGTATCAACAAAATACCAATATATATATATAAACTATACACTTGATATCTGGATCCATGCGATTGTTCAATGGAAATCCGAATGACAGGCGGAGACGACACGCACAGGTCACGATTATTTATAAATAAAATATAAAATAACTTTAGTATAAAATTCTAATTTAAACCTCGCGCAATCACGGTAATAGTTTAACTCTATTTTATTTCTTTTACATATAGTAATCTCGTGTTGTATATTGCGTCTTCCCATCAATACGTGCAACGTGCTAGAATCGGTGGCAAAGAATTTATGCACAATTGGCAAAAATTGGAAGAGCTGTTTAGGTTACATAATGCGACCGTAACACTATATTAAATATGAAATATAGGGAGTTTTTATTAATTAATTAATAATGAACTTTTTAATCATTTATTTTACACTTTGTAATTTAGTTCGTATAAAATCTATTATTTTTAAGGTATTTGTTTTATTCTAAAACACTAAAATTAAAGAAACCAGTAAAGTTATATAAAAACTAAAAACACAATTTATTTACTGTAATACAATATACAATCAATTTTAAATATATTTAATTTAATTAATTATTAATAATGTGAGGAACCCTAATATTTGAGAATTCGAACCAAACATTTTAATTAATGTCCGAACCCGAATAGAAGCGAACTATTAAAAATAAAAAAAACTATGAAAAATCTATAGTTTAAAATATCACAATTCTTTATAACTTTTTATAAGTCATGTTATTATTTATTATTAAGTAATGTATTGTTATCACATTTGATATATTATTTTCATGATATCATATTTTAGAAGTTTATAAACCATTCTCAAGGTATCATAGTATAAACCAAACATTTTTAATAAATTGTTTAACTAACCTAATCCGTTTAATAAACTAATTTAATGAATCTTTAAATATATTCATTATTTAAATTTTTTAATTGTCGGTTTTATGCAATACGCCATAAGTATTAAATTTTTAATAAATTTAAAAAAAATCAACATCTTAAATTATGAATGTATTATTTTAAAAATTAATTAATAAATTATGACTTATTATAACTTAATAATATATTATTAAAATGTTCCGAAAATATAATTTTTTTATTGTAAACTGGTTTTAGGTTTAAATATTGACGATAAATACAGTTACTCACTTCGGCTAATAGTTGGGTTACTGCTTCTATATCATTATAGGTCTTTGTCATTTGGCTTATGCGGTTGCTGCATAGGACTGAAACAAGATATTATAAATTTATAACGTAAAATCAAAATAAGATCATAAAAAATAGATGAATTATTAAATAATGTTAATATCATCAGTATACCTAGTTTAGTATAACTATAACACTGCTACAATAAGACCAAAAAGACGACAAATATACCCAATTTTGAATTTTGTGATAAGAGCTTGCCCTACGTTTACATGTTTATATAGTCGCGTGAACGTGTATTTTGTAACGTGACGCAATACTGATACTAGAAATGAATAAAATATAAATAAAAAAGGAGTAGGTATGGTTAGCGACTAAGGGACGAAAGTAGTCGTTTATATATTGATCCATACTGCGTTACTTCGTATCTGGTCGTGCATGCTCGTTGCTACACGGAATTGTATTTATTTTGTTTTCAAAATGCATAGTCCTAAAAACACTGCTACTAGTGCAGTTGTTCTGCACAATTATATTGCACCAATAGTTCAACGCAGTAGTACCGTACATATTATAGTAATACAAAATTATAAAATATAATAATATACAGAGTTATCAGAATTTGATGTAACAAAAATGGTGGGAATAACATAATGTTTTTGATGTTATCTGCATTATTTTTGTAACAAGAATTTTGATCACCCTGTATAGTGTATATGCGTGTGGGATGCGGATGCAAACTAAGAGACATGACAGATTTAAACTAGCTAGTTAACTTACAAAAGAAAATATAGTGCTGTATATAATATTATATATAAATATATAATAAATAAAACGTATTAATTAAAACATGTACCTTATTAATTATTACTTATTATTAGAACCAGGATTTATATGTAAAAAAAAAAAAATCATAATAAATAATACATAATTCATACAACTACATTCTACAATTAATGCTATCGAACGTTATTTCGATCGATTGAATACAGTTTTATAGTTCGTTTATTGTTAGGTTCCTGTTATTTGTCATTTTGTTCATTTCATGAATGTACTTTTTTTACTATAATTAAAAAAATATATACGAATAAACTAAATGTTGAGAGTGATTTAAGGCTAAAACTATCCAATTTCAATCGAAATATTGACTCTCTCGTAGAAGACAAGCAGTGTCAAAAAAAATTGTGATTAAGTTGAATAAAGTTTTTTTTAAAATTATTTTATTTCTAATAATTGACGTATATATATATATATATATATATATAATATGCATACGTATATAGTTGTGCTATTAGTGGTTCTTAAAGATTTTTTATATAATTGGTGGCCTCCAGAACTAAAAAAGTTGGGAACCGCTGTTGTAGAACATGCAACATTTATGCAATTAATATGCTTTTTTATACAAACATGCAAAAATATGCAATGCAAAATTTCACCCATAGAATCTACGTGTTATAAAACGTCAACATTGCGAACATAAATTTGTATTAGTTAAATGTACAAAAATATGTATTTGCATAAGAATCCGGGCCTTACTTATTATATAATATATATACATATATTTTGGAAATATTTTATAACAATAAACTAAATAATTATTTTTAAGTATTTACATTTTTAGTTAGAGTTTACGAAATTAATTTTGTGTTTTTACTCATAGTCATAATATATTATGTATAATACAGAATGTAGCATAAATTCACAAAGATTTGACATTTTTACATTGATGGTGTACTGTAAAATGTCTAAACATCGTGATACACGCTGTATATATATAAATATAATTTCAAGTTTAAATCTTATTTTTAGTATATTTTATCTTACAAGGTCGATCAAATATTATATATTATAATAACTTAAATGCACACTATTAAATGAATTAAGTACGCGAGTTACATTTATAATTACACAGCATGTAATACTTATTATAAAACAAATAATATTTAATATAATATTGTACATGAATGTTTAGGTCGCACTCTGTATAAAAAATAAATTGGCTTTAAATTAAAATATAATTGGATAATTAAAGTTAATTAATTAATGATTCATTTGTAAATATGGATGTAAATATTGAAAAAGTTATCAAAAAAAAAATTAAAAACTATAAAAGTATTAGTATACTAATGTACCTACCAATTGTAATTATTATAATTTTATAGACAACAAAAATATATTGGGTATAAACAATTTTTTAATACATTATAATATTATACGTAGCTAATATTTTCATCAGTCATTGTAACCAGTATTATGCATAAATCATGAAATACGAAATTAGGTAAATAAATAATTATTAAAGGAGAATGTTAACTAATTTCTATATTAGTTAAAATATGATATTAACTTAGATAATATCTAATCTTATTAGTTAGATACTAATAATTTGAATAACTTAAAAATTCACATCCATATATTAAAAAACTAGTTATTATAATTGTTTTATATTTGGTGTATTCACCTAACATAGTAACATACAAATGTTAAATTATTAAACTGGTAGACTTTATAAATATTATAAAAAATTTGAACTGCAGATTTTTTAAAAAAGTTTAAACTTAAAACCAAATTTATTTGCCATAATTACGTACCTAATTAGACATATTATTACTACTTAATATTATATAGAAAATCGATTCCTTTGAATATTATAGACGCGTTTTACATAATAATATAGTATAATACTAAATACTAAATATATTCGTTAACCAATTACCAACTAAATGACACTTTTTATGTTTGTAATTGTTGGCATGCTTTAAGATAAATGATAACTATTTCTAAGGATAACCTAAAAAATATACAAAATATAAAACAATAGACAATTTAATATTTATTACATTAATAATTATTGTTCTGTAAAACATTGTTAATGTTATGCTAAAGTATTATAATTTATACTTTATTTTTATGTGCACGAAAACGCGTAAACGAAGTATAATAAAATTGTACATAAAAAGTAAATACAATAATAAATCAAAATGTACTAACTATTAAGAAAGTTAGAATGTAATTAATTATTGATAAATAGACGTATATTTATAAGGAATTAAAAATAACAATAATATTTTGTTTTGTGAGGGTAACACCTAACCTGCAATCATCTCTAGAATCGTATTCATTTTACTCCACAAACTTTTTAAAAATACAAAATATATTAACACTGCAGAAAGTATTATTTATAAAATGTCAACTTTTACTGATATGAAGATTTATTTGGTACACATAATAACAATTTATTACTTGAAATTGCAACACTTTCATAGTTTTATAATAAAAAATTGTTTTTATTGTTATTTTTTAATACAATACTTTTAAACGTTTATAAATATAGACAAATGCACACGAGTCTTAATTGATAAAATAGGTACGTAAAATAACAATAAGCCTTTATTCTGACTTATTGAACTCAATTTATTTAAAACAAAAAATAAGTTATTCATAGGTAATAGTTATATATAGACTATAGTAATCAGAAGTGGATCTCCAATAAAGTAAAGGCGGTTACCCTTTTAGAATAGTCATAATTCATTAAATTATATATAAATGTATCCATAATGCGTTTCGTCAACTCTCCTCCTTATAATTATATTCTGGATTGTGCCTGTTAGTAATATAATACTATTTTAAATGTAATTTTATCATAATTTATTTGTCAATTGATTAAAAGTAAAATTTTAAATACTGATATTTTTATTACTTTAAAACGTAATTAAAGTCTTGAATATTTTTGAAAATCTGAATTTGGGTGTACCCGATCACCTAATAGTATAAATTATAATACAATTGTTATTGCTTATTGGTAAAATAAAGTATGTAAGGCTATATCAATGATAATGGATAATTGTTTTTGTATATAAGAAAATCGATTTATCTCAGGGAAATTTCAGGGCACAAATTATGAAGCTATTATTATATAAATATAAATTCTATTAAAATTATTGGTGAAAAAAATAATTTAGAAATGTTGTCCTCATGGTGCACAAGGTTACGCATATTAATCAAAATAGGTACGTAGTTTCTAAAATATCTACAATTGGTTATTTTGTTTTCAGAATATAAAGTAGAATGTAGTATGTAGTATATTTAGATGACACTATAGACCAAGGATGGCAAATTAGTGGCACGCGATTTAGGGCATTAGTGCCCTGCAAAAGAGCACACTATTTTATTTTAAAAAAATCATAATTATCAGAATATTTATACAACAGATTTTTTACTTGAAATAGTTTTAAATATTTTATGACGCGCGGGAAATAACAAAAGAAAATTTACTTTTTGGCACGCAAGATAAAACAAATTTACCATCCCTGCTATAGTCTCTAATAGTCTTGAGAGCCAATATATTTAAAAATATAAGCCCCCTATTATATACATTGTATATAATAATATGCATATTATAATTTATAATAATATAATGAATTATTGCATAAAAATTATTCGAAACGACAGTGTTGGAAAAATTAAATTTAGTCACAAGTGGTTTTTGGCCTGTGGACTTTTTTCTTATTTTAATAAAAGGACCACGTTTCATAAGTTTCATTACAAACTTCCTGCAATAGAAATGCATACCTACCTACATGGAAATGTGAACCAGTAAAATGTTTTATAAATCATATTATATCACAATAATAATATAATATAATACACTTCACCGGTATTGCTCCGGGCGACATAAAAAGTAAAAGCTTGCTATGCAAAGATATAATATATATATATATTAATTCGTGCATAAACGAAAGTAATATTTGGTATATTTCAAAATACGATTGTTTATGAACAAATTGGTAACGTAATATCTTCCGCAAAGTATATTATTAACTTTAACCAGACAGATTTAAGAAAAATAATAACCCTATATTATATTAGGTATAGTTGTTACTGTTATTTAAAGAAAAAGAATGGCATCGCGAAAATAAAAAAAAACTGTATCACAATGAAAACGTGACATGGTCGGGTGAAAGGTATTTTTCTCGTGTATTGTGAACGTCTGATCGAAAATTTATACCCACTTACTGATATTATGTAAAATACTAAAATTTATATTAAATAAACGCAAATAACGCAATTTCCCGCAAATAACAGCAAGATCAAAATAATAAAATCATCACCGATGTGTAATAATGAATAGTATTAAAAAAATATGTAGGTACTTACTTTTAAACCATAAATAATAAATAATAATATAAAATAAACTAGAATAATATATTGAAAATAAAACACAATATTAAAAAAACGTGGGAAAATTTTTTTATACCTTCCAAATTTAGGTTTGATAAAATACTATATTATGCATTAAATTCACAATAATTTTAAGATTAATTTCTTTTTTTTCATATAACATTGTAAGAGCTAAATATTATTTATTCTATACTAGATATCTAGACATTAAAAAATATAAATATAAATCATGGTTACTATTTAAGGTCAAAATTGAAAAAAAATACAGAATTTCGTTTTTCCAACAAAATTATTATTAAAAAAAAGTTCTTTCATAAGTATTATATGTTTATTATTATATGTTCACTGGTGTGTATAATTAAATTAATGATGAGAGAATGTGGAAATGATACGAGTAACGGATGTAAGATTAGTAACAGTTAGGGTGTGTGAAGATTGAAGGTTCAAAAATAAAATGAGGCCAAAAACAATAATAAAAATAATATGGTTTATTAAAGTGGGTGATACCATAAATGAAATATTTCGATTATTCGTTTGGTCTCTATATTACCTATACCGATGGAATATATATATATATATATTCTCGTATTTAATCTATGGTGTTTACACACACATACAAAAAAAGTTAAAAAGTGAGTTCAAGTAGGAAAAATATTGCAAACTAATTATAGAAAATTATATTATAGGTAGATTCCTACATTGGTTTTTCAATTTATAAAATATCAAATTATGATAAAAATAAAATAAAATAACTTAATATTAAATTAAACACATTATAATATATTCAAATAGCAAATAGGTATATAAAAATTAATATAATAATTTATTAATTATAATGATACAATGTTATATTTGCATTAATTACATGTTGACATAAGTAATAGACGTAGGTAATATTGATTATTAACTTGAAATAAAAAAAACATAAATAACATTTGGTAACAGTAAATTGTATACTAGAAATAGGGGTTATTAAACACTATAGTAGTAATAGTGTTTATTGAAGATAATAATAAATTTAATCTAGAAGTTTAGTTTTCAAATAATACAAGAAAAATCTTAAAAATGTGAGTTCCTAAGATTGTTTAAATAACATTCCATCATTCAACATTCTTATTACACATTATTTATCAGATGTTATGTTCACACGAAGGTTTTATACATAGATCCCCTATTTCATAAATAACATTTACATTTACGTTTCTAAATGTACAAATTGAACATATTCAAAACATAATTCATATTTGATTTTGTTTATTGAAAATACTTATATACTTTACTATATATTACCGCGAAGTGCAAACCTTATGTAGGATTATAAATTCATATTATGTACGTTACTATGTTAATTGACAGTTTGATGTTTGAACCCCGATTTGAACTTTGAATGTGTTTATATATAAAATATAATGGCATTTGCAGGTTACCAATATTACCATAACTATATTAATACAATTAAATTTTAGAAATTTTTTGTTATACAGTAAAGATAAAAATTATCGTATATGTCTTTAAAACTAAACTATATTACTCGTATAGGTATTGCAATGAAATTTGAGAACTAAACTACGCATAAAATGAACTGCTAACTGCATGGAGTAAATTATACAATATTACCTAAATATTAATTGGTTTTATTTTAAGTGCTTATATAATTAATTTTTTTATGATTTTATCAAAATTACAAAAACAAAAATATTCGAAATATAAATTTTAAATATTATATTGAAACTATTAAAACCCAACATAATGCTTTATACACAAAAAAAAATGTAAAAATCAATCACACAATAAATAATACTAACATATTATGAGTAATATATTAGCAGGGAAGAAATGAGTGAAGAAAAAAAAACTAATAAAGAAAACACTAGAAAATACAAAACAAAATTGAAAATAAAAAATATATATTTTATTTAAACAAATCTTAATTAATTGATAATTAGATTTTACAATTTTGAAAATATGTTGATATATTATAATATTATAATGTTACTAGGTATTTAGTAGTACCTAATTGAATATTAACTATTTATTACAGCACTATAATTCTTTAAAATACCTATATAATAATTATTGTATTTATAGTTATATAATAACTATTGATATTGATAAAATGAAGTTTCTATTTTAAGGAGTACATATTTTTATTATTTATTAATTTCAATTTAATTATTGGTTTTTAATTGTTGAAAAACATTATTTCAAATCGCTAAACAAAAACTTAAATAGAATATTCTCTATCCGACTATCCCTGAAAAAACCATACAAATATTGAAATTATAATATAATATATAATATTATGAATTAGATAATATATTATATTAATATCCAATTATATTAATACATACAGCTACACAAACATAAGATAATATTTAATGATTGGTAACAAATAGTGACAAAGTATTTGTAGAAGCCTTACTAAAATATATAATGTATATTATTATATTCATATGATATTATGATGTATAAAATACGTAGCTGTATTGGTGTATTGCATTATTGCACACTCAGCACTATGTCACTCTAAATATGTCGTGTATTATTTCATAAGTCACATTTTAAGAAAACTTAGAAACTTAAGTATCGAGTTATAAAAACGAAATAATTAATAATTTAATGACTAATTAGAATCTTATGGGGTAGAAATCATTAATAGTCACATACTATACATAGGGATGAACATAATTACATTTAGTCTGACAAATTAATGTGTTATAGGATATTAATTGTTATACTCTTAATTGTTCTACTACTATCAATTCACAAACAAACGCCAAATACCTAAATAAAATTTTAGTATAATTTTTTCTTGTATAACCAAAACCAACTGCAAGTAAATATTAATGCCATCCTCGAAAGATAATTATTAAAGGCCATGACAGAAAGTCTCATAGTAGAGGTTCAATGTAACAATTTGGTTAATGCTTGCCTGAACTTCACCGCAAACGCAATTTAAATATTGTACAATAGACTAAACGCACGTACTTATTATAAAAGTACCAACCTATTTATATCTATATAGATCTAATAGGTTATTATTATTATTAATTAGACTAATTATTGATATGAGTGTTTTAACCTCGTGAAAAATAATAATAATTAATTATCTAATTAATTAAAAATCGATTTAAATGTCATGAGGAATTGTGGAAAAAATCTAGCCGATCTAATTGCACATACAACGAATGCAATGATTATAATAGAATATCGTTCTCATTCTTGATCGCCAAACTGTATAGTAATTCTGAATATGTTTAAATATTTTATATTACATATATACGTTTTTGTCATTTTTGACATACGTAATAAAAATTAATAATTATGCTTTTATTAAATATCTTAATAGATCAAATTAATTTGTATAATTATAAAAATGAATTTCAATAACAAATAATAAGCTTTATTTTTGTTTAAATAAGTATTTATAGTACTATAGCAAATCAGTTAACGCATGTATTGTATTTAACTGGATATAAGTATATGGATTTATAATAATTATTAAGGCAAGTTAAATTAGGTTATTTTTATCATTGTAATTTGTTTATTTTTAATAAATGAGGGAATTTGAAATATATTGAATTAACATTATAAATTACATATTTACATATAATAATTTCTCTGTGAATGTTGATATCAAAAATAAAATGTAATATTTTAATGGTTTTTGATCATTAGTAATGAAGTACATCATTTAAAATTAACATAAAATAATCATATAATAATTAATAACAATAATAATAGGTATGATCAATCCATACACGTATATAAAGGAGAAATGATGATTCAGCAGTCGTAACGATCGATGACGTCAAAAATAATAGGACTAGGAGTATAGAAAACTAATCATCTTATAGAACTTGCTGAAAATAAATACTTTTCTATTCAAGAAAAAATATATGGCATTTATTAAGTTTCGATGTAATAACGACTATAATATAATATAATATATAATAAAGTCATAATCAACTTTTCCTTATAATATTTAAAATTAGCTTATATTAATTGTAAATACCTTAACAGTTATAAATAAATGTTTTGATATTAAATTATTGTGTTATGGCTAAATTATTGGAAATAAATTCCTATTAGAATTTCGAATCATATCAACAAGTTCGATTTTATAAAAAATAATAGATAATTATTATAGCAATAAAAAAATTAAATATATTTTTTTAGATATGAAATTTAAGAATGAAATAGGATATCATAACATTATTATAGGTAATATACCTTCGACGAGCAACTGTTCGTCGTCGTCCAGGACAGAGTGACGCGGTTGCGGCGGTAGTGGATGGCGACTGCCAAAGTGCAACCACCTGGCCAGCGGCCGACCATCGTCGGCATCAGTGCCGCAACAAAACTCGTCGTCGTATTCTAAACACTCAACGGATTCGCGTTCAATTTGGCCCTCCACGATAGACCGGTTTTATAAATGACCAACGGGATCGTAAACGCCACTTGTCGATAACGTTGGCGGCGGACGACAAACGACGGCACACCATCACACGCGAAGGATAGTCAACTACGGTGTACTGTGATTATGTCTCTATACTGTTATATTTTTTATAATTATATAAAGTTCAAAATAATTATTTATTAAAGTGTTCAAAAAAAGCACGCATTATCTATAAAACAAATTATAACAATAAAGATTTTAAAACTATAAACGCCGCCACAGTATAGTAGTATCATTGATTATAGAATAAAATAGTCTATTCTATAATCAATAGTAGTATTAATTAAAGCATTTGTAAATCGTATTTAATCGAAGAGATAAGAAAACCAATTAATAATTCAGTAAAATAGATGAATGTTGTGTAAAAATAATAATTCGTCAATATGCAACATATTATATATGTTCCTAATCCTAGTAAAAAGATTAATATATACATTTTAACGCTTTACATATTATTATGATATATACGATGCGCAACAAGGTGAAAATCACGGCGAATTTAGGTAAAAACTGTGTCAAGTAATCTGCAGGGTCGACGATTTAATTGACCAAATGTAACCGCACGAAAGTGGAATTTTTTATTACTAATAATACGCATACGGTTAAGTTGTTCGTTTCTGTTTTAAACCTCTATAAACACTTAGTGTATACTAACCTAACCTATATACTGGTACGGTTCAATTCACTTAGGAAGTGTTCATTTGCTAAAACTAGAAACCAGAAATGTATTCTTAATATTAAAGTCAAAAACGTTTAAATTGCGTTTACGGATTACTGCGTTTGAATATATATATATATATATATTATACATTATATATCTATAATATTTTGGGTCATATGCGAAACAATTATTATATTCGTATACATCATGAATATTATAAAGAAAAATTCATAGCAAGAAAAGAAAAAAGTCGAGCGTTTAATTTAATAAGCGTAAAATTGACGTTTGAAACGTCTCAATTATCATGTCCTTGCAAATATAAAACACGAAAAATTATCGCCCTTGAGAGAAAAACAGGAAAACTTTTTTCTAATTTGAATTCATCAATATACCACACAAGGTTTCTCAATTTAAGCAAGAAAAAAAAATGTTATTGTACAACATCATTGTTATGATTATTATACCCAAAACAGGCAATGATAATACCATGTCATCATCATATAGAACATATATCACTGATCTATAAAGAAAAAATAATGATTAACATGGAAACGATATATATTAACTCCAACATCGAAAAATAAAGACGAAAAAAATATACCTATGAACATTGTATACGTAAATAAAATTTATTTAAAATATTAATAGATATAAAAAGTTTTAAACGATATTCAGGACAAGGTTTTTAATTATATGTATGATCAATAAATTTGTAATGGAAGTTATTAATGACAGTTCAAGTACTAGGTTTTATAGAACAATAATATTTAAAAGAACCTATAATAATATGCGTACCTATTTATACTTTTTAATGTTCAATAAACGTATCAATTACCTTACAAATTTGTAATATCAATATAATAAGTAAATAGATAATTATATATTATATTATAATTAAAGAAACATTTTTTTAAATATTTAATTTAAAAAAAAAAATGGAAATCCTCAATCTTAAATCTATGTTTTCACAACTTTTTTCAAAAATGTAATCTATGAACATTGTAGTATACACTTATATAATTATGCTTATACACCATATTGTATATGTATAAGATTTATTTATATTTATACATCATTTACGCATCATAAAAATGTAAAATAGTATACTGATAACACTTTATTTATTTTTTTACAGAAAACATCAAATATTCATTTAAAGAACTCAGAGATTTATTGACATACAATAAATAATCAATAATATACCAAACAAATTACAAATACTATGTTTTGTTAAAACTAAACGCCACAAGGAAAAATAGGAAATATATTATACAAATAGCACATTTTATAGACATACGAGCTTTTTAAAAAAATTAAATATAACTTAATATTGACGTATAACCATCGCTTAATTATTGATTATAAATATATAATATAGTATTTATAAACAATGGTGTAATGTATTTTAATAATATTAAAAACATACTATTATATAGACGTTTTCAAATAGATTACGTTAGATAACCACACTGAAGACTGTACGAAACGATAACCAACAATACACTCCACTCCGTTATCGTAATGCGTAAATTAAAACTAATAAAAATATTAAAAATATATTAAACGAAGCACTGTTTAAACGATTACGTATAAAAAATTGATGAGCTAATAAGTAAATAATAAAACATCAAAACAAATCCGACCGGCAAAAATAACACTGAGAATGGGCGTGCAAGACTAAACATTGTATCACAACATCACACTGTATTCACCTAGTCACACAACAGCGCAACTCGTCGGAAAAAGCGCTGTGGTTGCTGTGCTTCTGAACTATTTTCAATATCAAACATTAAACATTGATAACTGATAATAATACTACAATATTATTTATGTTTTGTAATTATTCATACTAAAATCTAAATTAAATGGAACACGAATAATCATGAAAATTAATAATAATGGTTACATACCAGTTTCAACAATGAAAACTAATTTTAAAATAATAAAAACGTCAAATAGACTTGCAAAAACACCCAGCAGGTTTTTCTTGATGACGTGTAGCACGGTTTATTTTAAGTACCATTCGATAAAAAAACTATACATTATTTTCATTGAACTTAAATTTAAACCATAAATTTGTTTAGTTATGTATTTATTAAAAGATTATTGAAGACCCTACTTAGTGGCGGCGCGATACGGTGTTTCATGAGGCCGTGGCCTCATAACCAATTGGGTGGTGGTACCCTTTTGCTACATATTTACCACTTTTACTACCCATTTACTACTCAGGTGGTGGTAGTTGTAACAAAATATTTATAGTTGCCTCATAGTTGAAAATTGTTCGCGCCGCCACTGACCCTACTATATCATTTATGATACGTACACCTATACAATAATAATTATAAACCATATTACATTTTTACATTATTTTTAATTGCTTTCTTCTTTACATCCTTTAGATATTTTATGCTATTGCGAAATTTGGCATAGAAATTATATTGTATTAATATATGTATATAATATATTTACGTATGTTATAATATGAATAATATTTTTAGTATGCTTTTAAAATGATTTATAGATGACAATTCATAATATCATAAAATAGTAAATACTAAATTACACCTAATATTGTAATTGCATATCAAAACAGCAAAATACATAATGTATATATAATATGTATCATATATTTAATATCTATAAAGTATATGATAACATAATAATTTAAAATACAACTGAATAGTTGTTTATAAATACGTCCAGAAAACATCAGTACATCACTGCTAAAAATATTAAATAAGTATAAAAAAAAACATTTATACTATATTTGTTTAACTACATGACCCATATTAAAAACGATAAAGCTAACTTACATTCAAACGTAGTAAATAGTCGTAAGTATAATACTGTCCTGTAATACTCAAATATTATAATACATCATTTTTGTTCAAGTTTTAAATATTATCATTAATTTAGTGCTAGGAAAACAATGTTCTAAAAATATTAAATGATGCACTAAAAACATATGATAAAATTTATTTTTCTTTAACTTACATATAACTTTTGACATTTTTAATTATATTAAACTTACAAAGTTACAAATACAAGGCAAAATAATAAAATAATAAAAAAAAAATTCTAATGTGTTACAAAAAAACTCGTATCAAACGATTTCAGACATCAATTAATTTTCTCTAACGACTAACAGATTATGAAATGGAAAAATATAGTTAAAATAATATACCACGTTAGTTTTGCATCTTGTTTTACAGTAGATTAATTTCAAATTCAAATTTCGCATAAAAGAAACTACAAAAATATCCCAAAAACCCTAAATGAATGACTTAAAAAACAAAAAAATGCAAAATAAACTTTTTTATTCTTATTCAAAGTACAAGTAAAGAATTTGTGACAATACGAGCATCGCACAGCAAGATTTAGAAAACAATGCAAAATGCATCGAAATCCCAATCCTAATCATTATTATAGTCGTATATTTGTATATTTAAAACATACCTACGTGTTACAAAAACGTATTGTTGTAAAACGTAATATTAAAATTAGTTTAACTGTTTAAATGAGTAATTCATTAGATTTTATTTTTAAAGGTATATACTATAATTGTGTAATAAAAATAAATAAACGAAACATAGGTTAAAATAGTTTCACATATGTCTTTCCTAATGAGTGGAAAATTAATGGGAAATGATTCATTAATTGATTCATACAAAACTGTAATAATGTAAATCTAGGCCACATTAATTGTTTTTTTTTTAACAACCTTTTTACAATAGCAAATCCAAACTCACATTAAACACGAAATAAACTATTTCTGTTGCTGTTTTTTAAGATTAAAATAATAGCAGACTGTTATGAATGTTCTATTATATTATATAATATAATATGCATGTTTGTTTGTATGAATATCATAAATCATATTTCTATAAAAATCGATTATACTATAAAGGTGAAGGTTAAAAGGTACTTTAGTATAAAAATTAAATAACATTATATTAAAATGCATATATTATAGTATAGATTTCACTTTTAATATAAAAAAAATTGTGTTCGAAATATTGTAAATATATTTAAACATTTCGTTATAATTAAAATGTTTGTTTTAAATTTGTAAAACAGCTTTTCTTTAGACATAAATTAATACATACATATTAAAATTAAAAGTTGATACATAATTCATAGTATTTGTACCAACATACCAAGTACATATAGTTGAATTAAATAATAAAATCAACTAAACAATTATATATTTATATGCAATCAATAAAATATTAACTTTATTACATTAATATAAATAATATAATTGTTAATAAATTACAAAAATAAAAACAATTTATAGTTAAAAAGTACCTTATAGCCTTAAGAACTTTAAATATTTACAAAATTTTTTAGAATACAATTTTAGAGTAGAAAAAGGTAATTATCGATATATTAATAAAACAAAATTCTGTTTCATTTATTTTCATATTTTCGATTTTGATTTTATATTACCATTATACTTATACCATTATTATATTAAATAGTTTGATACAGGAAATGTATTTGAATGTATATAAAAATAGCACATACATTTTAACAATCATTTATCAGGTATATATGATATTATTACTTTTAAAATATTAATAAATAGAAGAATTTTTGTAGAATGATAAAATATAAATTTTATTGTATAGGAAGTATATACAAATACATGTCATATAATGGTTTTAAGTCCTTGGGTTTATGAAAAGTACATAAAATAAGTTTGACATTGAAAAAGACTATATTAATTACTATGTTTTATATTTTTAATATTTTATTTTGTCCAAATTATTGATAGTTATTCTACATAAAAATCATAATATATTTATAACATGATTAATGTTTATAGAAACAAAATTTTAAGTAGTAAAAAATTGAGTTTATTTATTTAAAATGTATGAAAATGCTGTTTTAAATTTCCAAGAACAAAACAATGATCTCGTTATTAAATCTCTACTTAATTAAATATTTATATAAATTCTATTTTTCCAGGTAATTAATAATAACTTGTTATGAATCTTATACATTTTTATTTTTAATTAACTAATTGCTTTCAGACTTCAGTTGTAATCGCTTAAAATTATTTTTATCACGAGAATTTCTAGACGGCAATATAGGTACAATATATTATTTTATAAATAATAATGTACCTCTATTAAGTTCGGGCAGTATCATTCGAACTCTTGGCGGTTTTACTGAAGAAAATCTTGGGTCTACAGGTGTGCTGGCCAGTACAGTTGGAGACATTATGTGATACATACACTTAGGCAACTCGCCTTGAGTTTCCAACGCACTCGAACTGACCACCAGCCGGTTTTCAGACGATAAGTCATTTTCCCCGCTGATAAGTTGAGATTTCGAACAGACATTTCCAAAATCACAAGTACGACTTTCGTTCACAGTTTTTAATTGTATACGGTCGACATCATCATGATCATCACAGATATTCATTTCATTATAATAATTACGAATAATTATCACATTTCATCACGATTATAATATTAAAGTCCTAAATTAAAATTTGTAATTGAAATATTGCACAAGACCCAAGTAAGATGCGACCGGCAAGGAATCATTAAAATATATTAATATATATGTATGCTATTATGTTATCATAGATTAAAATATATTATTTTTTTTATTTTATACGTCTATCTTATTTAACAATAATTATAAAAAATGCCTGATAACAGAAAAACAGCTGTAGTAGGTAATAACTAATAATCTTGAATCTAAATTCGAACGTACATAGTTAAAAAAGAAAATACTACTTTTAGTCTGACTTATTAATTGCTAATTTGTAAAGAATATTTCTAAGAAACAAATAACATACACTTTATATTACTTTTATGAGAAAAAAAAAAGAAATAATTTATTCTAATAAGTTATTTTTAGGTATGCGGTTTTCGATTTAAGTGTTACAAAATTACTACGTAAGACTAACCAATAATTTATAATATTCGGTTGTATTCTTGCTTTTATTGATATGTAGAAATTATATGCATGTTTAACACATGTGTCAAGATCAAAATGACGTAATTGTTTGCGATGGGAAGTGTAAATTTTAAACACCATTAATTTTTACTTTTCTATTTTCTTTACGAAATTTGAATTTTCTAATAATAAATTAAATAAATTGACTACGAATCAAAGAACTTAATGTATTTGTCGAATTTTTCAATAGCAATTTATATATTAGGTTTATATAACAGCCGAAATAAATCTACTGAATTAATAATATAATAGGTATTTCGATTTTTTCAACTCTATATGGATTCCTGCCAAAACTTACAGTCAAATTTGCACTCGAAATATAACGCAGTTCTTGTGTCTTGTGCGATTACATAATATTACTAGTATTATCATTAATTATTATTTATAAACAAAACGAAACAACAGATAACACGCGTACTATTATAAATCATGTTTTAATTACAAAAATAACTGTTATATTTAAAACTTTTTATTTCACAAAATATCCATAAACGAAATTTTTTTTTTTTTTAATTTGTTGTAAACCAGTAAACACAAATGGGGAAAATTAAGACTCTAAAATATTAACACCGAAAATACAAAAAAAACAATAAATTAACATAACACGAAAAGACACTACACGCACACACAGGCGACTAGCGACTGAAGGGCCGGACTGGCGCGCGAGGCGCGCCGGAGAGAATCGCCAGCATTATGGCAAGAGTCTAGAGAGTGGTGTATAACCCAGCCCATATGAAGCAGTGATGCTCACGGTACGGTAATACTTATTATGGTGCATAGTAAAGTGTATATACGACGATTCGTATTTCGTATAATTAAAAAGGCAGTGTAACAGGTGATTTTTACCCTCTAATTTTTCACTAAAATGTGTAAAAATTGAGGTAATTTGCATGTGATTATATAAATATATATTATATGTATGTAATTATTCATTATGATGTTTATTTAATTTAAATATTTCCCTAAACATTTTATTTTTAATTAGAAAAACATTAATATAATCTTACAATTCCATAATTATAATTATGCGATGTATTTTTAAGCCTATTATTATTATTTATCATATTAAAATTAATACTAATAAACTTTTAAAATCTAAACCTTTTTATATTATAATATAATATTTTTTTAAGGTAACAAATCAAATAAAATAACAAATTATGGGGGATAAAAAAATTTGTCTGTTAAACCAAGAGATTTTTATCCCCTTTGGTAAAAAATTAGGTAAGTAAAATGTAACTAATAATAATTATTAATATAATATATATTTCGTGTTTCCTTGATTTAGTTGCAGAAAACATATTTGTTAAGTCATCAAAGTCCATTTATTTCTGAATTTGCGTTAAATTATGATAAACTGGATGCCTTTGTATCTGGAATTTAATTGCTTAGGTAATTTTTAATTCTCTTTAAAATACTGAACAATCTTTCACCACTTGCATTAGGCAGAATAATGGTTAAATACATTTTTAGATCAATGCATCTAAATTTAGAAATGTTGGTATCATTTTCTTTTCTCTTAAAATTGTTAAATACATATGATGTATTTAACTCTTCTATTTCAAGCTCATTTAAAATTTGTTTGAAATGTAAATATTTTTCATAAAACTCATGTTCTAGGTCATTATTTCTCAACCAATCTTTTAGATCTTTCTTTTAATATTTTTGGGAAAATTAAGTCTGAAAGAAAACTAAATATACAGAAATATGAAATTCGGTGTAAGCTTTTTAATAAATAATCTTTCTAATAATTCTAACACACATTTTGTCAATTATTACAAAAAAAGTATTATTTTCATAGCTTCTATTTCTTCTAAAATGATTTCATTTTTAAAATGTTTATCTAGCCAAATGGAAATATTTCTTTTTCTATGTTTATCATTTTCATAAATTTCAAATTTAGAAATTATTTTTCTTTTAACTTCATAATCATCATATTAACATCAATTTGTTTATGTAGTTTAATAGTGGTTTATACACAACAAAAATAAATTCGCAGGAATTATATCTAAATATCAAGAGTTCTGACAGCTTTGATGCTTCTAAGCTTTAACCTAGTCCTAAATCTGGCCCTACTGATACATGTAAAATAACTATAATATATTTTATTAGCCAAATATGTGGTCATTTTGTTTTTTATATGTGAAGAAAAATTTAATATTATATCCAAAATACTGGTATTGGCGTATTGCTATAATTTCTATCACTTTCATACCTATATGATTTATAAAACTTATCCAAGATACCCAATTAAATATGTTAGTTAATTATTACTTATTTTAATTTATAATAGGGAAAGCTGCTTAAAATGCTAAAAATTGTATGAAAAGTAACCGAAGTCATTAAATTTTTTTTTTTAATTACAAATAATATTAAACAAAAATTTTAAATATTTATTTACTTTCTCTTATCCGTTGTAGCTATTTATCAAATTTACTTATTTTATTATTTTTATGTATAAAATGTAATAACATTCTTAAACATGTAAATTTAAGATGAAGTACATACTTGGGTTACATTACTAATAAAACCATTACTTAAGTAATTGTTATTTGTATTTCCATTATACATACAAGTTTTTTTTATTTGGACATGCCAGATGAAAATTGTAGATTTTTTTATTATACATAAATTATTTATCAATTTATTTCAATTAGATGTTAATTGAAATAAAATATATTAGTTTATTTAATTTACTAAGTTAACTAACACTTTAAATTAACTTTCTTTTATTAAAATCTAATTTCAAATTATTACTTTAATAATATTACTGTTAATATAGTAGATAAGTATAACATCTAACTACAATGCAGTCACTACACGAAGTAATAGTAATTTCACGTTACAAAAATTCATACATTTTCAATGTTATCTGGTAATCTTCTTAAATTTGTAACACATAATTTTAATCACCCTGTTAAGATATACTAAAGTACATAATTCTTATTTTTTAATTACATAAATATAATAATATATAAGGAAATGACTATAATCTAATTAATTATATTATTATTACATATATGAGAACTTTAATTTTTGTTTCAAAGTAATAAATAGAACATAAAATTAATTTATTATTTTATTAAATAAACATAATTATTAAAGTATCTAATATGTGTAATAAATAATTTTTAAATTATAAATTTAAATATTTTCTTTTTCTTATTTAAGAAAATAAATAGTGAAGTGACTTTTGAAATATCACATACTATACTAATCAGTATTACCCAGAAACATAATCTATTAATGTTGAAATTTACACTATATTACTTATAATAGGATTTAAAATTTAAAATTTCTAAAAACACTTAAATTTTTTCCCGTATCAATCATATTTATCATTATAAAGGATTGAGAAATATATATATATAATATGTTAAAATGTTTAAAATGATTTATAACTACATTATAAATTACATTTATATATATAGTAAACAATTGCATGCTTTACAAGAACCATCATATATATTTCAACAGCTAAAAGAATATATAAATCATAACTAACTATTATGATATTATTTAGACTGAATGTGTTGACTGAGTAAATTATCAAGAGGCAAGAAGCCTCTCTTCTAGCAATAATGGAAGAAAACATAATACCACTAGAGGGTAATAACTTTCATTATGCTAATGTATCACATGTTGCATGTTTTGTTTAAAAAATTATAGTATATTTCACAAACATTTTTTTAAATAAAAATATTTATGATAAGAGACAATTAATATGTTGACTAGATAAATAAATAAATTAGATAAATTAAACTAGATAAATTTTACAATTACTAAATATTTACTAGATGCAATTACAATTTGTCATAATACAATAGACATGTAAATAGACCTATTATTTTTTTTTTATAAATCTTCACATTTATTATTAAAGAATTCCTATGACATATATAACATCATAATTCCTTATTTGATTACCTTATTGAATACATTTTTTTTTTTTATAAATATTTTATATTTATGCGTTAGTGTAATATTTTATTATATAGTCAAATTTACATAACATAAACATAATTTTTCATAATTATAATTTGTTTTAATTCAATTATTATTATTATTTTTCTAATACCTCATGCTGTTGTTACTTGTACACATGTATATTATATGCTATAGGCTGATAGCCAACAAACTTGTATTTTTAATATTATAAAATTTGTAAATTTGTCATCTTTTTAGTAATATTTGTTGTTAATATAAATACTTACGAAAATAGTTGAGTGTTTCACGGATATATTCTTTTGAAAGACTTGCAGTATCAACTGTGTCTTCATTCAATGCTGGACTTGGAATATACCAATCTTTATTTTCATAACCTAATAGAAAATATATTATCTGTGATTAGGAGACTAAATGTGAATATAAACTATTTTAATAATAGATTTAATATTAAAATATAATTATAAAATTAATTTAATATAACTTAACATAACTAAAATAATATTTTAGTTTACGTATTATGTATGTATGTTTTTAAAACAAATTGTAAATGTAATATATTTATTTAATAAAGAATATTAAAATTATTAAAAATTATGAAATAAATAAAATCATTTGATTATTACCAGTAAATTGTGTTAATGTGTCTGCTCTTAATTTATATTGTGGTATAGTTTCTTCAAGCAAACTTATTAACTCAACTTCTGGAAGTTCTTCGTTGCTGCATATTTCTAAAAACAAAATAAATATTACTATAGATGTATATTACATAAAAAAATTTAATAATTTATAAAATAATAAGTTATTATTATTATTTTGTTGAATTAGTAAGTAACTATGATTTATTAAATCAAACCAAAAAATTGACTTACAACAATACAAAAATAATAATTAGTAGTAATAAAATCAAAATTATGAGCTCTACAGACATTATTTTGGTATTTGTCCAAAATCTGTGACATATTATGTTTAATAACTTAGTACAAATGATATTTGCATAAATTGTTGAATTTCAAATTTTAAAAATAAGCCTGTACAAACACTTGATGTTAGACTAAATTAAAAATCATACAAATTGATTAATTAAACACTTGATTTTTTATTAAACAGACCTACCTGATTGCCAATTATTTAAAATGTCTTGTTGTCTTTGATCAATTCGGCTGACATTGTTTTTAAATCGTGGACGATGACGAACATGATCGTCAGGCCAAGGAAACATGACCTCAAATTATTAAATACCTACCCGATTCCTTTTTAATTACTTTTAGTTTATACATAAAAATACAAAATTTGTTAGAAGATCAATATCAATATTAAAAGAAACTAAATTTGTAAATATTTTAGTATATTCCCTAACATATTGTATCAATTATTCAAATCAAATATAATTTTTGCACAAAATATTAAAATCATAAAATGTAAATTAATTTATGCACACCTTGATTACGTCCACACATTCTTGTGAAACACAAAGGAAACATGTTTTATTTTTAATTAAAATTATTTGTTTTCATACAATTAAATTTACTGATAGACACGAAAGAACATAAAGTTAACTACCATTCCATATGACTGTGTTAGAAGGAAATATGGTTATGTAGTCAATGATCAATGAAGTGGAAATTTTTGATTAGAATTAGTTCCAGTTACAAAACTCTACAGTTTTCTTTTGTGAACCAGTTTTCTTAAAAATTGCTATTGCAATTGTTACTTTTTATCAATTCTCACATAGGAAGTTTACATTATGTAGTTTAAATATTAATGTTAAAGAAATTTAAATTAAAATGACTAATTAAATTCTATTAAACATGTAAATGAAACTGTTTAAATGCAGTCAATTGCTGACAGACTGTGACGTTGTTACTTAAAAATACCGGCACAAAATGCACCAGATATTTGGCACCTATACATTTTGGGTATAATCCAAAATAGGCGGCGACAGAATCAAAATGGTTTGTGATAGAATATTTCAATATAACAACATAAGAATAAAAAATCTACAACTTATAAATGTAGATATAGACATATAGTATGTAAATGTTTTTAAATTAGTTTATATCAAACTAATAATTATATATTACCAGTTAAAGTATAAACGCTACAGGTTTTTTTTGAGGCTTTTCTACTCAGATGAGATGACTCACGAAGTAGTGCTTTTACCCCGGACGCCTCCAGCTTGATTATAATGAAAATCAGTTGGCCACAATTTTGATAATAACTGAAAAAACATTTATTATTTTTAACATAACTATTAAAACTATATTGAATGCCTAATATAATATTAAAATGAAATTTAACTTATGTGAAAATATAATTTCTTAAAATCTCAATCTTTCTTTTAATTTTTACACTATTACATGTAGGTAATGTTGTTTATGTAAAAGCTACAATTTTATACATTTATACATACATTGATATTGTATAAAATATAAATAAAACTTATAATTTCCATGATTTTATTTAATATGAACATTTTTTTATATTTATTATTCATGAATGTAAAGTACTAAAGTTCATATTTCATTAAGCAAATAAAACTCGCTTCTCTATTTTAACATATCATAATATTATATTTATTATGTATAATTTATCATATGCTCTCAGGGACAATAAAATTCCCCTCTTCAATTAATTATTGTAGTTTTAGATACTAAATTACTCAAACCAAAAACTAAATAACTTATACATCCAATAAATATTTTACTAGCTATAGAATTTATTTATTAATAAAACATACTAAAATTTTCTTTTTAAACTTAATAATATAATTAAGAATAAAAAACTAATTAAATAATAATAAAAAATTATAGGTATTCTATATAATGTTCTTGATATTTTGAATTTATTTACAAAACTAAATAAATAGCATGTATAGGTTGTATATAATTATTAATTATACACAAATACTATATTTTCATTCCTTTAAAAATATAAAAATATATTTGGACTAAATATTTAAATGATCAGTATAACATTTTTGATATATAATTTTCTAGATTTATTACAAAAAATAAATAATTAATTATGTATACTCATTTATTATAAAATCATAAGATTTTTTAAAACAACTTATAAAAATCAATAGTTGTCTGTCCTTAGTAATTATATAGTATTAGTATTAATCAGTACTAATGATAATTTAATATGTAACACCCCACAGTAGTAGATAATCATACATATAAGCTACAACCGGTGTAACAATAGATCAAAAATTACAATATGTAACTAGATTTTAACATTGACCAAGACACAAAATGTTATGAAAAAATAAGTTAAAATACACAGTTTTTAATTTAACCTTGAAAACTCTAAACTGTGAGCCAAGTTTATTTAAATTGTTGTTACTATCTACATTTATTAATTACCTATAACAAAATACATATTTTTATTAAAAAAAATATTGTTCAAATAGAGTTTATTTATTATACTTGATCACTTATTTCAATTTTAATAGTGATACTTTAAATGAAAGACTGCATTAATTATTGAATAATGTATTATACTCCAAATATAAATAATCATATAAGAGTTTAAGTGCAAATAATATTAATTTGTATTCCCAAAATTTTTTATTAATTAAAAAATGCATTATTTTAATAAATCATATTGAAAACAATAAATATTAATATTTGTTCAATAAAACAAAATAAATGTTGTTTTAAATAGAGGTCAAGCTGTAAGAGATTATTATTTTATTTGTCAAATTTTTCAGAAATAATAATACTAGGTATTAAATTTAATATATTCAATGTTTCCTAATTCTAACTACAAATAAATATTATTATATATTGACTAAACTTTAAAAATCAATTAAATTTCTAATAAATGAGTAATAGTTATATAATTAACACTAATTTTAGATATTCCTTTACAACAGCACAATTTATTATTTTATACCTAAAAAATTATGTACACAAAAGGTACTTTATATCAAACATTCTGTTGACAAATATGGATCTAACTACATGGGTGTAGTTTAAAATAATTTTCTAGGAGGGGCTATATAGTAGTAAATATTGTAATGGAAATATGAAACCTAGGTTAATAGCAATTAACAGATTACAATTTTAGAGGAGGCTGTAGCCCACTCTAAAACTCTGCCTCTTACAAACTATTCCCATGCATAACTATCATCCATAATGCTCACAAAATTATTCTTTGAATATTTTATACTCTTACTTTCCATTTAATATTAAAATTGTCTAAATTTAAAGAACTACTGTGCTCTGAATTCCTGACAGATGATGAACACTGATAAATTTTGTTTTCCATATAATAATGGATGCACAATAATTGAGACTTGAGATATTATCTATTATATTATTGATTTAATAATTTGTATTATGTACATGGCAAATAAAAAATAAATTAACTAGTAATCATATATTTAACCATTATTAAATATATTATATTATATTAAAGTTCTCGTAAGTTATATGGTGTTTATTGACTATCGTAACTACTTATGATTGATTAGTGGAGATAGAACTTATTAATCAAAAATTACAATATATTTACAATTGATATCTATTATAATATAAAAACATTAAATCAAATATCAAAATATAATGAAAACAATTATACTTAATCATAACTATTTTGTAAGATTAACTAGTAACTACCACCATATCAAATGCATTTATTATTTTTAATTTAAATTATTGGCATAAGTTGATATTTAAAAGCATACCTAATTCGATTAAATAATTTGCAAATATAATATATTATTATATAAACAGTTAATGTATTCATTAATAACTTGGTCTTGGACTTGGTCAACATTAAAATAAATATTTTGCGCAATTTTGATCAATTGCAGGACTTATAAATTATAATGATCAAACATTGCGAGCATATGATTATGTTATGTCGTTAGCAAATGTCAAATAATAACATAAGAAAATAGTATCTTATATATTTTTAAAAATGTGATTATAATTTAAATTATTTGATTTTTTGATGCGAATTTCTATTCAACCTTTTGTGTCTATAGATAACCATAGATCGCGGAAAGCGGTTTTTATTATCACAATTATTCATATTGAATTAAATTTCGTACTCACTACGATTATCGTGTGGCCTTAAAGTAATGACGACAACGAACTGTAGCTGAAGATCACGGGTGCTAATAAGAAATAACTTTGCATAATGATTATTTTAAACTTAAAACACAATCGCAATCATTATTAACGGACACACGTACATAACAATACATTCAACTATTAACACTATTAAATAAGACTTAACATCTTAACAAATTTAACATCGGTAAGTGTCAATGACTAATGAATGATTTTCGAGACTTTTGTCGATTATCCAACAATCCTGTACGGCGGACGAACGACGGGAGAGCGGAGAGAATGCGAAAAATAACAATCAGAAGCGCAAAACAAAATAAACAGATAATTTACGCGGATTTGCAGCTGTTGTCAAGGTTGACCGTTGAGCTACTATCACTCAATGATAACTGTTATTTCGCAGTGTGATCAATAGGCAATGTTAGTGATAACATAATTCCAAGGACTATATAATTACTCAAAACCCAAATAAAACTTTCACCCATAAGAATATAGAATATACACATAGAATAATTTTAAAGTATAATTTTTGAATAAAGTATATTAATATAATATTACATTATTTAACTATATATTCCCCTGAGAAAAATTAATTTATAAATGATTCAATTCATACAAATTTTGTATAAATATAATAAAACTTTTTATAGTTATGCAAACTGTATAAATTATTAGTCTCTTTATATCTGGTTAAGTATACTTAAAATTTTGTTATTTATTTCAATATTTCATAATATATAATGTATATTTCAGTATATTATATAAAATATAAATCGAATTTATATCAAATTATACATGCCGTTATGGTTTCAATACATTTTCTGTTGTATATGTCACTTTAAAATAAAATTCTAGCCACATATTCTTTGAGAGGATTGCATAGGTTAGAAATAATTAGAAAGTAATATTATGTTATTTGCTATGTTAATGGTCAATGATATAATATATTTCACTACTGGTAAAACAAATAATTAAATCCAAAATAGTATTTATTATAAGGGGTTTATGAGGTTAGAGTGACTTTATTTTTTACATATTTTGGGGATCCCAACACTAAAAAGGTTGAAAAGCAATAGACTATAAATATAAAATTTATTACCCAAAAATATAGTTGTAATAACCAGTGGCATATCCAAGCCCCCATCACCCATTAGCTGTGTAACAGTATAAATAAATTATAAACTGCTAAACTGGGGTTTCCAATACAACTTTCCAGTATACCGGAAAAAACAATAATGTCCAAAGTTAAGTACTGAAAAAGCAACCTCTAGTATTTTACACACATTGTTTTAGCCATTCTTTGAACCTTTGCTCATCCAAGGCCTGTACAGTTTCTCCAATAAAAAATATGGGAATAATATCAATTATTACTGCTTTTTTTCTGTTTCATTCAGAGAGTTGATAAACTAAAATCAGTTATTGTAGCTGACAACGAGGATCCAAATAAAAAACAAAAAGTGGGAATGTTGATTGTAGGTGTTCCTCCTTAGTCCCTTCGGTCCTCAGAGAAATTAGT
Source organism: Eriosoma lanigerum (assembly GCA_013282895.1). Lineage (NCBI taxonomy): Eukaryota > Metazoa > Arthropoda > Insecta > Hemiptera > Aphididae > Eriosoma > Eriosoma lanigerum. Next base: position 11,273,312 of record CM023359.1, on the reverse strand, counting down.
GGTTTATTATAATTAAGATTTGAATGCAATAATATTGCATTAAAAAATACGATTCTGAGCGAAACTCAATATATTACAATACACTATACTAATAATTCATTCCAAAATTTTACCTCACTTGTGAACTACCTATGTTAATATTTGAAAAAAATTTCAAGTCCCTACGATTAAAACTCAATTAGATATCATGAAATTAAAACATTTTAAATAACAGAAACCGTAATTTTGCCAATTTTTTGGTAGTTTTTCTTTTCCTAAGTAAAAACTTTTGAGAAATTCAAAAAAAGAGCTAAATAAAGTACCAACTAGATTCAATTTTCTACCGAAAGCATACCCTATTTGTGGTAACCAGATCATTATTTCTACCTTATAAAGTGTTTTTATACATAAAAAAAAAAAAAACATCTTTGTAAAACCAATACATTCTTCACTTCGCTCAGAATCTAAAATTGAAAACACTGTGTGAGACATGTTGAGTTGAGTGTCATGATGCCTCGATGACATTCAAACAATTGTATATATAAGTTACGCGTGCCCTATAAGATATTTCACACAAACATAATTCTGAAAGCTTATGCAAAGCAGCGTTATTCAATGACAAAAAGTGATTTTCTCGGTGCAGTAACTTGTTTTAACACACTACAAAGCAAACAAGATCTTTCTAAGGCATTATCCGATGTCATGATATTTCGCAGTGCTATCAAAGAAGCAGACAAACACTTCAAACAAATATTCAAGGATGTTACAGAATTAGCAAATTTTTAAATAGACATGCCTCGAATATATGGTAGGCAAACACATGAGTAAATGTAAATTCAGAGGCATACTTTAAACTATCTGTTTATTTCTTTTCTTGATTTCTTCATCTAAAAATTGATGAAAGGCTTAATGATATATTGCCTTTATAGGAACTTATTCCATCAAATTTTAATATGTACAATGACAAAACTATTTTGAAGGCGGCTACTATCTATGCTTATGATCTTCCAAATTATGACAATTCCATTCTTGAAGCAGAGCTGTGTATTTGGAGATGTCAGTGGAAAAGTTTGGTAATCAACCAAATACAGCTATTGATACATTGCCTCACTTTACAACTATTTTACTGAATATTAAAATACTTTTGTAATTGTTTGCAACCCTGCGGTTACTTTGGCCACACTTTTCTATACTAAAACTTTAAAAATATATCTTTGGTCAACTATAGCAGGAGATTAATTAAATGGATTGGCTTTGGCCAATAACAACAAAAATGAACTACTAAATGAGAATGAAATAATCAAAAAAAGCCCCGAGAAGAATAAAACTAGATGGCTGGACCAAGTAATAATAAACCCCAAAAAATTGTATTGTTATGTAACAAAGAAAAATTTGAAAACTAATATGATGTAAAAGTAAAAAATCATATTATATTCCTGTAAGAATTTTCAACGACAGCTTATTTATTACAGTAGCCCCCTTCCTGGGTAAGCCATCAGTAATAATTTTAATAACATACATATGAGAATCAAAATTTAAAGTATCAAATTCTATAATTCAAATTTAGAGCAGATATCATAACAATGAGAGATAAGATTATAAAAACAATTTTTTTAAATAAGCAGTTATTAAAAATGTAAATTATTTGTAGTGAATTTACCACTAATTTTAAGTACCAATTATTGTGTATTGTTTAGTTGAATGTAATTAATGAAAAATATGAAGATTCATATTTCTTCAAATAATTTTCATATATAAAAATAACCAAGTTCTAAAACTATTTAATTTAACATTAATAAAGGATAAATGTAATATAACATTTTTCATTAAATTCATAATAGGTGTATATGTCACATTCACTTAGTAGTTATTTATTTCATAAAGTGAACATCAAGTTTATAAATTCTATAAATAATAATATTCAAAGTTCATAATAAGAATAAAATTATTGATAGATATATGTAAAATTTGTAATAACATTATATGATATATAAAATATTTTTAAATTTCAACAAGTTTATTCATAAACTGATTTTACATATAATGAAATATTAACATCATATTACAAAATAGATTCACGTAAATAAATAAATAATTTGACCAAGTGAATGCAATTTAATATTATAAACTATATCATATAAATACAGGTTTAAATAACTTATGTACAAAATAATTCGATATTTAGTAATCATTATTCATTTTAGGTGAATTATTGTTTATTTTTAATTAAATAAAAACACGGGAATTTGTATTTTGGTTGTTTTTTATTCACATTTTCAAATAAAATGAAATCATAACATTAGGTACCCTAGAAATTTCTGCAAAAAAAAAATAAAAAAAAATATTAATTATGATTAGAATAACAAAAAAAAAAAAAATATATTAACTTACTTTGCTACTATTCCGTGTTCTTTAGCTAACCTTGTGATACAATCATCAGATTCTCCCTGAAAAATAAAATAAAATATTTGTTTAATACATAATAATGATTAAAAATATTCACATTATATAAAATTAGTAACTGTAGATGTTTAAATATAATTTTGATTATAAATTAATGTTATGACAAATAATAATATATTAATTTTATAGAATATTATATATATAAATGTTTATCTGATATGTTGTGCAAACTAATATTAATATTTTATAATGGCTATTAGCCCATAAATAATTATTTATTTATACCAGGTCATTTTAATAAATTTTACTGTAAAAGAAAATCTCAAAAATACATAAAAAAATTGAAAAATACTAGTTATAGTCCAATTAAGAGGGAACATACCACTTTTGTACATGTATGAATGACCAACCTAAATGTAAACATTCCTAATTTGCCGTTTCACTATCCACGGATATCAACAACAAAGCTTATTTGCAATCATGTTCAAAAATTCTCAAAATGTACATTTATTCACTAAGCGTTATGAAAACAATAAACATAAGGTGCTACAATATTAATCAATGGGACAACATGAATATGCTATATAAAGATTATACTGCATCTTGTTAATTTTAAATTTACTTAATGGTAGGTGCTACACACTGCTCATTATGGTAACTTTTTAAATGGAGTATAACAATCAGTACTAATTTCAACATTTAATTTTTATATTATTTATACTAGACAAAACATACATTAATTAAATTATAGAATCAATAAATATGAACAAATTGACCAATATACTTGGATTAAATTGAAAATTAATGTATTTATGCACGATTTAGTACACTAACCATACGACGAATAGCTCCACTGATCGTTAAAATTTTGTGGTTTCCTGTAATGCGACCGGTGGATGAGTCAATCTCGGCCAAATTCATCTGAATGGAAGCATGATCTTTAGCAGGAATAATGCGGTTGCTAGCAGAGCTATTTAATAAGACAATAAAATATTAATGTATATATAAATTAAATATATAATTTTTAAGTAATGCCATGTGGATAGAAATAATTATTACACTTTCTTTATCAAAATGAATAAACTATAGCTAAGTAAAACTCACCATTTCCTTGGACAGTACAAATCAACAAATTCTCCGGCGTCGTTTTGCATTATGAATTTTGTAGTTTTTAACTAAAGACAAATAAAAATTCTTAGTCCAAAACTAGAACGGGTTTCAAGACAATTTGACAAAAGTAGATATTAAATTAGTAAAAAGTATTTCACGATTATAATATGAATGATATCGAATACATAACCTCGAAATTAATAGTCATATCTTATAATTTCTTTGACAATTAACCGTGTGTTCAGTGTTTTATAAATTCAACTGTGTTATTTATTCCATGAAATGCACAACGATTTTATTCGCGGGTTTTACACACAATTAAATCACAGGCAGTCTGTGATAGACTATATGAAAATATTTCATGACTTCATATAGTCTGTCGTCTGTGATTACTATAATGTTATAATAATATAAACTAAAATTTATTTAAATTTAAGCACACACATTGTGTAATAGCAATATACAAATGTGCAGTAGCAAATTCGTGTGTGTGTGTGTGTGTGTGTGTGTGTGTGTGTGTGTGTGTGTGTTATTATTTTGGCTGCCAATTAAAGCGTTTAGGCCATTTACGCCCATGACCTCCAACCAGCGACGGATTGGGCCGCCGGGACACCGGGAAAATTCCCGGTGGACCAAACTATATATTATAATTTTGCGCCGATATTCATTTACGTAATTAATAAGTATTACCATTGATTATAGAATAGAATAGTCTATCCTATAATCAATGGTATTACGTAAATATAATAAGTATTAAGTGTGGTTAGAACAATCGATCGAATTACAATTATTTTCTACTTTGGTCGGCTACAGTCACAGCCTGTCACCGAATGAAATATATTTTATATTATACATAATATAGCCGGTGCAAGACTGCAAGGAGTGGTCCAGGATGGGCCGTGGCCCACCATAAATCTGCTCGGCTCCTGATTGGCCTACCCTGTATGATTTCAAAGTATTATTGTTAGCGATTTTTGTTACGCTACTGGCAATCTCTCCAAATCAGTGGCCCCAGCCGTGCCTACCCGGACAAAAATTTCTGGTGCCGTCACTGAATTTAGCTATAGCAGTAATATTGTTGTTCTTACTATTCTAAAAACAAATTTTCAACAAAATTTTTCAAAATATTAACTTAATTGAACAATGTTATTTTCCTCATCAATTCAAAAGATAAGCTACTTATATTATATTTTAAATACTAATTACAAATAAAAAAAAAAAGTGGGAAAGTCGATTGTAGACGTTCCTCCTTCGTTCCTTCGGTCCTCGGATAAATTAGTGTTTTATTATAATTATTAAGATTTGAATACAATGATATTGCATTATAAAATACGATTCTGAGTGAATTTAAATATATTACAATATATTATACTGATAATTCATTCCAAATTTTACCACGAGTGTAAAATACATATGGAAATATGTAAAATACATTTCAAATCCCTACGATCAATATTCAAGGAGTTATCATTTCATGGTAAAAATTATCAGTCACAATTTATAAAATATTTTATAAAAAGATTAAGTAGTATATGATTAGACTTTGATAAAATATTCAAACCGATAAACCAAAAATTGCAGGAAATATTAAATATATTTGGAAAAAAGTTCAAACTTTTGAATTTAGCCAAAAAAATCAACCAATACGTTCCGAAATTTTACTAAACGTAAATATTACCACCTATGTTAGTACTCAAAATAAATTTCGAGTCTCACGATCAAAACTTAATTAGTAATAAAAAAATTTAAAATAATGGAAACCGTAATTTTGTCGATTTTCCGCTTCTCCTAGGAAAACTTTTAAGAAATTCGAAAAATGAGCTTAATAAAGTACCAACTAGACACGATTTGCTACCGAAAGCATACCCTACTTGTAGTAATCGGATAATTATTTCTACCCGAAAAAATTGTTTTCATACATTTTTTTATTTTTTTTTTATTTACAATCTGTATACATAGAAAACAATAAGTAAATTTGATGACTTAACTAGGCGTGACAACGTGAGGGAAGGAAGCGTCCAGTGACACTACTTCCAAATTATAAGCTTAGGTGAGAGGTAAATTCATATATATATATATATATATATATATATATATATATATATATATAAATGATTATAAAATTTATAATTTATAAATTAGGTATGTTACTAATGGCACTTATTTCATTCACCTATTAATTTACAATAATATAAGTATATTATAAATGTATAATATATAGATGGTAGATACCTACTTTACATAGTCTTTTAAGTATTATTACAATATAAGGTAATTTAATATATATCTGAAAAATTGGCGATTATATAATACATAAATTAGTAATTATTATTATTTATTGTCGAAGATGTTTTGTAATTTGTATGAAAAATTTGAAATACATTTTCTTATAATAGTCATAATAATAATAGTCATCATATGTTTAGGTTACTATTTATTATAGTTATAGTTATAAATGTTATAATAAATAGGTATAAATATATTCAGTGAAAATGCAGGATTATATTATCCAGAACATTGAATAGGCAAAACAGCAGGATGGTAGATATTAATTTTAATTTTCAATTATTATTGCTTCTAGTTTCTATGTATTACATTAGCATTTAATTTTTTGATTTTTTAATTTGATAAATTATTCGTGGAACTTAATATAGTTAGCATGTATTGCCTGTCAACAACTACGATATAATACCATAATAACATAATATAATACTCGTATTATATAGCTTAAAGGTTATCAGTTTATCACCAATTAGGTACACACGGTCACAGGATTATTAAACTATTTATTATGTATAATTTTACAACATATGTATAGTATATAATACTATGTTATCATAAATTATAATAGTTATATACATTAAGTATAGTCTTATAAGTTATAGAGTAGGTATAATATACTGAAATTATAGATACTATCAATCTGTATTACAATGGTAGTATAAAACATTAAAACTATATAAACTATAGTGTGTTATAATGATAACTAGTATCTATATTGGATTATGTATGTCTACGTTTAAAACATTATTATGAATTATGCAGAAAATTATTCAAGTAATCAAGTACATAATCAGTATAACTCAATAATATAATAAAATATAAATTAATAATTAATAAACTTGCATATTTATATACTTGTTGATCCTGTCACGGATTATTAAAATGAATACCTCTTTAATTATTATATATTATATACATTTTAAATATACAGACATAAAGTATGAATTATATACATATTTAAAAAAAACATACGATTTATATAATTTACAAACATTGAACATCAAATTATTATCCATTATTATAGTCCATAATTGTAATGATAAAGCGATAAAATGTAAATTAAAAAATATACCTATATTATAGGTTACACAGATATCACAGAGATTTTTACTTAACGCATATAGCTTACATAAAAATTAAAATTATAGTCTATGGTAATAAATAGGTAGGTAATAATATTATGTTAGCAACAGCTGGTTATTCGGTAGTGTCGTCGCTTCCGAAAAAATTCGAGTATAACCACGCTAACACGCATAATATGACACAAACACATATCATCATAAAAATGATTTTTTTCTGTAACAATAGTGTAAAATATAATATTTAAAGAAAATTAATGTTATGACTAATACATTCTATATTTTGACAAAAACATAGATTACGCATAATGAAAATAATTTTTGTCATACCGTTCTAACTTTGCTGTTGTAAACAACTGCTTTTTTAGTCTCTATTTTAGCATTTTCAGCAGCTTCCCCAGCTCGCATCACGTGTTGTTCTATGCTATTGACTATATCGCCCTGAAAAAAAATTCAATTTCAAATATATACCTAGGGCCGTCCCAAATGGAAGGGGACGGAGGTGTCTCATCTCAACCAGAATTTGGGTGATTGGCAAATCTGTAAATTTAAATAATAAATCCTAGAGACGATATTTTGATGCGTGTTTGAATAATCAATAATAATAAATTAATTTTTGTTTCTATAAAATTTGGACATAATATTTTTAAGTACCTAAATTAAATTTTTTATTATATATTTATATTTAAACAAGATTATATTATAGTACTAAATTGCAGAAATTTCACATAAATAAGACAAATACATTTTCAGTTATTGAAATCAGACCATATTTGTTATTTTTATTTTTAGGCAAAATTATCTTATTTCATCCATAGACTATTATAAAATACTATATGAATTATAAGTTATTACTAATCTAACCAGTGATAGGGTCAAATGCCAAAAACATTAACAAAAATTATTAATTATAATAATAGGATTTATATTTATTTATGAATTACTTATTATTTAAAAGAACTCTAACACGCGTGTTTATTTTCTGTCTCAGTGCGACAGTGTGATAGTGCTCAATGGCGTGGTGAACTATTTCACTATAAGGAGCCAAATATTTTTTACCTATAATTAATAATATTATCAAACCAAATAGTACGGCTGAAAAAATTTAAAAAAAAAAATTAAACCTGGAACCTCGACTACAAGATAACACATTCGTTCAATAAATAACGATATGAATAATATTAACATACAAAATTACAAACATTTCTTATTTAAGTAAATCTTTCAAAATGGGCAAATTTAAAAATCATTAACTCAAAATCGAATTATTTTTTACTCGGCAATATTTATTATACATTATACTTTACCTAGATTAAGAAGTCACAAACAAAATGTCCATTAAACTAAAATAGTTCTCTAAAAATATATTGGTATTATAATATATATGTATTATGTATATTGTATACCTATTATAGATAGGTATTTTATTATTTAGATGAGTCGGCATATCTATGAAAACTCACCCCCCCCCCCCACGTGTTTTTCCAGTAGTGCCGGCCCTGCATTTATTTAGGTATTTATACCAACCAGCTTACTAATAAATCAATAAATAAAAATATCATACTTGACTTAAGTAAAGGTAAGTAAAAAAAATATGTATATTTATATATTTATACAAATAAACATTTATTTAAATTTTATAAAAATAGCAATGTTTATTTTAAATTATTCAGATTGTTATTTTTATAAATATGTATTTATGTAGTTAAAATATAAAACATTTCATATTTTCATTATAGAAATTATATAGTTGGACAATAATTTTATTGTATACCAAGCTATAATGGTATTGATTTAAGAATTATATTTTAATCATACTTAATATTTATATTACCTTACAGAGATGTTCTCCATTAATTTCTATGAGAGTATACTAAGCCAACGAGTGATATAATATACAAATACAATGGTGGGGGGAGTTAAATGATATTAAATTAAAGTACAAATATTTAATTTATATTTTTCTAGAATATTTCCTATCTACTAATCTACTATTACCCTCCTACATTAAATTTTTGTGACAATAATAATAAACAATCGTAATATATAGGTACAAGTCTAAAGTCACTAAATACTATAAATTAGTACCTACCTATATAAAAATATAACAGTGTGAATTCCATATGCAATCACAAAAAATCGAACAAATATATAAATATTTCTTTGAGAAAGAGACTTTGAGGTTTGAGAGTATACATATAGTATACTCATTATTTTTTAATAAAAGCTAGAGAGTATACGTCGTATATAAAAAATACCCTACAGGAACCCTACTGCTTATACCTATAAACTGCAGTAAATTAATCTCTTATTATTAATTTAGTGGTAATAAATTAATATAATATATACGATTTTTATACACTTTTCTTATGAATTTAGTTTTGAAAATACCTAATCGAAAAAAGTACCTAGTTAAATTAAATTGAAAATAACAAGTATTGGATTTGAAGTATCGATGGAAGCCGCGCTATACTTAAACAACTTTAGAAGTACATAAAAATGAAGTTTCAATATATTATATTATCATCATTATCACATACTTGCTTTTCAACCAGTAAAGCCATTTCAACAAACATTTCTCGGAGCTCCTGAATGCTCTTCTCCAACTTCATCAGCTCCATATGCCTATCCTGTACTTCTTGCAGTGTTTTCCTGGCCTCCAGTGTTTCGGCAATAATCTAAAAATAAATAATAATGCATTAATGTATAGAAGCCTATTATGTGACATAATATTGTTATATCGATATAGGTCATCAATAATCGTCATTAAAAACTCGCGTTATTACAGATATTTTAGCAATAATATGCGCGCACGTTGGGATACTCTAATTTATATTAATATTATAAAATCGCATAAAATATGATCTCACATTTCCGTTGAATACAGCTGAATAGTTTCCCTGGCTGACCAGCTCGTCGAACTGGTCGTTAGATATTTCGGCTTTGGCTATTCCGTGGTAGAAAATGATGTAAAAAAAAATACATTACAATCAAAATTTAAATACATAAATTTAATAATAACAAGTAAAACTGTAAAATAAATGTTTTACCTATGGATATGACTCTTTGCATGCGTTCCTCGCATTTTTCTTTATAGTCTATTTGCTCGGCATTGAATTCGGCCAAAGCTTCGACTAACATGTGTACAGTAGTGGTGTGTTGAGTTTTTCTTATCCGCAACGCGGCACTCACTTGTTCGTTATCGTTCGAAGACTCGTCTTCTTCTTGGTTAATTTGTTTTTCTAAGCCTACGCAATGTATAATATAATGTAATATAATATAAATAATAAATAATTAGCAAGACTTAAGGTTACTTTTATTGTTTTAAGGGTTGGTTCACGAATGTACAGGTCTACAAGGAATGTACATGTACATGTAGGAATGTACATTTAGAATCGATATTTGTGTTTTATTTTTTTTTTAATTTATCCAAGTATATTATACGAAATATTAATATGAATATATGACATTTTTTTGTCAAGATACGTCGTGAGGGTACAAAAAGGTGCACGTGCACCTCCTGAATCTAAACAAAATTGTAAAAAGAGAACAATGGAAAAAAAAATGAAAATGAAAATGTATTGTAACTAATTATAATTTATAAACTAATACATAAAAAGTGTTTTTAAATAATAATTGAAACCGCTTGGGGTTTTGTACTCATTGCTCGATTATATTGTTTGTAAATTTGGTATCTTTTCAAGTCTCTTTCTATATGAACAATATAATTAATATTATTTTGTACAAAGAAATCAGTATTTTTCGATTATTTATTTATGTGACAGTTATAATCAGAGAACACATACTTCAAGTAGTTCAAATAAACTGCCTTAAAAATGGGGTGGGTGGGTCCCCAGAGAAATACCCTTTTTAAAATTGGTAAAAAATGTATATACAGTTGATATTTATACAGATATATAGCATTATTATATCTAATTATTATTTAATGGGTAAAAATAGGGGAGGTGGGTATCGAATAAAATTAATTGAACTGGCTTATTTTAGCGCCACTGGTTATTATACTTTTACCACATTTTAGCAAAACATCACACAAGCTGATTAAAATGATTGACTCCTCGGGTTAGTATATTGTATTCAAAATATATAGTTCAGTTGCACCCCCTGCTGTTAATTGTCCTAGCGTTACTTGTGTACAACACAATTTACTTATTGTTTATGCTACAATATCTACAAAATATTTTTTTTTACGAAAACTATTCTAATGTTTTTGAAACATTTATCGGAAAGTATGCGAATACAATATTTATATGTTATACCTATATATGAATTATACTTTAAGTGATTTAACGATCTTGTAATGTCATATATATATAGTAGGTATGACGTATGTTAATGCAATAATGTTATTAACTTGTATATTATATTTTATAAAATTCTTATCCACATCGTCTTATTGTCTTAATTGTCTTTTTTTGTATTATAGAATTTTATAACAACTTGTTTCCCGTTATCTAAGTACTCCTATATATCGCACATCTATTCTTACACAAGTGTTGCAGTTATAAGTATGTCGTATGTGTAAATAACATATTCTATGTGTCATAAGTCAAAGCGTCGTTTTACGGAATACCTAATCGCTAACGAATCACCAAGGGCCTTGACGTCATAAAGAATATAATTTTTGTTGTTAATATGACATTTCCGAAGTCCAACGATGTCCTAGACCTTGGAACGTATGATAGAATCCGTTCTGGACAGCCTACAGATTACCATTTATGATTTTTAAAATTTTTTATTAAGGATATTACCTCGTCTTAATTACGTTCACACTCTACGCATTAAAAAAACATTATTGTTAGTTTAATGTACCGTATTATTTTGATATAGAATATTCATAAAATTGTTTAAAACTGTTATATTATATATAATAGCAGATCCATATCAGGCATCAAATACCTATATCATAATAACGACATAACGTTAACATCGTTAAAGTGTACACATTTAAATTGACTATAATATATATTTAAAATTCAAATTTAAAGTGTATAATTAAATATAAAAATAATTTATTAATAGGTAATACACACGTGATACGTATCATTAAGTTGCTTGCATTATTATCAATTATAATATATGTAATATTGATTATTACAGATTTTATATTTAATTTAATTATATTTTATTAAGAAATAACCTTTTAAGGTAGTGCTGACTTGTTTGCCCATTTTTTTCACGTGCCCCGTTTTCAAATCAATGTCTTTTTTCATATCTGCAAACAATAATGTAATCAAATGTTAAATAATATTAAAGGGTAGGTAGGTATATAATAATCACACGTAAGTAAACATCATACTTTCGTCTTGTCTTGGTAGATTTAGTAATTTTCCATGTAATGTCCTCATCAACACAACATGCTCTTTGATGTGTCTAATTTTCAGTCGACACTGTACAATCTATATAATAATAACGATTCGTTTTAAAATTATAAAAATCAATAATAAATGACAATTTTAAGTAGAATTAATTTATATAGGTATTTTAATTTCAACTTTATGATTGTATATTATACTTACATTATGTAAGCTATATAAATATAAGCATACTTAGAAAAACCATTGAATTTAGGTATTTAATGTTATGGAATCCATTTATAAATATAATTATTATACATTATTTATAGTTTTGTACGTATAAACATTAAAAATCTACATAAAAAATAAATACATGTTCATATATATCGTCATAATAGGTTTGATAAACTTTCTAAAATCGATTATCTACTACATTATTATAAGTTATAATAATTATTATATACAATTATTGTGACTCGACGTATATGCCAAATACTTTAATTATAGTAAATATAAATCGAGATTAAATTAATTAAATTTAATAATAATAGACATACTACATATTATACAATATTAGATATTGTACGATCGGTGAACTCGTATGTAATAAGTTAATTGTGCATTATTAAAACAACGATATTATTATAATTATTTAAAATTTAACCTGATCGAAGAAATGTTCCATGTAACCATAGCTATCAGAGACATGAATGTCCAGAGCTACGTTGTCCACACCACTCATATTACTTCGAGAATTTATTCTGCTAACATGATTTGGAAACACATCTTCAACGATCTATATCAAACAAATAATATTATATTATAGTATAATACGTAATATAAATTATAACAGATAACGTTGTAAAAATTATATACTTTTGAACACTTCGTACACATGTATGCCTGTCGCCTGAATAAATATATATATACAACACATATTTTTTTATATTTTATATAAAGGTAGGATCTTTGAGCACTTTTGTACCTTTAGGTATATTATATACTAATAATGCAAAACAAATTTTCGATTAATACAACAACTTAATGCTGGGTTATATTTTTTTTTAACATTTAAAATTGTTAAATAAATCAAATGTATGGATGTAATAATTGATTTTTAATGTAGAATTTTTGTATTAATATAATAACATAGAATTATGATGGAGAAATTAATTTACCCCTCTCTCAATAATTGGATATAACAACTCCACTAATTGGAACTCAGGCTAGATAACGCCATAGGTTGCGTGATATATAATATATTATATGGTCGGGAACAATAACCCTATGACGGATATTATTTTAATTATTATAATTTCAGAATTAATTTAATAGGTAGGTATATATCGTACATAGATAATATTAATTATATTAGCAATTAAACATTTGTTTTTACTGTATAGTTTTAAAGCTGCAGTTTTCATGAAAAAAATAATGCAGTATTAATAGTTATTAATATTAGGTACATTTGATATTATAAAAATTAAAAACATTACATATATGTAATTATTATATATTATGCTATCGTAATAAACAATCATACGAGACATACTTTTAATAAAATAACAAGGAATCAAGAAACAGTTTTTTTTTTTTTAAATGTAATCTTTAAACTTGACACGTTCTGGATTCTAACATATAGTATAACATTATAATCATTACCATTTTTATCATAGTCTAATCTTTCTATAGTTAAATATATAAAATATGTAATATACTTACATATTATATTATATTATGATTTATATATTATATACCTTGAAGAAGAGAAAAAGAAAGAAAGTATAAATACCATTGATAATATTCTATCTAACTTTAAATATTGTAAATACGACAAAGCTCTAATATTGTTTTTTATTTAAATTATTGGTTTATTGTGATACATTTGTTATTTGTATTATTATAGAAATTTAACTTTAATTTGAATTATTATTAATTTATAGTTTATACATAAGCCAGATTGACGATTGAGTCAACACGATAAATGATTAATATTTTCTTTTAATTTCAATAATTAACCATAGTCTTTTCGTTTTAAATGTACTGACAACGTCACAAAGTATTAAAGCAGGTTAGGTTAAGACGTTAGGTTATAAAAAATATTATACTACAAATATTATAGCAAACAAGAGTGTTAAATCTATTAGTTGATTAATAATGTAGGTATAGATGAACTAAATAAAGTACCAAGTTGATACATTTCTCTATCGAAAGCAAAAAATAGGCAAACATAATTGTAAGATCACTAAAACCATCAGGTACATTCTTCGCTTTGCTCAGAATATACGAATTATCTGTAGCCTGTGGGCTGTTAAGAAAGAAGAATGGCCTGATGGCATACATTTTTGCTGCCCCCGACCTTAAACTCTGCGCACACTTAAAGTTATAACCGTATGTGGTATGAATACATGTTGTCAACAGTGTGGCGCGTTCAAACCAAAATACTAGTTTTGCGTCCACATAGTCCACATCCGTCTGAAAGTTAAAATCGATAAATATTTAAATAAATACCAAATGGATCTGACAAATACTGCTGCTGGTACTAGTGATACATTCATAATCATAGCTACTCATGGTAAAATAAGAAAAAAAAGATGATGGAAGAGAACATTTTTAAAAAATGGGATAATCTGTGGTAACAACATAATGCCTGAATTACTTTTAAACGACAGCAATTCATTCTGAAATTTCGTTTGACTAAATCTGAATAAATCTGATCAAATCTGATTTTGAAGAACTTCTTTGTTTGGTAGCTCTTAAAATCTCGAAAAGAGATACAAACTTAGGTCCATAATATGACAGAAAAAGTTGAATTTATTAAGTTGATTAGTTAAACAAATTGTTGATATACCTATATATCTTATATATATAAGAGCATGTAAAAGTTTTGATAAGATTTAAGTATTGAGCCTGTAGCCCCACAGAAAATTTGATTTAGTGACGCCTATGAATGTAGGTATGTAGTATTATGTATTTATGAGTTAATTAAACATCACAACATATTATTATGAAAATAATTTTAATGAATTTTTATATCGAATTTTATGTACATTTAAATATATTAGAAATATATTATTCACTGAGAATAAAATTTATGTAAATAATTTCACAGTATTTCCTTTGCTATATGCGCTACCGTAGTATATAGATAGATACAATCCCATGACATTTTTTTATTATTTATTCATTATATCTATAATATTTTGGTAACACCAATGATGTAAGTATATGGAGGTTTATAATAGCTACTACGTCCTTCTACACACAAAACGATATATTTTTTTCTCTTTAAAACACGTTATAAGTCATTAAAACTACCCAAGTATAACTTTATATGACTGTATATTATATTTTACATTAAAACAGATATTGGATAATGGTTTTTTTCTATTAATTTCCAGTTTTCTGTTTGAATAATAATAAATTGATAAACATATCCGTATAGATTTATTCATTATCATTTCCGAATATTGTAATTCATTAATCGAACAAAATAAAACACAATATAATATAATAATGTATCCGCGTTATTCGTTTTATTATTTTATAGTTCCGCACCACCGAACGTTAATGCTGAATTGCGCTCACTTCTGCAGGCCTTGAAGTCGCGCGCATTTGTGTCGGTGAAAATTAATTGGTACCATTTTCGACAGATAGATTAGGAGGACTGCAGTTGGCGCATAACAATATAAACACCCAATTGTACCTATGAGTGTGGTAACAAAAAATAGTAAAATATAAATAATAAAAAAATATATTATAATAATATATTACCTATGTATGTAATATTCCAATAGCACTAAAAATCTACAATACCACTATAACCTGTTTTACAGAGGAATTATTCGATATTTTGCGTACTTAATAAATTATGAATTAGAAGTTCATACCCTCATATTTTACTGTATATTACTAGGTATATCCATCAATTAGTATACCAAAATCACAGCCACGTAGAACCTAAATTGTGATATTTTGAGATGAAACTTACCGATTAAATACTACATTACTCATGATTTAAAAAGTATAGAATCACTTACTGACGTTCTCTCGTAAATTTTTTGTAAAATGTCATCCAACAACGAAGTTATACGTGTTTCAATTTTCTTCATTTTTTAAATAAATTTTTTTATTGTTTATTGTTCTATAAGAAGAGAACTAATATACTTATAGTTATAGGGGATAATATTATGAAACTCTCAAATTCACTTTTTAAATTTGATGATGAGTGTTTAATCTTAATCTGTTAAGTTTAACGCAAATGCCAGTTACAGAGATTGTAATAATTGATATAATAAAATTATGTGTTATAGAAAATGTTAAGTGTTTAGTACGAAATTATAAGTGTGTAAATTGTTAATTTGTTAGTTTGTTAATTCCATACATTTTTTGCCGCAACTTTTTAAATAAATTATAATTATAATTTAAACTTAATAAATCTTTTACACTTGATTAATGAAAATATTGACAGTCATCGCCCTCATCAACGTAATAATGATGATGTTAAACTGAATTGTTATCAACGATAATATATACGTTTTAGTATAAAGTGTGCGATACGAAAAATTATATATTTTAGCCTCTGGATTTTTTATATTTCTGTTAGATGGACATAGACGAAGATAACATATATGGATATAGCGTCCTCTTATAGTAGACTTATTTATAGGTATAAACATCGTTTGTATTATACAGACGAACACACCAAAATTATATTATAATGAGTATGTTTTATTATACGAGTGTCCCACTGACGTGTCTTTTTAATAATATAATGTCACGAGTTCTTTGTCGTATAAATATAAATTTCGACAATAATAAGTCGAAAACAGTATGTGTTAGTGTTATTCGTTCATTATTCATACTTCATATAGACATAAGTAAGTTAAATAACTACACTGATGGTCCACGACTCGCGCCTTTCTGACTATCATTACATGAATACTCTAAAAAAATTATAATGTTATATTATGTTTGGTCTGTCAAACCGAACGTAGACACCGCTAATCAACTGAAAACTCAGAAAGTCAAACGGAAACGAAGACATGCGATTTTTAAAATGATTTAGTTACGTCTCATAATGCGCTAACCGTCATTATTTTGTAGGTATATTCAAACCTGTCAATTTCTTTAGCTAAATAACTAATGTAGCTCTCGTTCGACAATAAACACTGAAACTAATTCATTGCGTTTTGATAGTTTGAATTGATAAGAAAAATGTAATTAAGTCATAATTTGTACGTACCAATATAATTGGTATCTACCATAATATTAAATACGTGTGTGGTGTGTCTCAATAATATATTTGAAATCCAAGGTTATAATTTGTTATTGCAGGCATATATTAATGAAGTGTTCAAATATATACTTATATATATTTACAATGGGCAATTAAATGACAAATATATTAAACTCTAATAGTTTAATTTATAATTAATATATTTAAATCTCATGATGAATGAAGTAGATATATGAAAAATATTTATAATTAATGAAGACTATATTGTGAATATCTGTGATCTGCAGTTTTATCGGATTTGGTTATATTATTATGATTTTAAAATTGATTACACAATACAATTGTTTTATAGTAAAAACATTATTATGTTTTTATGTGTATTGGTAGGTACCTACCACTACTTTTAAATAGATGGATAAAAGAATAAAGAGCTGGTGTCAACTACTTACCAGTGTCCAGCAGTAATATCTATCTATAATTATATATTATTGAAAAAATAAATATTAATATTGATATACTCATCTTACCAAATACTAATATACTCTGTATTATATTAAAGAATCGAAGTCTAAATGATTAAAAATTATAAAAATATAAAATATATTATTAAACAATGAATTATATTAAACTTTTTTGTCATACATATATATTTTCAAATAAGCAACCTATCTAAAACAAAATTAAATTGTAATATAGAATATAGATTTTATGATATTTTATACAAATATAATTACTTTTACTTTATAGGATTTAGGATTAATTTATAGTTATTTATTTGATAAAATTTAAAAACTATAATTATTTAGCCACGTAAATATATTATATAATTAGGAGATTTATTTATAAACTATATAGGTACTTAAAATACTATATATTTTAGGATATAATAAGAACTATTAAATTTTACTATTTTAGTACATGCGTCATATTTATAGCATAGGTACAATTTTCTTATAGGAAAATATTGTAATATTATTTTTAAAAATAAATAACAGAATAACAATAGGTACTTACAGCTTGTAATTCTTTTAATCTGTCTTTAATCATATTTAAAAAATGAAATAAAACAATTCACTAATATAGCAAAAACATGTTGAACAATAAAGATTACACTAAACTAAATCCATTGTTAATACCTACACTGCACACTCTACGTTAACAAAATCGAAACTGAAACGATACACGCGTTTTAAAACAGTAACAACTTTATTTAACTCCCACTACGTTCTACAAGATGATTATGATTTACGTTTTTAATGTTATATTATATATTGTCATCCATAATTACCTATATAAATTATTAAAGTATAAAACGGTTGGTGTTCAAACACAAGTAAGTGATGATTAGGTAATAATTGTCTTTATTATTTTTTAAAATAAATATGAAATTCATATTTGTATAATAAATTGTATTTATTTTATTAAAACTTAATTTAATTGCTTATAATATGTATATATTTATATTTTGTTTCCCTGCCTGGTGTCTAGAACGTAATAGTCTGCAGTTAGATTAACATGATAAATGTATTTATCTACTGATCCTAAGTGTCAAATTAGGGGGGCAGAGACTCCATTCTGGCGTTTTGTATATATTGTTGTTTATAACTAAACTATGATCAACATATTGTTTATTTTCTACGTGTTTATGCATAAAATTATGTCAAGTCCATCTAGATTTTAAAGATAGGCACTATTGGCGCAATTAGCACTAAAATCACGGGGAGCTATGGTCCCCTATACGATTTTTTAAAAATTAATCCATATGACTATATGAGACAAGTTTTTCTCTTTCATATTAAATACGCAAAATAATAATTATAAAAATCTACAATTATTATAAACTTAACTTTTATTTGCGATCTTTTTTCATACAAAGTTCAAGAACATCAACATTATTTAAATTATTAGACAAATCACGTTCTATATATAATAGCAACAAATTAATGTATTTATTTTATATTATATCAATGTTGATCACATCAATTCTTTTCCCACCGCATTGCAGAAAATGACATTTCACAAGTTGCACTTCTATTATAGCCAAGGTACCATATATGGCACACTCAAAAGTTTATAATAAAAATAATTAGGAAATTTATTTTCTGATATAATTTATTATCATAAAATGAATTATTTTTATTGAAATATTATATATTTATAAATCAGTTATTCTTCTATTAGACAATTGATAATACAAATATGATGGTCAAAATAAAATAAAAATGCATAGAAAACATTGCAGTAATTGCATGCAATTTAAACGAGTAATTGCACAAATTGTTGGAGGCTAAGCCCCTTCTAGTCCTTCCTAGATGCGCCAATGATGGGCACCCTTGCTGCCTATTAGCATTGATTAATTATACATTTGTATAATTAATCAATGCTATTAGGTACTACCTAATATGTAGAACGTATAGAGATACCTACATATTAATTTTATGTTATAACTTATAAATATAATATACTATTCGTATATACTATTAATATTACTATTCGTCCTTAAGAGATACATATTGTAGGTACTTTTTTTAAAAATATTTTTCAATTAACAGAATTATAATAATAAAATAATTATACATATAAAACAATGAAAATTAATAACACTGATAAAGTGCTACTAAACATAAATAAAAATGATACAATAATAATTATTAATTACCTATAGTTACTATCAAAATTGGACGAAAATAAAAAAATAAAATAAAAACAGCTATAGCTTAAAGTGTCAGTATTATACTTGGGGGTAAGAATATTGAAATTAATATGGAATAAAAAATCGTGTCAACGGATGACGGGGAAAAAGTAGTAAAATAGTTTTGTAATATCTAAGTTTACATTGAATTTGAATAAATTCTTGAGACTTTTTCAGTGTGCTATATATAAGCACATATATCTAGCTATATATAAAGAGAATGCGATTGCCTAGGCCAGGCATGATAAATCATAATTTTTTTGTTAGGTAATCATAATATACTTTATCATTTTATATTGTTACGCACAATGAACAATAATTGATGAAAATCCACAATTTAACGCACCATCTCAATTATTGAATCATCAAATATACAATATAGCTCTTATTGGTATTTGCAGTCACAGACGGAACCATGGTTTAACATTGGAGTGCTATTACATAAACGTAGATACTGACAAATAGCAGAGGGGAGGGTCTAAAACATTTAATAGCAAATATTTTTCGTCTACGCTTAATATAATAAAATATATTCATGTTATAAAATGACCCATTACATACATTCTTCTTCTTTTTCTTTCGTGTTTTCAGCCTTCAAGACTATGTCTTTCAACAAATTTGTCTTCACATATACTTATCTAAAGATAACTCATCCTTCCAGAGTTCCAATCCATTCCTGATTTCACTTTATCTACATCTTGTTTTACTCTATCTTTCCACCTAATTCTCGGCCTTCCAAGTGGTCGCTTCCTTTTCGATGAGAGGGGGGGCAAGTTGTAAGTTGCATGGCAAGGGCATGTTACCCGGGGCGGATAATTTTTAGTTTATTAATGGGGTAGAAAATCATATTAATTATTTGAATTTGTTCGGTTATTTTTAACACCCTCCCCTTCACTACTACGAAAAGAGGCGGAATTAAAAAAGTGCCCCGGGGCGCCAACATTTTAATATTTCATAAAATAAATATCAAATTATTGGAGAAACCTTTAAAAATACCAGGGGGTAATTTTTTATTCTTAATATTAGGGTGAACCCAGGCACGTCCGGCACATCCTGTGGTTTCTCTTATGCTTGCAGTGACGTGTAAAACATTTTTATTTTAAGCAGAGTCTCAGTCTCAGGCATAAACTTTTTTAGATTATGAGCCAAGCGAGGAATATACTCAGACGCCCCACAAACATTTTTTGGCCACGGTACTTTACAAAAATTGGGCCCCACCTAATATATTTTTAAATCTATTTAAATCTACTTTATTATATTAGGTTATTTTTTTCATAGCGACGTGCAAATTATTAATCAATAATATTATAGGGTCCCAGGACTATAATTCTCAATGACCCCCCCCCCCTCCTTGTGAGCCCTGAATATACCCACCTAGTTTAAAACTGTTGTGTGCTTTTAATTTTTATTTGTTACGTCTGAAATAATTTTTTGATCAGAAATAATGGATTATAATAATTCACCATAAATAGGGTATGATTTGTATCTAGTTTGTATTTCATTGGTTCATTTTTCTAATTTCTCAAAATGATTCTTTGGCAATTTGGCATAAAAAATACTACTCAAAAATAGTTTAAGAACTGCAAAATTCATAGTATTTTCAACGAAATTGATTTAAAATATTTTATGATTTATAATACAATTTAGAACGTAAAGATTTGACATTTTTTTTTAATATTGACATAGTTATTTTGAAATAATATTTTGCAACTGTGACATTGTTTTTATATCTAAATAATATATAGACCTTTATTATTTTTCTAAAAGTGTAAAATTTTTCTCAATAATGTTTAATATAATTTGCAATTTTGGATTTTGAAAACTAATGAATTATGTTATTTCTTTAGTTTTATTTCAGTTTAAATTCGTCAGATTTTAGCACATATCCATTTGTTAAATATGTTGTAGATAGAATATTTGTATACTATAATATAATATACAATATATACAATTTATATACTGTAAACATACCATTAATATAAACTTGTAAATTATTATACTAGAACTTTCTAATTATATAATTATATTAATATTTAAAAACATCTAGTTGTCTATGTCCAGCGTGGATAGATTAAAAATTTCGTCTCGGTAAAATCGGTCCATGTGTATTTTTTTTATTTGACATAATATTGTGTATATTAATGAATTATTATAAATAATACAATAATTATGATTTAACTTTTAAGTTAATATTAATACTTACTTATATTTACTAATTTTTCTTATAAAATATTTTTATATTTGACAATAGGATATAATGATTTAAATAAATGGTAATAAAGGCTTGTAAAAAACAACACGTATTAAACGTTAGTAATAACAATATGAACATTTTTAAAATATAAACATTATATATTAATATTATATTAGATTATATACTATCAGTGGTGACGACATGCGAGTTCCTATGAAGCATTTTCTTCATGATAAAAAAGGGTAGGATGGGTGGATGATTGGATGTTAGGTTTGATCATTATTTGGCAAAACTATGACTCAAAATGAAGTACTTTTTTTATTTGTAATTAGTATTTAATATTATATAAGTAGTTAATCTCTTGAATTGATGAGAAAAATAACATTGTTAATAAGTTAATATTTTGAAAAATTTTGGCGGAAATTTGTTTTGAGAATAGTAAGGGCAACAATATTACTGCTATATCCAGAACTTTTTGTCCAGGAGAGCCATTGATTTGGAGGGATTGCCAGTGGTGAAACAAAAATCGCTAACAACGATACTTTGAAATCATATAGGGTGGGCCAGTCAGGGGCTGAGAAGATTTTAGGGTGGCCCTTGGCCCATGCTGAACCACTCCTGGCGACGGCTATATTATGTATAATATAAAATATATTTCATTCTGAGAAAGGCTGTGGTTGTAGCCGACTAAAGTAGAAAATAATTGTTATTCGATTAAATATTCTAACCACACTTAATACTTATTAATTACATAAATGATTATCGGCCCAAAATTATAACATATTATTCGGCCCACCAGGAATTCTACCGGTATCCTGGTAGCCCAATCCGCCGCTGTCTATGTCTATGTTTATTGTTATACAGACAAGAAATTATAAACACAATGAAAATACTATAAACCTAATCTGACATAAGAACTGTTTGAATAATTTTAATAATAATGCCACATAAATGCAGACTAAATTAATTTCAACATTATATAGAGCAGGGACAATGTATAATCAACATTGATAATGCATCTGTTATGTATAAATTTGACAATAAATATTTAATTTTGATAAAATTTCTAAGTTGATTGTTTATTAAAAAAAACAAATTTCACTAACAATAAAACAGATCAGTAACTAAATAAACATATTCAGTATAAATTTTGCATTTCTAACAACTAATATGAAAATATTTCTTAGTTTTTTACTATAGTATCAAGTATTTTGTTAAATTGTTAACTTGAACTTAAATACTTGATTCATTCTGTTAAATAATTGTAATAAACTATAAAGTAAATTAGTATAAAGTATTAAAGATGTTTAGGATTAAAATTCAGTAGTTAAGAAAATCAACCACAAATACAAATAAAAGATATAATTTTAACATAATATTAGTTAAATAACTACAATATAAAAATGGAAAACTTAAACAATTAAAGTTAATTATTTATGATAATTTAATACATTTTACATTTGTATTTTTCGATACATTTTGAAGTATCTTAAGATTATGTTCTATACTCTGTACAATATAAATTATATTCTATTTTTTCGTTTGTGTGGTGTTGGGCAAATATTTATGTCATCTTGAGAAATTATTTCTGCCGGTTCAATTAACAATTTATCATATTGTCCATCTCTGGCTGTGGTTTCTTTAGCATGATTTGCATATTTTTTAATGTAATCTACAGCTAGTTTTGTGTCTACATCATTCATATAAAGTCTGTTACCCCAAGTAACTAGGACAATAGGCTAAAAATAAAGTTGTATTAAACATATTATATATTTAATAATATTATTCAACTATTATACAAACCCTGTCTTCAGGCACCAAATTATACGGGGTAATAATATGTCTGAAAAGACACCCTTTTAATACTGTTCGCATACGTTGTACTAAAACTGGATGTGTACATGGATGGTATAACATTACAACTGATCCATGCTGAAAATATATATATATATTATTATTATTATTATACAAATATTATAGAATATAGCATGAAGAATTTTATTTGATAAAATGAATTGTAAGTACATACCTCTAAATTGTGTAACCATCTTTGTTTAGGTAAAAATTTATATTCACCATATCTGGCCCAAGCTGGACGATGTGAACCACTACAAGAGAAATATAAATATTCCATGAAAGTACCAATATAATTGTTTCCTAATATTTTCTAGGAATTAAAATAGTAGAAATATAACAATAGCATATGTTTCAATTTAAAACGAGTATATCAAGTACTAACTGTAATTATTTACATTTTATTAAAATGTATAATAATAAAAAAGTTTAGAAGACATAAGTTGGAAATTAAAAAAATTGATTTCAGGTAACAAATTATTTCTGTTAATAAATTATTTTGATTTGCATTATTTTTTATTTATATTTATTTTTTATGACTAGTTTTAAAATATTTTTTTCTAAATAACATGAAAAACTCAGTATATAACTAGATTGTAAAAAGCATATATTTTTTAATTTGTAATATGTTGATAGATAGGTACTTACAATGATGGGATATTATGATTGTATGTTATTGTTTCTTTCATGCATACATGATTAGCCTGTTGACATACATTATATAATTAAGTTTACAAATATATAGTTATATAATATTGTGAGCTACATAGTTATATATAAAGGCGACGAATATGTTTTTAAATAGTCTGGTCAATGTAATAAAATGTAGTTTTAACCACCAATTATTTATAAATTTGTCAAACTTATAAATAATTCTTTACCAAATCAATAAAATTAAAATATTAAACCATCATGCTATTTTCACAGACCTTATATGTTTAGAATCTAAAACCTAAAAGCCGTATTTACTCAGAATGTATATTGACGGGCTAAACTTTAAACTATATATCCAGAAATATACATATTCACTATTTCTGTCATACCTTCTGGATAAATACAGTTTTTGATTTTTTAAAACCAGACATAAACGGTATTATGATCCATGACAATTCGACTTTCCCTACTGGTAAATGGCCATGCAAAATATACATATAACTAGCCCGGACTGGTCTGGCGAGTTACCGAGAAAATAACGGTGGGCTAGTAGAAAATACAGAGTAAATGTGTTGAAAAATAAGATAATAATGTTACACCTCAAATGTATTATATAAATAAAATAATATATAATTTTAAAAGTTAAAATTATAAAATATGGGTCAGTAAAATATTGATATCTCGGTGGGCCAAATTAACCCTATCCGGTCCTGCATATAACCATATTAAAAATTAATTAATTACGTTTAAAAAGTGTATTATTTAAAATATATTATTTTACAATTATTGCAATATGACTCAAAAGCCGGAGTTCAACCAAAATGTTTTGTGGTCTACATATAATGCATATTAGAAAAAAAAAGTGGAAAGGTTGATTGTAGATATTCCTCCTTTATCATTTCGATCTACAGAGAAATTATTGGTTTATTATAATTATTAAGATTTGAATGCAATGATATTGCAATAGAAAATATGATTCTGAGCGATTCTCAATATATTACAATATATTATACTGATAATCCATTCCAAAATTCACTACGAGTGTAAATTACATATGTAAATATGTAAAATAAATTTCAAATCCCTACGATCAATATTCAAGGAGTTATCATTTCATGATAAAAATTGTTAGTCACAATTTTCAAAGTATTTTGAAAAAAGATTAAGTAATATATGATTAGACTTTGATAAAATATTCAAACCGATAAGCCAAAAATTGCAGGAAAAATTAAACATTTTTGGAAAAAAGTTCAAATTTCTATATTTAGTCAAAAAATTAACCAATATATTCCAAAATTTTACTAACCGTAAATATTACCTATGTTAGTACTCAAAAAAAATTTCAAGTTCCTAAGATCAAAATTCAATTAGTAATAAAAAAATAAAAACTGTAATTTTTTTTTCCCACTTCCCGAAAATGAGCTAAATAAAGTACCAACTAGATGAAATTTGGTATAGAAAGGGTACTCTATTTGTATTAGATCATTATGTCTACCACAAAAAATGTTTTCATACATAAATAAAACTCTATGTATAGATAATACATTACTTGCTCCGCTCAGAATCTAAAAAATGTTTTAATAATTATAATAAAATATTATGTTTTAAATACGTGAAATTCTTTAACTTCAAACGTGAAGCATCAGTGGTTCAGTGGTAGAATGCTCGCCTGCCACGCGGGCGGCCCGGGTTCGATTCCCGGCTGATGCATAATTTTTACTGTTTTTTATTTGTTACACTTATCAATAATCGTAATAAAAAAATAATATCTATTTTTTTTTCTTTATAAACTACAAAAATAATCTATACTTCCTATGATATTTAACAAGTAATGCTTGTAACGAGTATTACAAGTATGCTCATTAAATTGGGTGATTTTCACTAAGAAAAGAAAGTAGATAATATTATATAAAAATAAAAAATAATTTTGATTATTGAATAATTTACTTTCATAATTATTCTGGAACATTTTGAATTAAAAACTAATTAAAAACCAATTAAAAATAAAATACAGTTATCAATTTCATTTTGGAAAATAGACATAACATATAAAAGTTATTTAAATAATGTTTTCTCATTAATTCACGTTTAAATTGGTATTTGAAATACTTGGATTAAGGTATTTATTTAACAGTGACATTGAATGCCTCAAACTATAATTGAGCAATTCTTGAAGTATAATAAATTATACAAACTTTACAAAAAATAATTGTTTAATAATTGCTATTTTTATGTATTATATAATTATTATAAATAGTTAATAACAAAACTCAATTAGCATTTGTAAATTGTTATATTTACCACATAATATTTAGGCAGAAGATCTCTCTCCAATAACGGTTGAACATCATATAATATTGGTAAACTATCTTGTAACATGCATGTATAATTGTATGGTGATTCATCCCAATCTCTGGTTAGGTTTGTCTAAAATTAAATTAAAAAACACTATTTAAATGCTTAATAATATAATGTTATTAGTATATATAAAAATTAATGATTTATATTAATAAAAATATGAATTTAATAACTTGTTATAAATTTGTTGACCTAGGTCCCAAACATCCAGTTTTATGTTGGAATTTTACAATTATTATCTGATAATATATTGAAATAAATAATTCATATTTTAACATCAATTAAATAGAAATTTTAATTATTTTCTAATGTTAATGACATTAAATTTTTTGTATAAAAATTATGGTATAACCTTTCCATCATCACAAGTTGAATTTATATCCATAGATCCCATTGTTACTACAACTGTTTTAGGTTTCATGGTATTATACACAGCAAAATCTTCATTTTCTTGAATAATTCCTGAGATACTGCCATAAATATCTCCATTTGAACGATCAGGTAAATATCTACCATTCCACCTGTAATCCCAAAATGACATTAAATAATCATAAAAAAAAATTCCCATAAGATTATGCTATAAAAGTATATTTAGAAATATAATTTAATTCACAAGTTATTAATTGATTTATCATAGTTATTAAATTATAAAAACAATATAACAATAATAATCATACCTCTAGTTATTTGTGTTTTATAAAATAAATAATAAATATACATAAGCATCTACAATTGGAAGTTAGAAGTTAATTTTAAATTAATTTTCAATAATAATGCATTTAAAGTTTTTATATACATTAAGTGTTAAACTGTACAAAATCAAATTATATAAATGGTATCGTACCATAATGACTAACTTTTAGTTATATTTTTATTCTTTAAATTTTGGTATAACATATGATTATAACTAAAGTCCGGATTAATATGCACTAAAAAAGCTTAAAATAATATGCAAAAATATACTCTTATCAAAATATAAGCATTTTGCATTTATATAGAAATATATATATATATTTTATATTTTTAAATCAAATGAAAAATGTAAAAATACTCTTTTTAATTTGTATAATATGCCATTTATTAGAAAAAACTATATTTATATTTGTTTTGATCAGTCCTCTTTCTAAACATCATTTCAGTCAAAAATAAATTACTTAAGTAGCAAACAGTATTCATTAAATAAATTGTATATTCTATTGTACATTATTTCTTTGGTAAATATTATGAACAGGTTAATGACATTTTTAATATAGATTTATCAATCGTTTATATTTTGTATAAAAACATATTTTAACATTTATTAAAACAAATAAATCAAAAATATAGAGAAAAATTATTTTTTTTACAAAAAGTCTATAAAATATGCTTAAATATGCAAAATTCTTCAAATATGCAGTTATCCCTAAAATATTCATTTCTATGCACTATAAACTTTTTCCTATGCATTTATTGTTAAACAAATCGTCGACATTTCTTACATCTACCAAGCATACTCTAAAAAAAATATGCAATTGCATGCCCAGATTTGACTCTAGCTATAACATACATTTATTAATAATTAATTTAATATACATATACTAACTTGTCTTGTTTAACAGAATGTTCGTTTGTTTTTAAATTAATAACATTAACCGGTATTGGCACATCTGAAAATAAAATAAATTGTATTAAAATAAATGTGATTTATTGAGAATACATTAATTGATTGATTCTAATCTTTTTAGATGTAATGCAATCAATAATCACAGATATAAAATTAAATATGTACTGATATTTTATATTTGATTTAAATATCATTACATTAACTAATTTATTAATAATTATTTCTGTTTTAGATTTTACACATATACAATACATACATATATATATTAATTTTATAAAGATTAAATATAATCATACTTATTTAACTCATGATTAAAATGATTTATAAGACAATAAAGACTTAATGTTACAACTTATTAATATTTCTATACTTTTAGACATTTTTATTGAACTTACCTTGCTCTTGTAATTCAAACAAAGTTTCTTTTTTATCACCTAGGATTGATACACAAAACAAAAATAAATTTAGAACGCAAAAACCTTGTTTTGTAGAATACATTTTTATGTTTAGCTTTCACTATAAAGTCCAAATTACTGTTAATGATAAAGATCAATAAGTAAAAATACAATTATTATCCTTAAGACATCCTCATCGGCGGTTAGTTTTCAGACGACTACTTAATCATAAACACTAAACTTGTGTAAGAAACTCAATCTTAATTACGTTGAATAACTAAATTGCAATTCTTAACTACCACCTACTTATTTCAAAATAAAAATAGTTGTTTTTAATAATAATAATTAAAGAACATACTACATATTATTTCTTATCATATTATATTCGGTATCGGGTTAAAATATGATAATACGAATGAATTCATAGATGTATCCGTCTATGGAACTACTGCATCACGAAAAAGTCATAAACATATATAGATAAGAATATAAAATGGTCATAACCACGAACTAGCACATAACCACGGTAGAAATTTACTATGATCTTCGATGATAATATTTAGATTAACAATAATCAAATTACCAAAGCACATATACAAATAATTGTGATTTCTACTTTTAATTATATTAATTTTTCATTTAATGTAAAAAACAATTAATACTAATATATATTAAACACATAGGTACCAATATTAGATATAGGTTCATTTTTATATTTTGTTAATTTATTTTAATAAAATAAATATTATTTATCATCTTGTAAACCATATGGTACTAAATGATTGCTATTTCATTTTCTCCTTGACATTTCCATCGCGTCATCATATATTGAGGTTATAAACAAATCAAGTATTTTTCTTTTACTCCGAAGTAGTAAATTACCAAGTAGTGTTCGCGTTACTTTTATTTCGTAAATTTTTTCATAGTTAAGAATTCAGTAAAATGCCACCTAAAGGGGATAAAAAAGGTAATTATAAATGTATTATTCTTATTTTGTTAATTTTGAAGTTAAGTAAAATGTACAAATTCATAAATTCGCAGACCCTATTTTTGACGTGGATATATAAGCACATGGCCTTTACTTAAGTTCGGCGATATATTATTAATATAATATACGAATTAGCTACAGCTAATTATAATATGTTTTTAAAAATATTATTTTTTAATTATGGTTTAAATAAGTCAAGATTTGCATGTGTTGATTAGTGTTCATACAGACGTATGAACTTTTTGTGGACGTTATTCATTATCACCATCTGAAGATTTAAGATCTAAATTTATTAGAATATGACTATATTAGTATATTTGTAAAATTAAATTTATTAATCTAATTCATACCTTTTGTATAATAAAAACATGTTTTATTTTCATGTTATTAATTATTATTAAATATACACCTACGTATAAACATTTCTTTTTTGTAAACGATCATTATTTTAAAGAATTGTTTGGCTGTAAATAGCTGGTCATTATATCAGTGATATAAAATGTGTATGATCTATAATTTTAAACTAGAAAGAACCATAATTTAATTTTTCAATCAATAATCCATTTTTATTTTTCTTCCAAACATTAAAGTTCATTTTAACTAAACAATAGATATTTCAATCAAATAAATATTAAACTTGTTAATGATTAATTCACATTTGATTATATAACGTTCTTTTTTTATGTCTTAATGAGTTTACTATTATAAATTAATGAAAGTTTATGGATTATTAATTTTATTGTGTTTCGCAAATATGTGCGTGTTTTTGTTTGGCTTTGACTTTTCAGAATTGTTGCAGGTTCTCCAACTTTGGAGTATGTAGTGTATGTCTAACTGCCATGACTCTACTGAGTAGTTGGCTTATTTCTAGTAGAAAGTCGTATAAATAACCTAACCATTCAGTGTAGTCCAAGTAGTTAGTTGTGTGCTATACTGTCCAATTAACTATTTTTAAATCTATTTAATAATATTGCGTTGCTTTTTTGTATGATAGGTAAGCCCGCTGCATCAGGCAGCGGTGGTGGGGATAAGAAGTCATCAGGTAGTGAGAAGAAGCCTGCAGCTGCTTCATCTGAGAAGAAACCAGAAAAGAAGCAACCTGCCCCTGCTCCATTACTTGATACAAAAAAACCTACTGAAAAGAAACCCGCAGACAAAAAACCAGCAGCTGACAAAAAAACTGCTCAGGAAAAGAAAGCTGCTCCTGAAAAGAAAGCGGCTTCAGAAAAGAAAACTGCTCCAGAAAAAAAAGCGGCTCCAGAAAAGAAAGCTGCTCCTGAAAAGAAGCCAGCTGGTGGTGACAAGAAAGCTCCTGCTGATAAGAAATCTTCCGACAAGAAACCAACAGACAAAAAAGCTACATCATCTTCTGCTGATAAGAAAGCTCCAGTTGAAAAGAAATCTGTAGATAAGAAGGCTGAAACATCCAAGAAAGCTGATCAATCTAAACAAGGTAAGGTTGCAGACAAAGGTACTAAACGACCATCTACGGAAACTGAAAAGTCTGGACCTGCTGCTAAAAAATCAACTACTGGCAAAGCTGATAATAAATCAAAGAAAGAGCCTGAAAAAGCCAAAAAGGATGCAACCAAGAAGAAGGCTACTGATACACCAAAATCTGCCCCGCCTGCTAAGAAGGCTGCAGTTGATCCTGCTGCCCCAAAATCAGCTAAGAAAACAGCACCTAAAAAGGACAAACCCAAGGCTGCAGCTAAACCTAAATCTGGTGATAAAAAAGAAACAAAAGCTGCTGATAAAACCAAGAAATCAACTAAAGGGAAATCTGCTGCAGCAAAGAAAATGCTCAAAGGTGCTGCCGCTGCTGCAGCTGCTAAACTCAGGAAAGAGAAGAAAGCTGATAGTGCCAAAGCTGAAAAGAAGGGTGTTAAAGGAGTAAAAGGTTCGAAGCGTGATGCTGTAAAGAAGGCTTTAAAATCGAAAATTAGGGTAAGTTAAATTATTTTGTTTAATCAATTTTAAATTTAATATAAGTCTGATTATTAAACAAATAAATATTTGTAGACTTTGAAAGGCCCTCATGGAACTAGAATACGTAAGATCAGATATTCTGTCCACTTCCGTCGCCCTAAGACTTTCCAACCACCAAGAAATCCAAAATACCCAAGGAAGTCTGTTCCTAAGAGGAATAGGTAAGTTAGCAAGCCATTAGTACAGTATTTTTTTAAAAATTTAATTATTATTTGAACAATGAAATAATGTATGATTGATATTCCTATTAGGATGGATGCTTTCAATATAATCAAATTCCCCTTGACAACTGAATCTGCAATGAAAAAAATAGAAGATAATAACACCTTAGTCTTTATTGTACATTTGCGTGCTAACAAGCACCATGTTAAAGCTGCTGTTAAAAAGATGTACGATATCAATGTGGCCAAAGTCAATACCTTGATCAGGTAATATACAGAACAACCTAAATGTTTGAATTGTTTTAGAAGTTAAATGATGATTTTATGAGAATCTCTCAGAAATATAAAATTAATCTAATGATTGATAAATTTATTACTGATATCTTCTAATTGTTCCTGTTAAATTTTATTTAAATGTTAGTTATTATTAAAAACAAATGCTCTTGTATAATATAAAAGGTAATATTATATTTTCATGATCAAAAGTCATTTACGCTTTACTTTTTTGTAAATTTGATTATGACACATTTAATTTGTAATTGTTTTTATTTTTAAACTCGCTTATCTTTAATACCTATTTTAGTAAAGCAGTATCAAATTTTGATTTTAAAATGGTAACATGTAATTTTAGTAACATATTTGTGTTGAAATTTATGTGTGGTTTTTAAAATTCTATAAATATTTGCTAAGTATTTAATATTTAAAGTTGTAGATTTGGGAGTAGGTTAACAGATGATATCAATATTATTATTAAAATTTAATAATACAATAATTGTAAAATCGTTTTACTATTTGAAAGTCAAAATTTGATATTGTTTCACCAAATAAGGGAAAATGTGCTGATAATATAAAGCAACAATTATTCGGGGATATCCATGTGAACATAATCATAAAATATATAGCAAAATTTGAATATGTGTTCAAATTAATGAAAATAATATTAAGAATGTATGTAGTTTTCTCTATTATGTGTAACACAAAATTTGAAACAATAAACCTATTTCTAAATTATACCTTAAAGTATCCATACAAGGAAATTTTGTTAATTATCATTATTTTAAATATGTATTCATAATTATTAATTAACAAATTATACCTATAGTTTTTATATGTCTAACTAATTTTTATATTAATAATTATTTCAAACTACTAGTCTTAAATTATTATATGATGACTTATTGAGAATCTCTCAGATATAAAAATATAAAAAATGATAGACAAAATTTGGTCTGATAATAAATTATATTATAATAATAACATTAAATTATATATTATAATAATAACATATTCAATGTTTGGATTTTTAAACATTACTCTAGTTCAGATAAAAATATTGTAGGGACATTATATTATTGATGTTCCTCATTAAGAGGACTCTTAACTGCATGTTTTGCAATGGCTCTTTCTATCTAACGGGGATCATGGCAAAATCACAGCAACACAAGATTCATTGTGATGTTTAGGTTGAAAATTGAGTATAAATTATAGTGTTTTATGTTTTTCTTTTTTAAAACACTAACTTATTAAGATATTTTATAAAACATAATTTGACATTCACTCTAAAAAATATGCTTCTATTTAAATTTAATAATAAATATTTTTGCTCAACTTATACATAATAATTTAAGATACGCGTTTTTCTGATTTTTCTATACTCACCGTTAGGTAGATGTAGGCAAAACATGCTGTTATAACGGTCTCTTAAATTATGCTTAGAAAGTCAATGAGAAAAATATTAATGAAATGATGAATATGAGAATATCATATATTATTCATAATAAATGATTGAAACATTATTCTGATTGCTATTTTATTTTCTTACTATTATTATATATATATTTCCATTATATATGTGTGAGGTTATAAATTGTATTTTGAATATTGCATTCTTGTACTTGAACAATATTTATTAATAATACAAATATAAAATGATGAATTTGAGAATATCATATATTATTTGTCATAAATGATTGAAAAATTGTTCTGATAGTTTTTATTGTACTACAATAATATTAAATTTATGATAATTATGAAAATATTCATGGTGAATGTTATTATTATATATATGACATAATAATTGTTTGGTTATTAGTAACATGACCAAAAATTATTATGGAATTGATTTTAATAATTTATTAATCCTTTTTGTTTTTAATTATAATTTTTCTAATTTTAGGCCTGATGGAAAGAAGAAAGCATATGTACGATTAGCACGTGATTATGATGCATTAGATGTGGCGAACAAAATTGGTATCATATAAACGTCTGATTGTTGTATATTTACTTTTATTTTAATAAAATAAAAAATAAAAAATACAAATTGTGTTAGTATTATTCTCAGACAAAAATATTGTTTCTATAACAATTAATATAGTGTTTTTTTCCTATTCTAAATCTCCTGGTGTTTTATCCATAGTAATATTTTATGATCATTGTTAGTGATGTGTCTAATGATAGTGATAATAATATTGTTGGAAATGTTGTTGGTAACTGCTGATAATTATAGTACATTTTTGTTGTCCGGTTCTAATCTTGAATGGCCGTCAATCACCGAGGAGAGCAATGACATACTTTTTGGCCGGTATGAACCACGTAAAATCCTTATGCATGGCATCCAGATGGACAACAAACGTGCCTATGTGACCATGCCAAGGTTCATGAAGACAGGAGTGCCATGGACATTGGGTGTGTTCCATTTAGAAGCAATTGATTTTGAACCAGACATTCGTCCATATCCCAGTTACAGCAATTATCGAAAATCATGTGAAAGTGGCAAACGCAGTGGAGTGTGTATCATTAACATTGTAGACGTGTACATCGAAAAAGATGTGTTGTGGGCACTGGACACAGGTACTACGAATACGATGCGTAAATCCATGCGCCTTGGACCTTCCCAGTTGATTAGCATCAACCTGTCTACGGATATTGTCATTCGGGCTACTGACTTGTCTTCAGTTGTGTGTCCGGACAGCCTATTGGAACACTTGGTGGCTCAGCGTACAACTTGCGATCGGTTGTACGTGTATATTTCTGACGCCGTGCGGCATTTAATCATAGTGTATGACCCAGTTGCTGACAAGTTGCACACTATACCGTTCCCAGAAACGATATCGCCAATGCATCATCGACATGTCACAATGGACGTGATGGCCATTGGCAAGGCCAATAAGAGCTATGTGTACTTTACATATCGACAGAGCATTAATGTGTACGCTCTGGATACATGGTCTCAGGAGAGTGTTACTTATGGTTCGATGTCTGAGGTAGGTGTCAAGCCAGTCAAAATGTTTGTATTGGGCTCAGACCGCGGCACCAATATTTACTTCCGGTCGACGGCTGATGGCACAGACGTGTGGGCATGGGATGTCAACCGACCGCTGCACATTGACAGTTTCACGCTGGTCCACCGTGGTTACCTGTATTTGTCTCCCACTGCAGTAGTGGCTGGCTGGCGGAACGCAATCTGGACAATTGAGTCCAACTATGGCGAATATGTGACCGGTAACGTGGATTGTACTGGCCCGCGTACATTGTTGAGACATCTTGGTAACATAATGACTGACGATAATTAGACTTACTTGATTATGCAGGCACACTCAGTGTGTTAATGGTTATTTTTGTTCACGCTTAAACACTCATGTTTTGTAATTTTTTAGATTTTATAATTTTTTTTTTTTTTATTCTAATCTATTTTCTTTTAGTCTTAAAAGTTATATTTTAAAATATGCCAATTTCAAAATGTGTTGTATGTATATTTTACAATAACTAGTTCAGTAAGTTCTAAAAACCTATAAAAGAATGATAAAATGCATGTTTAAAAATATTAACTATTATGAAAATAAAACATAATGGACTGGTTTTATTTAATTTTTTTAATAAAATCAAATTGTTTAGAGTTAAGATAATGGAGCTGTAATTGATAAAATAAAATTTTTAAGAAATTATGAAATTAAATGAATGACACGAAGTTTTTAATAAATAAATAAACAATTATCGAACATGTAATAAATATAAACTTATTTAAAATATTTTTTATATTTAATTAGGTTATTATAACATATACAAATTTTGTAGCTCGTTAGCTAAAGATTGAACAATTTAATTTATAGGGGGAAAAACATTTAGTTATTAATATAATTTTGTACTAAATTGTAAAAAAACACCTTTGAGTTTTAGTCAATTATAAAACAAGTAACTTTATAAAAAATTATCTGTTACTCATTTAGTCCAATTAAAATCGTTAAGATGGAATTGCATAGGAATTTATATAAATGTTCAAACTTTAAAATTATTGTTGTTTCAAATAGTATAGCAACGTTTCCCATCACAGCACACTAACATTACTTAACTGCTATTTGGTCGTAGTACACTCAATAGTACAATTAGTGTTAAAATTTAAGAGAGGCTATAGCCCTCAATTAAAACATCTTTAAGAAAGAAGTTGAGAACGGTCTTGTTATTTTAAAGGGCTACGAGTAATTTTTTTTTAGGGAGGGGGTTAAGCCCCTCCAGACCACCCCTAGTTGTGTTTAAGGGCACTCTTGATATTTACTTTTATATGTATATATATTTTTTTTTATATTAGGGTTTTATTATATTTTTATCAAAGTATTTGTATTTCAGTAAATAATTATTAAATAATTTAAAATGATGTGTTTATTTAGTTTAGGAAAATTCATTTAAAATCATATTATAATTTATGAGATATCAAATATTATATTGATAGGTACAAACAGATATATTTCAATAACATTATAAAAATCTAGTTCTAGTGAAAAATTTGGGTCTGGTTTAATTTTAACACAATTTAATATAAAATAATGAATAAAAATAATTTTTATTAATTATAACTATAAATCAAGAATTCAAGACAATACAAATCCACAGTATTCGCCGATAAGAAAATCATTAAAAATATTTTAGATTATAATCAGAATTTACGTTAACATTTATTAATAATCATATCATTTTGCAACACACTTGTTTGGAAACGCTGTAATATAGTTTTAAAAAAGTAAAAACATATTTGTTGGCTTGTCGCAACATAAAAGTATAAAATTAATTAAAATTTTGAAATAAAAATGAGAACAAATAAAATATTTAGTAATTCACCTAATGATAAATTCCACAGAATTTGTTCATAAAACATATTTATTATGACTATGTTTTTCAACATCGTATAAATTACATTAACTTATCAAAATGTGCTAAATAATTAAAAACATTTATTATTATTTGTAAATAGTTTTTCATATTTAAAATAAGCATAAAACAAATAATAATAGTCACAGACAATATTTTTACAATAAATATTACATAAAGGTCTTTTAATATAAATTTTATCTGTGACCTCGCCTAGTTTTGGTCAATGGCTTGGCTCTAGCACCCTTTTTATTTGATTTCTTCTTATCCATACGCATTTTAGCACGCATGTCTTTCTTCATCCTCGGATCAACTACCTTATATGGACCTTTAACACCAGCTGGACGTTTTGCTCTCTTGGCCGCTGTATGTTTTTTGGATACAACATATTTAATTTCTTGTTTTGGTTGTTTCAATTTCTTATATATCCTAAGTTAATTAAAATTATTAAATAAATTATATGGTTTTTAAAATAATAACACACTTACTGTCTGACTTGTCGAGCTTTTTCGGCTTCTGTAACATCAGTATTTTCAACAACTCCTTCCAATTTCTTCTTTGCTTTTTCCATCTTTTTCAGGGCACGCTTCTTCTTTCTGGCTTTAGCCTCACCTACTTTTTTAATAGGTCTTATATTTATCTCTTCGTGTCTTTTACCAAATTCATCTACTAATTCCTAAACATAATCAAATATAATACAATAAATATGTTTTCGACAAATATAGTTAATAAAATATTTTAAAACATACTTTGGGAACAGGCATACTTTTCCGCATGTGTTTAGACTCATCTTCTACAAACCAATCAGGTAAGTCTTCATCATTGAATGTATATCTATTCCAGGCACCATCGATAATATCTCTCTTCATTTTTTTTGATGAAGCCATCATTGTACCCAGAGCAAGACCGTTATCATCCAAGACTTTAGCATTTCTCTTCTTCTTTTTCTTACCTAATCATTATGATAATATATAAATGTAAGTATACAAATTAAAAGCCAATATTAACTTTACCAGCAGATGTAAGCACTGGTGTATCATCCCACTCATTAATTGGTATAGCAGCATTTTGATCTTCAGTCTCACTTATTTCAGTTTCAGAATCCGAATCTGTAGTTTCATTATCATCATTATCATCATCACTTTTTTGATTTACTTCTACATTTTTATTGGATTTTTTAACACTAACTTTTTTAATATTATTATTATCATTATCATCTTCATCATCATCGTCATCTAAGTTATCTCTGTACATTTGACCACCTTTAGATTTAATTATAGAAGCCATTCTTTCCAACTCATAATCTTCATCTTCTTCTTTTTCTACATCTTTAAACACTTCCTATGCACAAAATAATATACAATATATGCTATTAAAAAAAAAAAAAAATAAATATATCGTCATTATTTACCTTGTCAAACCAAAGTTCAGCTTTTGACGTTCGTTTATCTTTAACATCTCGATAATCAAGATCAGTAATAAGAGGATGGTTTTCATTTGGATCGGAAAATGTTACTTTTTTCTTGGGTAATAATTTTGATGAAAGATTTTTATCTTTAAAACCTAATATTATAAGTGTAATTTAGTTAATTATTTTTTAAACAAAATAAACAACATACCTAATCCTTCAGTATCACTGTCAACTTCTTCTGAAGATTCTTGTTCTGATGCACTTTCATCTGAACGGTAGAACCTATAAAAAATAAATATATAAAATTAAAAGATGAAAAAACAATTAATGCAAGATTTCAATTATTTACATTCCAGATTTATCCAAGTATGTATTGTCTGGATTGTATTTCACTTTCTTAGGCCTAATTTCAGTGTCAGAATCTTCAGATTCAATTAAGTCAGGTTCTTGATCTATTACAGTGTCTAAAGCTTTCTTAGTTTTTATATTAGATAATTGAAACACACCAGTCTCACGTTCTTCAGTTGGCCCTAAATCGTTTTTGTGTACCATTTTTAAATTCATTTTAGTATGTAACTTGGATCTTTCTTTATTTGTTTTCTTCTTCTTGCGTTTTAATTCTCTTCTTTCTTCATCCTAAACATAATAGTCATTATTATATGACACATAATCATGACATTTGTGGACTTTATAAAATTATTAATACGCACTTGTAATTCTTTAATTTCTTTATCTACTTCATCCAATTCCCTTTCATCTTCTGAAAGTTCCACATCGTTTTCCTTATTCTCATCTTCTGGTTCTTCATCAGATTCATTTTTTTTCTCTTTTTCTTGGAACACTTTCCACCAATTCATTAATGATCTAATGTCTTTTCGACCCAACACTTTTATATCTTTGCAACATTCTTTTATTTCATCTGTAGTACTCTGGTGGTTTGCTATATTTGCATCATCTAAAATAATCTAACAAAGAACAATTAAATTAAAATAAATAGTGAATGATAATTATAAACACAAAAAATTTAAAATTGTATTTTAACACATCTGTGTAAAATAGGTTGTTGGAACTTACTTCATATGCATCTTGCAATGCAATAGCTGGGTTTGTACAAGTCATATAAGTAGAAACTGGTAATTGTTTAAATAATATAGTTGTATTATCCGGATAACCTTCAGCTTTTGGCTTTTTTGATTTATTATTTTCAGAATCTAATTTTATCTAAAAATTATAATAATTATGTAATTTAAATACACATTTTATAATTATATAGATAATTTATTTTCTCTTTTAAAGAATTATCCATGCTTTTATTTTCAACTAACTCATAATAATTAATTACTTGTGGTTTGACCTCCAAGTCTTTGAAAACATAGTTCGGATTAAAGAAACGCATATCTAGTTTGGCTGGTTTTAGATAATACTGGCAAACAACAAAAATTTCAGCAGACTCGCTACGTGATGCTTGAGGTTTGGTGGCGTGCACTTTTTGGAAGAGTTGTTTGAATACCCACATAAGGGCATTGTAGTCTTTCGATCGGAAAACTTTTGTAATGAACCATCCACCTTCCCTGAGATTATGACAACACAATTTCAAGGCACTTAAAGTGAGACAAGATTGAGAATAGGCATCATAAATCCAATTTTGCCCTGAACACATGAAACAGTTTATTATTGCACTATAATCCACAGATAAAACATAGGTTTAATCATAGAAAATGAACAAAACACTGACCAACATTGGGAGCTCCATCATTGAGTACAACATCAGCCTTGTATGTCTGAAGTTCTTTACTGAGAGCGGACTGGCATTGTGGAGTGGTGATATCTTCTGTTAGATTTATGCAACCGGGTACAGGTTTTATGGGATACAAATCCACACCGATAACAATGCTGGAAACGGGCATATTTTGTTTGGCTACTTGCATCCATCCTCCCGGAGCAGCACATAGATCGATGAGAACACGGGCTTTCTGCAGGAACTCAAATTTTCTGTTCAATTGGAGCAACTTGAAAGCAGCACGAGATCTGAACCCTGTCCGGAGAAAACAGCGGTTATCAAAATTGTCACTGGTACTTTTATTTTTACGTAGAACACTTACCGGTTTCCTTGGCTAAATGGTAAAACTTATCTTTACGCTGTTTTCCGATTTTACTTTTTTTACCCATCTTGACAACTGGATACCGTGTGCTAAATTTTTTTAAAAATACGTGTAAAAAAACAACGACAAATTAGTAGTTTCCCAATATTTAATTGGAAAATTTATAGACTAATTGACATCAAACGTTCAATTTTAATTTTTAAAAACATTTGAAATTGAATAATGTTTTGTTTTGGAATTAATATTTAAAAAATTGAAATAAGTGATATGTTATCTTGTTAGGTTATGTACGAACGTGATAAACACGACCGTCCATGTGCAGGCATACGGACCAAAGATAACGTGAATAGATTTTTCGCGCGTTCTTCTGTACATTTGAATTATATTCCACCAATAAAATTATACCAACAAAATCCTACGCCATAATAAAATGTTTAAATTATTTAAATAAATCGTTTTTAATTTAAAGACTAACGACCATATGGTTTAATAAAACAAGATAGATTTTAATAATAAAACAAGCCATTATTTCTTTCTGTAAATAGCTTACATCATTGGCGCCGATTGAACTGCATTAAAATAGTGGTGGGTGGTTCTCCAGAAAAATATCGCCTTCAACATTTGCCGAAATTTCTTACGCTAATGTTAATGTAGATAATTAGCATTATTATATCTAACAATTGGATAAAGAGTAAAAATAGGGGTGGGTGGGTATCAATTAAAATAAGCTGAACTGATGCCTGTTTCGGCGCCACTGCAGTGCTTATATAGGCGTCCGCAGACATTTTTACAGGGAAAGGGGCAAAATATAACTTGAAAAAAACAT
The DNA here is from genome assembly GCA_013282895.1 of Eriosoma lanigerum. NCBI lineage: Eukaryota > Metazoa > Arthropoda > Insecta > Hemiptera > Aphididae > Eriosoma > Eriosoma lanigerum. The sequence goes on along the minus strand of CM023359.1, from coordinate 11,231,535 downwards.
TTTTTTGCTTTTTTTAATTCCCCAAATAATAAATCCACCCACGATATGATAAGATTTTATATGCAATCAATTATTTTAAAATTTGTTAATTAATGCGATTATCGATTATCGTGGTATAGATACATTTTGGGCAAATGAATTATTAACACTACGAAGAAGAAATCCGTGTTCCCCCTCATTGGAACGTCATTGGTATAGCTTATTAACAAATGAGTTTGTTCTTAGATTTTGGACAATGAGACGTTTATGTATTACAATAATCAGACTTTTGAATAAGTGTATTTCGATATTTTAAAGTATATTTAGAATATGTTTCAAATAGAAACAAAAAAGAGAAGTTGGAAAAAAAGAAAGAATATCAAAACAACCAATGAAATCTAAGAAAAATACAATTGAATTAATAAATATATTATAAAAAGTTATTTAAAAAAAAAAAAAAAAATGTTGGAAATTTAAATGTTTTAAATAATGTTTAAAACAATTTAAAATATTTTTATAGTGATAGAAATTAAGAATACTAAGTATTTCTTACAAGAATATTGGTAATTTAACAAAATAATTTAATAAATATGTTTTCCTTTTATAATTATTAAAATTGAGCTACCATATGCAATTGCGAATGCCAATAAGTATACGGCAAACAATAAAAGACAGCAACAGTTTGTAGACTGTCGCAGTACTTTATCATAAATAGTCTACCAAAAAATTTATAAAAGGGGAGGGGGTTCTAAAATCTTGACAAATATTAAATAGTGAATTAAATATAATATAGTTACTAAATACTAATAATGAAAAAAATATATATCTTATATTATTCTGCATTAAAAATCAATAGGTTTTTAACCTATCAATTTATATAGTTATACGCAATAATATACGTTATAAATATCATATAAATTATAGATAATTGATTTAATTAATAGTATTTGCATTAAAGGTATAATTTAATTAATAATTGTGTATATTTAGTAATGCATAATAGATTAATAGCACCTGTTTTTTTATACGAAACACTAAAAAAATTACAGTTTAAATGTTTAAAACGTTAAAAATATATGTTAATTAATATAAATGAAACTTATTACAGTTTTGAAAAACACGTATCATATTTTTTTAACAAAACATTACAGATTATAATTTAGTTAGTAAATTCGACGATCGTTTAAAATCAATTTCACTTTACCGAATAAACGTAACAGGTTATTTATGTGATAATCGCAGGCACGTACTGGGTTAAAGTTTTTTGACGAGAAACAATAAAAAAGGGCCAATTATAATACATAATATTATATATAACATATAAAATTATATAAATTAAAAAATAAAATAAAATTTTAAACAAAAATTAATTATATACAATTTTTAAGTTTATTAAACAACATTTAAATTTCCTGATATTCTATAATTTTTGTTGAAGATTAAATATATAAACATATCATAATTTTTATAAATGACCATTTAAATATAATTTTTAACTAAATTTAAACTTTATAATATCTAATATCACTTAACTACAATGGAAATATTTTTGTAATTGTATAAAATCTATGTTTGTTTATGAATAAAAACAAAGAACAAAGTATATGTATACTGTAAAGATAATATCTATCGTTAAATTTAGACGTGTATTTATAACGATTAAAAAAAGTCGATTTAAACTGTTGCTATATATTTTTATATATTACGATTAATCGGTTTATGATTATAATTTCTACTATGATTCATATTAAATATATTATGAAATAATAACGAAATGTGTAATGTACGATGATGATTGATGAATGAATGAATGATGATGACCAATAGTATATAATATATTGTATAAAAAATAAACAAACAAACAAACTTGATTTTAAATTATAGGTACTATTATTTTTATTTAATATTAATTAATAACTATACGTAAATAATAAATGTATAGTATATAATTTTACATCAACTGTTTGCATTTTTCGTACGTGCAAACGTATTCGTAATATACAAACCGCATATAAGACAAAGAGTAAAAATGGGTCAATAGCGATAAAAAAAAAAAAAATTATAAACATTAAAATACGTTTTGTTTTTTAAAAAAATCTAGGCCACGGTTTTAATAGTTTTAGTCGTTCGAAGATTTTTTTTTTATAGCTATGGTTTGTACACAATATTTCTCATACGATAATAATATGTATAAATATCAAATAAAAACTTCGCTGTTGGCGGGTACATAAACTATCTATATTCTATTGATATGGATAGGGGTAAAGGTGAATAATAAATGAGTGTCATCTACAGTAGTCAATCTTTGTAATTAATTTGTATATAAACGAAAATTGTTTATTAATAATATAATATAATGCAAAAACGTATTGTTTATATATATTATCGTATATAGTATACGTAATACGTATATATACTTGCCATTATACCAAGATTAAAAAAATTATGAAAAAACATTTTCTAAAATCTGTTTTTTTTTCTACTGTACCTAGTAAGTATACTAAAGTACCTAGCATTTTAAAAAAATTATTATTATTTTCAATGTTTTATTTTTTTTTTTTAATATAACCTACCTATACGTTTTAATAATTTCATGTTTTCAATGTAATATTTCTACAGATATTATTTTATAAAATTTTTATACAGATTATGTTAGATACTATATGAAAAATATCATAAACTATTTATAAATCAATTAGGGACTGTTCCAGAATGCGAGTCGCCATGCAGTGGGCATGTACTGGCAATCACCAAAAGGATATTACTATACTTCTGACATGTTCAAAAGGAAACGGTAAAGAAATAAAAATCCGGGGCTATTTTTATATTTACAAAGCGTTGAAACAAGTACCAAGGTAAATATTTCGATACCATGTCACCCGAAAGGCCACGCACATAATGAATATATTATATTATTATAGTTGTGGTAACGATATTTTTCGAACTACATTGAATTTATTAAACCCTTTAAAACTAAATATTCATTTATATTGTTATCAACGATACGAATTCAATAAAAACAAATGGTCGAAATTTATTTTACACTTAACAGTCGTATAGGGAAAATTACATAGGTATTACAATATATAATTGTGTAGGTTTAATATAATTATTCAACTTCTATACGAATATATACAGAAGCGGTTTGAATATTTACATCATACCGAGGCAGATTAAATGAAATCACTGAAATACCATATGAAAAAAAAATTTCTAAATAAAATTACATATTTGTATTAAATTATAGACTAAACTCGCTACAGCATCAAGTTGTACTAGAACTATATTTTATAAATATATGTTTAATATTGATTGTAAATTACCTAATTTATCTAATGATACATTAAATATAAATAATAATAATTATATTCTTCAGTAGTGTGCTGATATTTAATATAAGGCGCCGCCGCGGACATAATAACAAAAAATAAAAACGGGAAGGTCGATTTTGGACGTTTCTCTTTAATACAATTTTCAAACCGACAAACCCACATTTGCAGATAAAATTAAGTATTTTTGGAAAAATTTTCGAAGCTCTATACTTAGTCAGAAAATCAACAAACCCATTTCAAAATTTTGTCACGCATGTAAACTACTTATGTTAATACTTAAAAAAAGTTTCAAGTCTCTACGATCAAAACCAATTAGTTATCACGAAATAAAACTTTTAAATAATAGAAATCGTAATTTTGCCGATTTTCCCCATTTTTTTTTTTGCAGATTTTTCTCCCAAGTAAAAACTTTTGAGAAATTCGAAAAATAAGCTAAATAAAGTATCAACTAGATGTAATTTGGTATGGAAACTGGTAAGGGTACCCTATTAGTAGTAATCGGATCATTATATTTACCCAAAAAATGTTTTCAGGTATAAAAAAAATCTTTGTAAACCAATCTATCGCTTTGTGCTTTTGTTAAGAATCTATAAAGTTAAACTACAATAGTTAAGTTAAAAATATTACATATTACATGCTAAGTTAAAAATTTAATATTAACTTAACTTAAACTTTATAACTCGTTAATGCCCATCATTGATTTATATATTATTATTTAATTTTTTTTTTATATTGTTTATAAATTTTTTACGACTCAAATATGAGTCCTTACATACATATGACCTTCCTCCGCAATTTCGATCGTTTCCACAAACGCATTTCATATTTTGAATTGTACAATATATTATTATATTGCTAATATTAGGTATTACAGTTAATCGTAAACTGCATAATTAAAAAAGACCGACGTTTTGATTTATCACATATAGCCGCGGCTGCGTAATGTGGCAAATGCTACTTGTATATATGTAACACATACCTACATAGCTATTAATCATATTATTATTAATTACGCTCCCACACACACACACACACACACACACAATAAATGAGAAAAAAACACACAATTTTATATTATTATCTTTAAAATTGCGTTTTTTAATTTTATAACCTTAATTCTTAAGCTTGCTGTATTAAATATACAACACGATGATGAAATGTCATTCATTTTATCTAATACGGAATTGCAAAAATTGTAAATAGTTTGCGTACATTTGTTTCTATGTTTCTAGTTTCTTAGGTGTATAATATATAGGTTGTATTATTAATTGATACAATCGTTTTTTTCCAGCTAATGTATATATATATTTGTAAAGTTGTAAGTCGTAACGATATGCATGTTTATCATTTATCAATTATTAAAGTTTATCACATAATATTATACTCGTAATCGTATACCGTCGATGTTAACGTAATTATAATATCGTTCGTTTGTTCCTATTTATATGATAATATTTAAACCAGTGCCGGATTAAGAGGTGAAGACGTCGGGGAGTAAAAACAATTTAACTCTTCATATTTACTTTGTACTTCCCCTCACCTTTCACCATTTCCACAATGTATAGACAATTTAAATTTGTATCTTTTATAATATATAATTTTTTTTTTAATGCGCATTTGCTATTTATTTGATACTTTTAAAAGTTATTATCGAGGTTAATAGTCAATAAACTAATCCTTCATGAAGTTTTAAATTATTTTTTGATGTACTCTTATATGTCTTATATTAGATAATTATTGTCTTTTATTTATCATGTTTGGTATTTTAGTTTTAATACGCAAGTTAACTACCTACAAATAAGCAATACAAATTAATAAGAAATTTACATTTATTTGTATCAGTATAAGTATAAGACAGATACAAATTTTTGAGCTTTGAAAAATTATTTGACATTTATAAAAAAATATATATATATTTGTTTATCATTGTCCATATTTGATATTAAAAATATTTTGACACTATTATTATAATAATTATAATTATAATTCCGGGGGAATTTTCCCCTTTTGTCACCCTCTTAAATACGAATTTGATTTAAACTAATGACTAAATCCTTGTACAATAAATAACAAAGAATAAACGTTTAAATTGTATTGTGTTTAAATTAAACATTGTTAGATCTCAGAAATTAATTTTAATTAATAATGATGGATTTAAAAGTAATATACAAAAAAAAGCTCAAGTACCTATTTACACAAAATGTAAAAAAAAAATTTAAAAGGATGTAACTTGTTTGAATCTTTGTTTTGAATTGGAGTTTTAGATTTTGTAATTTGAGAGATATTATGTTATGAAAATCACTAATAATGTAAAGGTTATTTATATACTAATTGATTTATCTTTATAATATAATATAAAATATACAGTACTTTTGGTGTAAATACCATTTAGGCATTTTGGGTGTAATATTATAGATGAAGTATTAATAATATTAATAAATAAATAATAAAATGGTATAATTAATAAAGTTAGGATTATTTTGAAAACTGTTAACTATTTATGTCGGATTGAATAAAAACACGAATATAATTAATAGAAGATATGAAAAAAAAAATTAGTATAATTATAGATATGTCGATTGGTATAATAATTGGAAAGTTATGATATAATACTTGCGTCTTAAAAATTAGAAAAAAAAGAAACATTTTAAATTATATTATATACAATATAAACTTAATTTTCTGTATTCCTATACATATTATTTAGGTATTCGAATATTTTCTTGCATAGAACATCTATTATCTTTATTAGGTATATAGTAATAAAATAATAAATTATATTTAAATTTATATAATATTCACTTTTATACAGAGCAATCAAAATTTTATGTTACAGACATTCTCTCGTTAAATAAATTCCAATAAAATGTCAAAATATTTTGAAGCTTAAAGTTCGTAAACGAATTTTTGAATGGTTTTCTATGGTCAACAATTGAAAACTCAAATGGGAGCCTCTACATTTTTACAGCGTGACATAAAATTCTGTATATATAATATAATATGATATAGTGTATATATAATCGCTCTGTATATTATATAATCGAATAAATTATTCGTATATGATTCACCAGAACTTAACCCGAGTTAAATTTATAATAAAATGACATTTATTACAATAATTATATGAGTATGGTAAAAAAGTATAATATAATATCATTCGTTCGTGTTATATATACAGTCGCGGAAGTCCGATAAAAATGAGTTTTAATTTTATGCGTGCTTTGTGGCCTTGTCGCATATGTGACATATAATAATGCGTTTAGGCTGCATGCAGTCAATAAACTCGGTGAAATATGTATATTGTAACAATTTAACAATATCTCTTTACAAATTGTACCAAATATCCAGAGAAAAATCACAGTCGTGTCATTTACCATTATTATACCTATTATAGGTATACTTATCGGCAAAATTAAAAATATATAAATCCTCACGTGCGTCCCCAGGGGGGGGGGGAGCAAGGGGTATTGCCCTCCCCCCTGGAATAATGTTATTTCCACAGAAATCGGTAAAATTCCCAATGAGAAATTAGTCTCCAATAATAATACCTAATTATAATATTTTAATTGTAATAATGACGAAACATTATAATGTATTATAAATAAAATGTATAAAAAATTTTTATTTTTTTTAAAAATTATTTTTGCTCCCCCCCCCCCCCCCTAGAATAATGTATGGGGATGCCCATGTAAATCCTGGTACAAGGTATCAATGGTATAATATAATTGTTATATAATTATGTAACCATGTAGATTTATTGTGTTGTGTCAATGATAAATGGAATTCGAATATTATTTTATATAATAATCATTTTAAACAAAATAGATAAATTAAATAATATTATCCATAGGTAAAATATAGCAGATATCAGGTACCCAAGTGTGGGCTAGGTTAAGTATATTATGTTTATGTTAAAGTAGGATTACACGTTGTTATTAGTACTACAGAATTTAAATAAACATTATATAAAAGATAATTTAAAATAATACTTATAATAATTGTCATAATCAAAATAATAAAATAATTGTTGTCTGTAACTGGAGTACCTACATACGTGTATCGGCCAGATTATAATAGTATATAATATGGTTCCCTAAGCAATATAATATGCTATTATACTTTTTAAGCTGTTTTACAATAAAGGCATAACATTATAATGTTGAGTATAATTATATTGTCTGAGGACAATTTATGTTTGTGCAGAAAAAATGAGTAAAAAAATGGCAGTCAATGCTTATAATTATATTACATATTGATACGCGACAGTAAATGTGTCGAAAAAAACATCAAACTATATAATACTGTTAGCCAAGGTTGTCGAACGCGACATCTGATATACGTAATATTATTATAATATTTAAAAAAACAATATTTATAATATTATTTTTATTTGTGATTATTTAGTGCGAGTTATATAGTTTTATATTATCATAATAATTGCTATAAAAATACAAAATATAAATTCAAAGCACGTAAAAAACAGGTATAAAATAGGTTTTTTAGATGATGTTTGCTGTTTTACAGGTTGTGAAAATTACATTTTTAATTTTAATATATATTTTTAGATATTTCATTTAAGTACAATAATATTATTTAGGAATGTTTTCTATTTTTAAACAATTATAAATATTTTATAATTTTTGTACAATATAATTAGTGTATAATATAATTATTGTTTTAAAACAACAGTTGTGCACACTTGCGTGTATGAAATATATAAATCTATTTTGGTGAGGTAGACGATAGGTATATATTATATGCGAATGCGAAATGTGAAAATTACATTTTTTAAATTGGTATTTTTCAAGCGTAGGTAGATACCAATGATTAAAGTTTATAAAAAGAGGATTTTGTTTGTTTTTTTATATTTTTTAATATGTATTCAAAGTGGTAGTATACACAAAAACTCAATGAGTATAGTTTTTATTTTTAAAATGACGTCCGGGAATCTTATTTATAAATGTTATAACTATTATTACTAAAATAAAATTTCGCGTTGATAAACGTTCATTTAACATAATTCGATCGTCTCTCTAGGTAGGTCTCTCTCTCTAAGTACATTAGCAATCGAAGAATGATTTTTTAGCGATATTCGAATTTTTTTTATAAAACACCAAAATGTCCAAATTATAATTGTTAATTTTTTACATTGTGCGATTTTTAATACTATTCTGCGGTATATGTTTTTACGTGGGAAGAAGATTTTCGCTGTTCGTTTATTTAATTTTGCAACATAATGCCAAAAAAATTGGCCTTGAGACGAAGTGCAAAAAGTAAAAACATTTATTTGTATTATAATATTCTATTTCCGTTAGCGTTGTAAATTGCATTCAGGCTAAACACAGAAATGTACAAAATAATAATAATTTTAAATTTTATACATACAGAAATATTACCTAGCGTCGCGTGTAGATGGCGGGACGGTATTATGCCTGTGAAATTAGATTCATTTTTTTTTTTTATATATAACAATATCGTTCATCGCTCTCGTAATCCGTTTCGTTGATTCGCAAATACAATACTAATAATAGATCGAACTTAATTTATTTATCGTTATTATTTTCCAGACGGTTATACAGCAGTACTTGCACTTTACGACGCATGTGTTTAATGTTAAGTTTCTTTGAAACAATTTTTAAATTTTTATCTTGAACGAGTTTAGTTTTATTTTGAGTTTAATTTTAGTTGAACGATTATAAAAACGTAGTGAGATAAATAAAACAAGACGACGAAAATTAAACAAATTCAGAATATTTTTTGTTCATATTATTTGGAAACAATCGAATTTCAGTAACGATATTATATCGATTTAATGAGCATATGGGTAAACAGACAAAATGTATTTTCCGATTGCGTCGACTGACATGTTGGACTTAGAAATGTTAAAAAATCACTACATCTCGTATAAAAAACGCAAATCTGCTTATTATAATAATACGACGTATAATATTTTTCAATGTTTGCTCGAACAATTTGTTTCTCTTTGTTTATCACGAACGTGTCATCGCATTACCTCCCCTAAGTGGAGAGTATATAAATATAATATTATAGTATTGGATGTTATGAATTCAATTCGAACGCCAGACGTCGAATATGGTTTTTTTACACCGCAAAATGTCCAACCTTGAAAACACTTGTACGTATTACCAAAGTCTACTCAAACGTTGTAAATGCGATTTCGATTACGTATTTTTTATACACTTCAAAAAACATATAATATAATATTTTGTATTATTATTTAGACGGAAAATCAAATGACCGTAAAACGTCCGAAACAATAGTTTGATAAAATTCAATATATAACAAATTAGACGGCTCTACTTAAATTGTTTTTTGCTATGATCACTCGCGCTGCTTGAAAATATTGACAAATATTACAATTTTTTTTTAAAGTTTTGATTTCATGGTATATTTGTGTTTAATAACAGTTATAGTTTTAAAAAAAATATATTTAAGAAATTATAATGACTTTCGTGTATGGTATATAAAAATGTTTTTTGATTTAATTGTATTATATAATTATTAATAGGTAGGTATTTGATTAAATTTCAATTATAATAAATGTATTCTATAAAGTTGAAGTAGTAACTTTAAATTTGTGAAGATACGTATAAAAAATCGTATTTATATACAATTGTAAGAAAACAAATATGTCATGTGTAGTTTTCAATTTTTAAAACTAAGTGTCAGACCTTAGATTAATATCGAGTAAACTGTACCATTCTGACCATTTTTTATTTCAAAATATCGTTTTTTTTGAACTTTTGGACTTAAAAAATATAATTTCATATGTAAAAAACACAAGACATTGTTCTAATGTTGACTGAGTCTGTATAAACAGATAGATACAGATAGAAACTAACAAATTGAATTCAAGAGAAATCCAATTATGAAAGGGGGATAAGAAAATAATATAATACTGTTTATACGAATTTTGCAAAATAATAATATGTCGCTAGTAGTAAATGACACTACTGTAAGTGTATATTATGTCTGCCATATAAAATTAGAAAAAAATCTGATAATACGGTAAAATATAAAATAATATAAAAAGTACCTTAAGTGTAAAATAAAAGTTACAAATTCGTCGAGGTTTGAATTGAACTATGGAACTAGATTGTAATTGGAATGCAGGACGCATGTATGCAAAAGAGTGGACCCAGGGGGGCACTAGAGACAAGTGAGACCCCCTGCCAACCAAAAATATACGATAATAATTTTAATAATACAAAGTATTAAAACTATTAATAGTTTTGAAATCTCGAAAACTTTAATGAGCTTTATTGATTATTGAGGAAAATTAATACTCTAAACAAAATAATTTGTTTTATTATCGGTTGTTTTTAGGTTTTTGCACAAACCTAAGCCATCTAACCACTTGATTTTGCCTATGTAAATGTCCTGACCATAAATCATTGAGAACGCAGAAAGTATAAATTAAAATAGGGTGTAAAATCACAGCCAAAATATTGGCGTTATAAATATTGCAAACTGAAACCAGGAGATATATTACTAACATTTAAATGCGCGAGCTTTTACACTGATTTTAAATCGAAAATAGAGTAAAATCGAATATCCTTAAGTGTAATTTAGCATCTATTATAGCTAGTTCAGGGACTGTTGCTTGTGTAAATGTATCTAGGATAAAATATTTTATAGGTAATATAAACGAAATTACATTAATGTATACCTTCTCGACATCGTCGTCGTAATTTTCTATATCACTAATTACCACGTGTATTAATGTATATAATGTCACATATAACTAAACCCTAACGTCCCTAACCTAACCTCTCAGATTCTCAGCCAACAAGAGTGATTCCCATCGAACTAATTGCTAATATATTGAAAGTAAATATAAACATTTTTTAATTTGGTTTAAATAAGTAATACGTAGTAATATTGAAAAAATAGGAAAATAAATAGTTAAAAAACAAAGAAACTAATAGCTACTTAGTTTGTATAAAATGATTTTGTGCATAAAATGCATGGGCACTGCTAAGATAATTAGCAAAGGGTGCGCTATACTTGAATACAATACTAACTTGAGGAGTAATCATTGTAATCAACTTGTATGATGATATGCAAAACTGTGGTAAAACGTTATAACTCACATATAAATAAATAATCTAATACTGAACTCTTTATATAAAATAATTGTACAAAAGTATTCTTCTTGTAAAAAAATTTGAAAAGGATACCAACTTTATGAATAATGTAATCGAGAAATTTACATAAAAACCTATAGGCTTCAATTATTATTCAAAAAACAATTTTTTATGTACTAGATTATAATCTATAATTAATTATACCTACTTATAGATAAAATAAATTTCAATTTTGTAGTATTCAAGTGCACCTTATTTCGCCCCCCTTAAGGCACCCATGGGTATACTCGATAATGAATAATTGTTTTTGATAAGTTTACATAAATTTGTATTATAACATAGATAGGAATGCAATATACTTGTATACACACACATACGTCTGATCATAATGTATATATAATATGATCCTTATTATATCTACCATAAATAATAATAATAAAACCAACATTCTTACCATGTTAGGATCTGATAACATTATTAGAATATTATATATTCATTTTTTAGTTATAGAAATTAAATTTGGGTGTCTTCGTCCAATTATGTATAGATAATATTATAAAGTGTGTGCCATGTCCACCATTAATTGTTATCAGTTATAAACTTATAACTATAAAATATATACTTAGTATATTAAACTTATATCGTATTGATAAAATTGAAATTGACACTTATGTACTCGAACTCATGTAGTAAATGATACATCGATTCCTACACTGGCTACACTCGATACCAGTCTTATCAGTGGTGGATCCAGTGAGTAAATATTGGAGAGGGGGTAAATTTATGAGTACATTTATATACCTACTTATAATTTATATACATTTTTTTTGTTTCCATTAAAAAAAAATATTATATATTAAGACTCTTCTAGGGGAGGGGGTGATAGAGGGTGCCAGTCTTATATAGAATATACGAGGGTTATAAATTATAATATGTACCTACTAACGATATTTGTCGGATGGAATTCAATTATCGCCCATCTGTAATTATTATGTTCAAAATTAGAATATGTTAATAATATTGAATACAACGTTAATATTCGCGTGCGAGAGTAGTAATAATTTCTGAGTAGATTATAATTGCTCCGGATATTGTAACGAGATAATACCACGCATCATAATAATAAATGGAACATTGTAAAATTGAAATATAATAACGTAAAATAATTCACTTTCACTGGAAAATATCGTTTTTATATTTGCACGAAGTACATATTTAAATAAATATTTGTACGGCTGCTTTGTAAAAAATTATGCTGTTTTATCATCTACCATTTTGTCTACACACGGATTAATATTAAAAACTAAATGGAAAGAATGGCTATATATCCCCCTAGATACTAGTCGTGTCTTATAATAATAAAACTTTAATTCGATATATAATAATTATATATTATTAGAATAATGATAATAAATTAATAATAATAAAAAAATAAAGAAAAAAGGAAAGGAAATAAAAACGAATTTATAGATAATAATATATTCATTATATAGCGAGTTCCGATTATTATGATCGTGCATTTACTACGAGTAGGTTTTTATTCTCAAAGTATGTTGTTTCGATAAATGAAAATAAAACAAATTAACATTGCACATGACTGACTTTGAGAAAACAATTCTAATAAATGCGGTTATAATATTAATTATTAACTATTATACCGAATACGTTAAGCTAAATTTATTGTACAATATAAGTCGATTGAAAATCTAAATTTTCTCTGATCAGAAATACGAATTAAAATCAAAGAAACTGTACATAAATATGTCACAGCCATATCGCGTAATTATATAGGCAATTTTGCGAAATAGATAGACTATTTTGTCGATTTTGTGAAACGAAATTTTATTTCACCCACATCGTATATATTTACATTATGCAGATAACATTTAACGAAACATGGACACCTAAACTTAGAATCTACAACTCGTTCTGTCATTTGGACATCCACATAATGTAATGAAATTTAAAATAATATTTTTACTCAGTGGTTATTTTATAATACAATGAAAATCGACAGTAAAATGAAATAACTGCTGTCACATTTTGGTGCTTGTTGTATAATAACAAGATATTATTTTTGTTTACTTAATATAGTATTTACTAATAATAATAATAATAACAATAATAATATACATAATATTTTTTAAATTAAAAAAAAAAAAAAATGATTTCTAAATATTTTTAATTAAAATTAAGTTTATGAAATGATCTGAATTAATAAATAAATATACAATACTTAAATATATAATGTGCTTAATAAAGTAATAGATAATTTAATTATAAGTATTTACTAAATTAACTGTACCTAATATCTATTAAAAAAATAGAAATTGATACTAATTGTAATAAAATCATAATTAATATATATTTTATTATCGAATTCCAGTAATACAAAATATTTGTTGAATAAAAATATTGTTATAAATTTCATTCCATTATGTGAATGTCCAAATGACAGAACAAGTTTCGCATAGTGAAGTTTAAGTGTTCATTTCGTGAAATGTTATCCATATAGCATAGATAATTATGCGATGTGGATGATATGAAGTTCCGTTTCGTGAAAGAGGTAAAATATTATAATGTCTATCTATTTTATAAAACAGTCAATTATATAATGCGTTATTTAATAATGCGTTATGGATGTCACATTTTTAGTGAATTAATACTTAATACTTAACGTTAGGTTAAAATATTACATTTTGTGTGTTTTCGTGTGCAACATTCAATAGTAAATATACATTATTAAATATATAATATACATATTGTGATAATAAAATGTGTAATTTAATGCCGATTTGTCCTTGTAGTCTTTGTTATAGTCGTTATCAAAACCACTGTTAACTTATCAGTTATGTAAATCGTTTTTGTGATATTATAATATATAATATAGATAGATTCTGTTATATGGTGAATATTTTCATAACTTATTTAAATTTAAAATTTTTAATAATATTTCGTCATTCAGATTTTATATGTAAATTATTATCTCATTTCCGTATAATTTGTAGGTAGTTAATATTTTTATTATATTTGGCAATTTTAATTTTTAAGTTTTTCTCCCAAGTTTAAGGAAATGGGAACAATAAAAGTAAATGTACAATATAAAATGATATAAATTAATTATACATGTATAACAATATAATTTATTATTCAAAATTTTAAACGATAATTATTGTAATTGAAAAAAACTCCAGTAGAGTGTAGATAATGGCGTAATTTGATTGAAATGTCATACAGAAACAGCAGCTTGACGATGATGGCATGATTTATAATACACGCGCACTCGATCAATTTACAAGCTTTTAAATTAAATAAAACATTAAGTTTTTACAAAAATGTCTTCGAGACGTTTCAATGGCGTTTTTTTTTTACAACACAATAAAATAATCATTAATAATTATTCTTCGTATACTACATTTAAGTAAAATATAAAGTCTATATAGAGAGTGGTCAAAATATTATGTTACAGGCATTTTCTCGTTGTGACATGCGAAATAGATAAAAATGTATAGACTATAATTATATTATATTATTATATAGGATCTATAATGGAGATAGTTGATAGTTTTATTACTATTAATACTTTAATATAACGATGATACGTCAGTTTTTTTGTAAATTATAATTTATATCGTGTTTATACGCCGACGAATGTTTAAATATGACACTGTGTCGAAATTGCAAAGATATTATAAGCAAACAAGTAGATATTTCGGAGTTCGGTTATAACTTTTCGGTAAACATTTGAACTTAATAGAAATTTTCTAATATTTTTTTATTATTATACTCGTACTCTCACGACTACGTGAAAAAGTTTTTGTTTCTTTCACTTCTAGGCCGTCTTTAGCCACCCCGAGAAAAAAAGAAACCTCATAAGCTATATTATGATAAGATATACGACTACAGCCTATGTATATCTATACATTATATCTAGTACAAGTCATAGTTTTACCTATATATTAGAGTGTTCGGTCTTGTACAAGGACAATATTAATTGACCTATTGACCGACGAAGAGAGGATAAATGATTTCGGTCGACTCTCACCGGAGCCGAAAAATGTATAATACGTATTGTTATTATATTTTCTTACGGGAGTATGGGCGCGATCGTACTACGCTTTAATACATCAATAAAAAAAAAAAGTTAAACGGTGAAATGACGAAACGTAATATTTTCTCGGGAACACTTTCTTGCGCGAATTATTAGTTTATTTTTTTTTAATCGTTATTATTATTATTATTATTATTATTATTGCATTTTTATTATTCTACAATAAACGATTAATTATACTTTGGGAATGGAAAATAAAAATGAAAAGTAGTCACGACATCGCGTTTTGTGTATTATACACAGTATCTACTTATACCGCGGTTTTTTTTTTTTTTTTATAGAACCATAATATAATATAGCTAGATGTGCAGTGAACCATTTAAAAAATGTTTAAAGTACAATATTTAATACACTATTGGATATAGTTGGATCTATTCATAAAGATAAATACGAATTAGGCCATGTGAATATGCGCGATTATTATAATTAGATATTATATTTAAACATATTTGCTAATTATATAGGTGCGTGAATAGATCGATATAATATTTTACAAGATTTCGTGTTACAAACATATTGGACATAATATTAAAAACGTATGAAACTGCCACCATTTCACAAAAAATTCGTATCACCCTTTATGTCATACAACGAGGATACGAGATTTGTAACGTCTTAACAAATAAACTCTAGTTGTACATGATCTAAAAGAATATAAAAAATGTAAAATAAATATATAAATGTATTTAAAATTCGATCACGCATGACATAACGCAGTTTTATGAGTTAAATTTTTTTTCACTTTATGCAAATATATCCAACATATTGTGTTCATTTCTTTTTATGAATAAATCCCTAATTATGTATATAAAAGGTAACCTATGAGTATTCGTATAATATTATATTTGATCTTTGGAGAACATCTTTGAGTGTACTGTATTATCTGGGGGAAAATGTTGGATATCATATGTAAAAATCTCAAAAGGCGATTACTGTTTTAAAATATTGTAGTCCAACAATAATAATTATTGTAAAATAGTATTTCGGACACATATTTAGAGTGGGTAACTTTATTACAATCAATATTATTCTCTTGGTATATTTAAACACGAGATTCAAAACATACTTATATTTGCATCTTTTCGTATACATTATCCAAAAACAGCAAAATATTCTATGATGATGGTTTAGAAATAGTTTAGATAGAGAAAAGCCCTTTCATGCAACCCGCTCGTAGTTACGTCACATCATCTAGGATTAAAATAAAGAGGAGTAGAGATATTTTTAAAAGTTATAGTAGTATATAATAAACTATAAAGCGATGTGGAAGTATAAATTATAAATATATATATTTTTTGGCAATATAAAGAATTGTTGACAATAACAAACTTAAAATGTTTTTAAATTTTGTAATTTTTATAGTGTGGAGTGCAATAATCAAATTAATATCTTTAAATAATATTTAAGTTCGAAAAAAATACGAATAATGTATAGTAATATATAGTAATATATAATAATGTATATTATTTTAGATATTTTTTATTTAGGTATATTATTGACGTGTAGCGTTACGCAACGTCAGCGTTTAATTTAATTTATTTTTACTTTTAGTATTGTTATTGCTACAGAAAGTTTTAATCAGCTAATGACTTTGCAATAGAAATGATAATATTACGACAAAATTACCTGTATTTCATGTTGTTTCGTTTGATATAATTAGGAAAAATTTTTCCTTATATAAAAAAACATGATTTTATACGTTTAAAATGTAGGTAATATACGCGTTAGAGAAATAACGAAAGTGCTGGTGTGTTTTTATTGACAAAGTAAAAAACAACTAAAAAGTAAAACCGAAATTTTAGGAAATACAATTATTTATTTTATCGTATTCCGTAGATGAATGTGTTATTACAGAGTTTGTCAAGACTATAGTTAATATAATTTAATTACGGACAGTCACGTCGTTAATTCGTATGTTTATATTATATATTATACAGAATGATCAAAATTTCGTGTTACAAAAATAATGAAATTAACAATTAAAACGCATGTAATCTCAATTTAATTTGTAACGTGAAATTCTGATCACTCTGTGTATAGTGCTTAATATTGAAATGAACAATACAATAATAATGCGTTTTTTTTTTATATATGAAAATTAATTTAACTAATCCAAATGAAAATTTGTACATTACATTTTCGTAGGTCAATATATATATATATATATATATATATGTATATATTATTAACATTTTTAACATATTATTAACGATAATTTACAAATATACTTGCATAATTATATATGTATTTAAATATTTAGTTTAGAATTATTTTATATTTCCGTATTAGATAAACTCGTAGAAACATTTAAAGAAGACAAATATATCATATTGACATCACTCTAAGAGTATTGCATGACATATAAAAGTTAAATGTATTTACGTCATTACTAAATCATTGCGAGGAAATCACAAAATAATAATAATTTGAATATAATGTATTGTGTACACGCGTCGAAGATTCGCAATGTTCCAAGGACATTTAAATAAACAAAACAAATAGTATTAAAAACAATATCTTTTAAAGATTTAGGTTACAAATTACACATTAACTAAATGACTAAACTAATAGAAATAAAATAAGATTTAAAAGAAAAATAATTTAAATATATAGGATAGGATAGGATAGGATTGAAATCTGCAAATATTTATTTGTTTAAATTAAATATTTGACAAAATGTTTGATATACCTACCTACACATGCTATATGATATTATGTTTTTCGTTAAACAAAACGCGTCATTTAAAAATCGGCTTTATATACTTTATATATTACATTATGTCTTATTATTTTGTGTTATAAAATAGCTTTAATACCATTAACTATCACGAAAATCCATCACATTCTCAACTCTTTGCTAGGTAATGAAATTAAATATTTCTTGGAAAAAAAAAACTATTATTCATAAATATTAAAATATTGAAACATGTATTACACGTATATTGCGTATGGAAATATAAATATCATTGAGTAAATCTTAGTATATTATTCCAGTAGGTATGACAGAGATACAGATTATACCATGGTTATGTTCACCAAGGGAATATAGAACACAAAAATAATGTGTATATATGTTTCACGATTTGAGGTCAGATTATCGAATATTTGATTTTCGTTTATATTTTCATTAATTTAAATAAATATTTGTTTATGAGAAGAAGAAAAATACCGCTTACCCTGCTGAAACTATAAACTACACACTCACGGGGTGGTCCGTTAAAAAAACGGTTTTTGTTGAAAATAAAAAATAAAAATTTAATAAAACCTTGCGAAAGAAAATAGTTTTTATTTATTTTGACAATGGAATACATTTAAATAAATAATAATATTATGCATAATTATCGGAACGGTCCGTGCGAAATTAAAGAAAAAATAAAACGATTCGAGCGTGTTTCTCCGAGCATGGAAAGTAATAAACGTTTCGAATAATTAAAGAAAATCGAGAAAGTAATTCAACTGTGCTGCAACGGACGCGTAAACACGCTGCATCGCGAATAAACTGCAGTTCTATATGATTTTATGCGATCTAATGTTTTGGTTTCACTTTAACGGTTTGTATAATATACATATTTCAGTATCTATATCGTAAATGATGTGATGTATTATGACAAACATTTTCTATAATTTCTACATAAAATATTCTATAAACTTCCATTTTAAATCTAATATTTTTGAAACAAATTTATTTAAAAAAATTTACAGACTATGCGAATCCGAAACTAATATATATTTTATATGACAAAATTTGTGATTATATTACAATGTAATAATATGTCAGAATATTATAATACACATCGTAAATCGTAGACGAAACTATAATTTTCTATTAGATTAGCCATACTGACATAATATTATATATATCATTATAATTCTATCACGATTGGCCACCAAAAGAAGTATGTGGGTACTTATATTTTATAAGTCAAGATTTAAGTTAATAAAAGATTATGATAGGTTGTTCATAGATCGTACTTATGATCATAAATACATATAATACCATATCAGTATAATATATACAATTAATATGTGATAAACATATTTCACGGGCGTTATCAGAAGTTATTATTTTTGAGCTTGTAGTATCATCATATATTTACACTATATGTATAATATAAATGTGTAGTATAAGTTGTACAGGTGGTATATATCTCAACATTTTTTATGGTACATAATAGTGATGATAATATTATAATTTGATTTCACTTATAATTTCGGCGGTAACAAAATGTCAAAATATTCATATTTATGAGCCAAAGAAACGACTACAATAATAATTTAGGAGACGAGTTTTATAGTTGTTTTCGAAGTTTTTAACGAAGAAAACTAATTTAAAGTTTGTTTACAAGACAAAAATCCATAATAGTAATGATATTTTGATTGATTAGATTGAATATAAAAAATAAAAAAATGCTGTAAATATTTATCAGAAAATAAAAAATAAAATACCGCAATATAAAAAGAAAATATGCCGTTAAGTTATCAAATTATAAGTTATACAAATTGCTTAAATTAATTTAACACCAAAGTAAATCTATTTTCCAGTAAAAAAAAGTACATTATACACGATTGATGTACACAAGTGAAGAAAATTTGGGGACAGAGTTGAGGACTAAAGTGGCCGATCCAAAATAGTTGTGAGGAAAAGTAAAGAAGAAGCAGACATTTTTAATTTAGATATTTTTTCCTGTCGACTAAAATAATCAAATAGAAAGTATAAGTATACACTTAGAAATTATAATACGTATTAGATGAATATCGATTAATAACTATAATAAATGCAGTTGCATTTATTATAGTTTGGCAAGTATATTATATAGCTTAAATATTATATACTTTGGACGAAGGACTTTCTCTAAATTTAGAGCTGATAGATACTGTAGAGTTATAGACATTAATCTTAGGTCATCGTCGTGTTTTTAATAAAACGGAATTGTCGACGAGAATGATGATAAAAAGAAGTTTATCGTTTGTTTAATTTATAATATCTCGTAATTATAATAATAGATAGACAAAATTCGTACGTTTACAGCAAGACGAATAACGATGTACCTTTATAATATTATAATTGATCTTGGTAGTTGATCACGATCGGTGCACCGCGACGACGACGACGTCTATTACGCACGTATAAAATTAACGTGTAAAATCTAAAGATAGGTACAAAGATAAATTGATAAATAGAGTAAAATGAATGTAGTAAAGAAATGGAACAGAGTAATTTTAACCATTTAAAAGTTAACAGTTAAAATGGTATATATTACATTGGTAGATTAATAATATAATAATTTATCTCAATACGTTTTCATGCCAATTGTTAATTTCGTTGAGCGATATTGGAAATTTACGGAAATCGATATTAGAGAGTATATGTACAGGTACCTAAACGAATTTCAAAGATAAATCTTAGAAAAAAAGTTTAGCCAATTTAAAATTACGTATCTACCGACCAACTTTGACTTGACTAACTATATAGTTTCTCCAAACGCTATTTCCAACACGATATAAGATAAGTTCAAAAGTGAATTATTTATTGCGTTTGACACGTCGGCAGAAGTATATCATGATCACCATAATATATACTCCCACGACAAGAAACGCGTCCCAAATCCGTGTGAATGTTCGTTCCCGGACACGAAAAAATAAAAAAATAAAAAATAATACGTCATTGTTGTACGCACCACACCGCGTATATTATAATAGTACAGTGTTGTATATTTACGGATTTATCTCTTATTATTTTATTTTTAAATTCTTCCATTTAGTTCTTTCTGTTTCATTTGTTTTTTCGGTACCTATATATACGCCCGCGCAACACACTCACTTCTTGAAACACACTATTCTATACGTCACCATAAACATAATTCCTCCTTGACCCAGAAACGCGCGCGCGCCACTCTTAGATCCGACCATAAAAAATATTATGATCATTATTATATTATTATTACGATCTATACGCGCTCTTGTATAGATCGCTGCCGATGTTCCGTTTACACGCTCCGTTTAACGGGATGATCGCGAGTGATCTACAAGACGCGCCTGCCGGGAGGTACGGCGATGACGAACGGCGCGAGACGAGATTACGAGCAGACGCTTTCGAAAAAAAAAAAAAAAACGAAAATTCTACGGCCCAAGGTCGGGTGGTTTTCTACGGTACGGTTTTTATAAGTATTAATAATATTTGAGAAATGCACACTAAAAACGCGCTAGACATTATAGACAGAGACGTTTGAATCAATTTCTACGAAATACTAAGTCAATTGAGTGTTATAATGTACAAATACACAATGGTCGTGGGAGTTGGTGTTGTGCAAATATTTAATTTATGTTTTTCTGGAATATTTCCTATCTCCTATTACCCATCTACGTCAAATGTCCGTGAACGACGACTATAACTGATAATCGTAATATATATAAGTACAAATCACCAAACAATATAAATTATACTACCTGTATAAAAAATATAACAGAGTGTAGAATTCCATGTGTAAAAAAAAAATCCAACAAATATATAAATACTTCTTTCCACTATACGATTTGCTTGAGAGTTTGATAGTATACCTATGATTTTTTAATAAAAGCTCGAGAGTATACGCCGTATATGAAGTATACCCTATGGCAGGAATAAAAAATAGGATTTGTCCAATGTGCCGATTTATGGCACAATTCAAAAACAAATTTTCAGCCGTGCCACTATTTTTTTTTTGTTATGAGAAAATTTTTACAATTTTTTATAAATTTACGAGTTTTGTTGATATAATATATTACGTGTTACTTAAAAATCAATAATTCTATATGAAATAGATACATGAAAATCTTTCGGGCGCCATCGAAAATTTTCCACGTGCCACTTATTTACCCTATCCCTGCCCTATGGGACACTACTGATTCACTTTGATATCGGTTATAGTAACACTTTTATACCGTTATTACCACAAATGTACCTAGATGGGTAACTTAATCTAACCTAGGTACTTATATCTTATAGATCGATGTTACAGATAAATATGTCGACATCTCATTGGTTTCGGAAATTATAATTATAACCTATTTATGAAATATACATTTTTATTACGGTCACGCAGAACAATTATAATATTATTTATAGTTATAAATAAATGTTTTTATTAAAAACGTTGTTCTACATATTACTACATTACGGTATTGACCTTAATATCTTAATAATTAATTTTTATAAACGATACCCTACGATAACCGAATTTTTAAAAAGTATTTAAGACTAATATTCGCGGTTTATTATAAATAGTTATTAAGTGTATTATATAGAATACATTTATATATTTCAAAATTAATTCAAATAAATAAATGACAAATCCAGAATTTCAAATATTTTACGAAAATATATTTCTTTCATTTTAACACATTTTGTTGGTCGTTTATATCTACACTACTATTTTCTATTAAACTTTTTAGATAATTCGTGTAAACTATTTTGAAAAGCAGAAATCGAGAAATAATAATAAAATACAAATAATATAATATTGTACACTCTAAATTTCTAATACATATACAGTTCGAATTTTGACATTTTGTTACTATAAAGAAGAAAAAACAATAGTATTATTAATAATTTAAAATAATTTCTTAATTATACCTGATGACTACATATACGTATATAAATATCGACATGTTAAATTGATATATTATAACAAAACTGATTAATATTAATATAGGACGGTATAATGTGATTTGGTGACAAAAATACGAACAGAATTTTTGTGTAATCGACGTACCTTGACCTCTTAGGTTGTGGTCGTTCAATGTCATATATATTATATAGCCAATAGGTATCCGCCGCGAATCGGGATAATATAGTTTTGCGAAAACACATATAATTCACGTATATAATAATTATGCATAACCTTTGACGATGTTTAAAACGTATTAATATATGTAATTATAACTTTAAAAAATATGTAAAATAGATACACACACTGTGTAATATTGTAGGATTGTAATAATTGTGGGGTTATATAATGCAAAATGTACTATCTATTGGCGTTTTAACTATTTGTCAAAAGAAGTTATTATCGGGGTTGTGCATTCAACTTATAAGATATATCTATTGAGATGGAAGTACCATGAAAAGTTTTAATATTACACATAATATTACCTTTAATGTTATACATAATATAATATAGATCTGTTAAACTAAGTTTTGCAGGCAAAAGTATTGTACTTAATGCATTTCTCAGGTTAAAATTTAGTTTTTTCAAAATATTGAATACAATTTTTGTTTTTATCGTTGGTAATATCGTAAATAGTACGTTTTGACTAAAAAGTATGCAAACGTATTCTTTTCATTATTTTATGTTTGAATATGAGTATACACTTTGTTTAAACTAAAATATTTATATGAAAAATATTAATAAATTATAGAAGTAACTTACACAAATATAATATATACGAGTATAAATATATACAGTTAGTAGATATATATATATATATATATATGTTATCTACTACTTAAATTTTAATTTAAAAATAAACATTAATAAATTATAGTTGAAATAATATAGTACACCTATTAACTCAAAAACGTATTAAAATAAATATTAGTTAGTACATTAATAATAAAAAAAAATACATAAGTAAAAAATATTTAAGTATTCATATTTTAAATCTATTTAAAATGAATAATAACTAAAAATATATTTTAAAATCCATACAATTTTTATACTTTATGTTGGTATTACTGAATTAATATCGTCAACAAATAAAATTAATACTTAATTAATTTATACTTACCTATTTAAATTAAAAATAATAGATAAAAAGATAAATAAATGTATTATAAAAGAAAATACCATATACAGTCTTTTATAAAAATATTGGATTACACAATAAATAAATTTTTTTTTTTTGGACTTAGTATGTTTTGAAAAAATGATTGTGATTAGTAAGTTTTAATTATTTTATTCCATTTTCGTTTTAATATAAATCTAGAGGAAATAGTACTTTTAATCTAAAGAAAAAATAGTGCATTTTGCCTCAATATAATTATTCCAATTTATTTATCTGTTTATCCCTTATATATATATGCCTTATATTTCCCTTTAAATATAAAATATCCACATACATATTCAATGTTTTAAAAGTTTTTGTTTGTAATCCGTATGATATATTATGCACTCTCTCATAAAGATTATACGATAGACACACATAAATTATATCAAATGTTGTTCATATCAATCACAAATTGTATATTAAAATATTATAAAACGATTGTATCGAGAGGATTTGATGTACCTATTTAAATATATTTACCAATGAAAAATTGTTAAATCCTCATGATATACTTTATATGTTATTGTAAGTGATTTAATATTTATATATCATATTGCATGTAACCATAAATGACCGTGTGAAAATAGAAAAAGTCGTGTTATCTTTCAAAATAGTCTAAAGCTAAAACTAAGTCTAAAACTAATCACAGAATTCAGAAATTGCAAAAATGAGACCAAGTATATTTTCAAGTAGTTTGTTTGAGTTAATATTTTATCAAATTTAGAATGTCAATGAGGATATTATGTAATAAACGAAACTAGTTCAATGGTAGTTGTTAATATAGACTGAAGGTTGATAAAACGTTATGTAAATTATGTATTATGTTTTGAATAAGAAACTAATTTAGAAAAATCAAATTGTTGTAATGTATAAAAAAAAAATTATGTAGGTAGTTATGTTTTGACTTTTGACTTTGAAATTGTATTTTATAAACGACCGATTACACACTATGCGGTGATAGAATCAAACCATCAAACGTAATTATACAATCGGAAATGCAGAATTTATTGATGGTATTACATTATTACAGAATAAAAGAGATGTTGGATAGTCCCTTGGTGAATATATATAGTTGAACGTTATTTTTTTACAAATCCACTCTCTAGTTTATGGCCAAAATACATTTAATAAAAGAGAAAATTGTGGAATGTGCCATCAAACATATCTATTAAGTATTAGGTATTTAATACTATAGTAAATTGATTGTTAAAATATGTATTTATTCTAATGTCACTAAATATGTAATGAACGGATATAAAAAAAGGTTAGTTTTAAGTTTTTAAGTTTTATATCTGGTATTATGGTATAATATATAGTGTATAGGGTATAGGTATATTATTATCGTGACTTATTTGCAATATAATTTTGTTTTATTTTTCAAATGAGTTTGAAATTTTATATGCTAAAATAATATTGTACTATAGGTACTTACATTCAATTAATAATAATTATCATTTGGTTTAAAATGCAAATGTTCTAAATCGATAAATAATGTGAAAACAATTTAGTTTATATTCATATTTCATAAACTTGATTTCACCAAGTTATTACTTTATTGATTTACATTATTTTATTAAAAACAGAATAATTTTTACTTGGGCATTTATATTTTTGTTTGTTTTATTGTCTATTATAGATAATTTTGAATGAAAACCGTCTAAATCGTTTGAAGTAAAACAATAAACGAATTACGTATACATTTTTTCAACGTATTTTGTCAACATTTATACATTTTTCGATTGTGTTTCAAACAATATACGTATATCGAAGTACACATAATTTTAGGAGGTATAGGTCTGTACATATAATATCGTATAGAATATCGAATATAAACATATGCGGAAAAAGAATGTATAGACAGATGATGAGATGACAGCAGTGACGACTATAAAATACAAGTTGAAAAGAACAGTTTATTTGCGTTCTAAACCAATAGTTCAGTTTTCGGTATATTGAAAGAAAAAAAACAGTCATGTAAACAAATTCTTCTTCTATACAAAGACCACCTTCTTAAATATATACCTTCCTTTTATATATATTTGTATATTATATTATACACAGTAGTGTCGAATAGGTAGTTATAATAATATATAGATATCTGTTTTGTGGATGATTATTGTGGGGTGACTTTTGGACCTCCCAAATTACATAACGGTTAACCCGTCCTGTCGTTGAACCAAAAGGGTTGTTGGACGGGCTAATACAATATCCGTAATTCTTTTTCAAGGTCCACGCTATATTTTCCACTGCAGGGTCACTTCCTTGAACGCATAAAGTCTCATTCAACGGGAGGTCGTATATTCTTTCTGGGGAAAAAAAACGATTTAAAAACACACCAAAGAATAATAATAATAATAATAATAATAATAAATAACGTTATGTGTCTGTGTATTATATAAAAACACAATCGATTGCATACGGGAAACTGAGAAAGGAATCCTTTTGGGGGCGTCTGGCCACCGTTAAAATCTTTGATCGTATATATGCGATTTAAGGTTAACATGACCGTTCGGAAATGAAAAAAATAACTATCCATATATACCTAACCCCATATAATATAATACGTAATATATTTTAAACATCATAATAATATACGCAGTAGACCTTCTTAAAGATAAAATGAAAAAAAAAGTTACCAACAAAATGTAAATGCGTATTTGGTATAATCGGAATGATTTATCTTGTCCCGGATCACGCGGGTTGTTTTCTTCGACGCGCATTTATTTTCCTGAAAAATACTCTTCCGTTACCTTTTTTTTATTATATTCATATTTATACTGCGTTTTATTAAAGCGTATACATCGTATGTAATATAGGTAGTATAATAGGTGCATACAATAAAACAGCTGTATACAAGTACGTGAACTTCATAATATAATAATTAATTTAATATTATAATTTCACTTTACATTAAAATTAAATTTTATAGTGTTTCTACTTACGTCGACACGTTATGAAATCGTATGATTAGTTATCACTTTTATCAGTATTATTACGATTTCGTTTAAACGCACATATTAATATGTAATTCAATATAATATAACCAACAGCGATTATCGCCAAAAAACTGTAAGCATATATCTATAATTATTATTATTACCAATTTAAATCGTAACATATTAGTCTAGGTAGGTTAGGTATACACTACACACATTATACGAAAAATGCGCTTGAAAAGATAACATAAAACACTATATATTATATATAACGTATATGGTTCTAAATCAATGGCTACATGACTGTATGAATTATACAGCCGGTTGACGAGTCATATAGTTTTTTAATAAAATCGATGTTTTACAGGAAATAAATAATAATCTATTTTTGTTTAGTTATAAATTTAATTTGTATATTTTATAAAAATAAATTATTTGGTGTGTAAATAATTTATCGATAGAGAAATCAAACGTATAAATTTTATATCGAATTACATTTACTGATTTTGATAATGTAACACACGAATACTCAATGGCGACTAAAATGAATTGAATCAATTAGTATAAAAATATCTTCGAATAGTGAACGGCTATGAGACGACAAACAGTCGTAAAACATCGTCGGCACTTCGGTATTATATAGATTACAGATATAATAATTAATTAAATATATATTCAACATTTTACAT
Organism: Eriosoma lanigerum; assembly: GCA_013282895.1. Lineage (NCBI taxonomy): Eukaryota > Metazoa > Arthropoda > Insecta > Hemiptera > Aphididae > Eriosoma > Eriosoma lanigerum. The sequence continues at coordinate 11,203,575 of CM023359.1, read as the reverse complement.
AATTTACATCTAATTTAACTACACCTATTGACGATGATCAGTATACACTCGTCGCACCGTGGAACATAACATTGTATTTTGATGTTAAATATTATAATATACAAGTTATTGAATAGGTTCGAGAATTGATTTTATGCGTGTATAATAGAGACTATTGGAGTGGATCGTATTTACATACCCGTATCCTTTTATATAAGATTTCACGTGTCATACTGTCATGTAAAATTTAAAAAAATATATTACAATTCAAATGTAAATAAGACAAAACCAACATAATATAATCTTCAATTGATTGTTTCTAAATAAAACGTTTAAGTTCAAAAATGTATATTAATAAGCACACGATGATATTGATACTCAATAAACTCATATACAGAGTGACCGTCCGGAAATTCGTGTCACAAATACACGACGGGAAAAGTAACATAATTAGGTATGTGTCGAAATATTAAAGAGGATTTTTAATCAGAATTTTGAACAGGTCCGTATTATAACTTATAATATAATGAGCAATAGAAACTACCAAATTTAAACCGTTAGATTAAAATATCAAACAACCATATTATTTGAAATCGATTGCATTATTTTCCGACAATCTTTCTAATATTTATTTTTTTTTTTACATAAGGATTTTATATGATAAAAAATTACAAAACTACTTAATGTTATTAAAAGGGGTTACCTCCCATAAATAAAATGTAATATTTTTATAACTACCCGTTTTTTATTGGTCATTAAAAAACACTTGTACCTATATTTTAGGTTTTCATTAGATTTTTTTTAGTCCAGTTCCATCATGTAGTCTGAAACGACGAGTGAAACGGATTGATTTTTTTTTTTATCCATATATTATTATAGCAGGTACCAATTTGATTATGTTGTAGTATTCTATGAGATATCATATCGCGAATCTATTAGTCTGCTACGCTGGCGTATTTGCGAGTTAATTCTTACGATATACTCGTACATTATCACACGTCGCTGCATTTTAACACGAGCCACGTCTAATATACTATTATTACAAGGAATTCGTCTCCTTCCAAGGGCAAACGTTTCTACACGTCATTAATATAATTTTATAATATATTGCATACTGCAGTAGACACGTAATGATGACAAGTCGTTATCATAATATACACAACCCGACGTCCGTATTATATAGGAACGCAAATATATTATACGCGTTTATATAAATATGGTTTTTTTCTTCATCTTTACGCTTTTTTACACACATTATTATTATTTTATAACGGATTACACGACGTATTATAAGACAACTCGCCTGTCAAAGTGCATGAATACATAATATATATTTTTCTGCTTAGTTAATAATACAATAGTAATAACTAGTACTTATCGAGTTTTCCATTTCGATTCTATTAATCAGTTGATTTTATTAAACGAAAAAATATAATTATTATTCGTGATTAGTTTATAAGCAAATTATAGTTATATAAGTTGATTCTAATAACGTTTCTGTTCATATTGTTTCTACAAAATTAATGTTTAAATTTCGATGTTACGCCATTGCTGTAGTAATGAAAAGTAATACTGTTTCGCATATATATATAATATATATATAGTGCGAATAAACGCAAAATATATAATAGCTAGGTTGTTATTTTATTAAATATTAAAATTTAAACTTTAAAAAACTATAGAATTAAATATTCATTATGGTCACAGGACAAACTTTTTTAATTTTTTTGTATACACAAAATTATTTTTAATTAATTATATAACTATTAAAGGTAAACAAAAAGGTCTTCATCTTAAAAAAATATTCGTATTTTTTCAACGGTTTTATTAATTTTTTTCCTATATAAATAGCTGTGGTTCAATCAAATTATGGAAGAGAAAAAAGTAGAGAGAATTTTTTAAAATTGGTTATTGTCACTGCTACACTCGTAAAAATAATAAAATTAACTTTGTTTATTTGCATCTATATAATCAAAATTCATATGATGCATACAAATAATTTAATGTACTGATTTATAATTAATAATTGAACTAAAAATAGTTAAATAAATCAGTATGTAATATTTAAAAAAATAAGGAAATATACAAATAGTTATACATTTATATAATTTTATAGTACATTAATTTTAAGTTTTTTTAATACTTTTAAATTAAATTATTGTATAAATATATAGATAATAAACGATTACAACTACTTAATTACATGTTATTTTCAATATTAATATATTTCATAATATTAAAAACAAATATAGTATTATACCGTATACATATATTTTTATACATTGAAATACTTCATTATAAAACTATTTTGGATAAAATTTCAAAATTTCAATGACAAATATAATAATGTGAGTAATTTAAGTTAATGTTTATATAAGACGTGTTAATTGTTAAATCGAAAATATAATTAATATACAATTTAAATATTTATGCACTTATAAATTTATATAAACTATTACATTTTCAGACTATTTATTTATATATAAATAACTTAATAACCTATTTATAAACAAGGAATATGGAACCAAATTAATTTAAATTATTTCATTATTTCATAATATCATATTACTAATTATATAGTACATATAGGATTATAATAGTAGTAAACTAGTAAATTATTAGAAAATAGCATATAATAATTATGTCATCAGTTTAGCGGGTTAGGTTAGAGATACCTCTATAATATTATAACCCAGATGGTATTATTATTATATTAATTTGTTATTATAGCTCAGCGTTTCTTAATCAGGGGGGTCGCTAACACCTTGACTAAGGGTCGCATAGGTCAAAAATAATAAAATGCCGATTTACAAAATGTACCTTTTTATTTAAAACTTTTTATTGAACTATAAAAATATTTAAAATAATAATAATAAAATTAGCCCGATAAGGTTATACAGAAAATAATGAATAAACATTATAAAATAAATAATTTGTGTGATCGTTGAATTTGTTTTACATTTAAAAGATGATCATCAATAAAACGGGCACTCCACTGCTAATCCAATTCCCAACGACCCGAGACATTTCAAACTTGACAAGTTTAAATTATTAGATATGGTATTTATAAATTGATATTTAAAATGGTACATTTCGTTTGGATAATGATAGGATAATTTTATTGTTCAAATTTGTACCTAATATAGATGGAGGGGGGATCGCGAATGATTGATCTTATTTTATACCTATTTTGGGGGTCGCGATACTAAACAGATTGAGAAACGATGTTATAGCTTATAAGATTGTAATAATAATAAAAAATCTTCTATTTGATTTTTTTTAGTAGTTATAAAAAAACACTTTTAAAATTTTCTAACTTTTCTAATATGAATTTTAAAATACTTTTTAAGATACTTTTTGATGTGTTGCATAATATTAGAATACCAAAAACCATATTAAAAATATTGCCTAGGTATAGTAAAAAAGTAGATTGTAAAGTTTATTTATTAATAATTAGTATAAGTTAGGAAATAAAAAATTATCTTTTTTCTAATCCATAATGATCTGAAAAAATATGCAGTTTCAAAATGACCGAGGGTCATATCAAACTATATATGCTAACACACAGAACAAATATTTCGTATAGTGCTAATTGTTTATAAAAATAGATTACATTATATTTAACAAAAAAAAAAAATCGTACTTTCAGGCTTCAGCTGATATAATTATATATAACAGTACAATACTATTAAATGTTAAGATTTTGTTCATATTTTAACTTTATTACACTATATAACTGAAAATTATACTATTGTTGACTTTATTATAAAATTAATCTAGACAAAACTTTTAATATTATAATGGAAAATCATGTACATACGTAGCAACCCATATTTTTTAGCAAACCCACACAAAAATGATGTAGTCAGAAATAGTAAGTGTGCATTACGGATTTAAATTATAATATGTTCATTGTACTTACAAATACGTATATACAAACATTAAAATTCAGTTATTAGTTGTTACAAAGAATATAAGATTATTTTATATTTTAAAATTATATATAATAAAAAAAATATCTATAATTCATATATTACAACAAAAATAATATTATCATTTGATCATATTTCAAAAAAAATGTTATAGATAATTAATACCAATTATAATAATATGGAATAAGAGTCCCTGCAGTGTCCTGCTTTTTTGTATAATTATAGTATAGGTACAATATAAATAAATAGTACGAATTTTTACAAAAATATATAAAGGCTGAAAGGAATAGGTATAATTCTTATCATAATTTGTTGGGCGAAAAGTTTTAAAAATGTGGTTTGCAATTAATTAAGACGTAGATAACATTATTTGAACAAATATTTTTTAAGTACAAATTTTAAAAGTTCAAATTTTTTTATCTGGTCTTATGATTACAGCTGTTGGAAAACCTGTTAACGTCTAATGTTTATAACTTGTGTTTTTATCTTTTTTTTAAAAAAAAAAACAACAACTATAGTTGACATCCACAGAGTGTGGTGAAGATATATTACCTTCTTTTATAAACAAAAAAAATAACTCAAACAGTAAAAACCCGTCTTTATAACAATTAAGTTTTTACGCTTTTTTATTCACGTCTCCTCTCAAGCGCTTTAACAAAATAACACAGTGACAGGATTAAAATTAAAATTAAAAATATTATTAGGTATATTGTAATATAATATTATAATTAGTAAATACAAGTTTCATAATTTCTAATACATATTTATTATTTAATATACTTAAATGGAAACTGAAAAAAATGTTTCATTCTCGAAAGATTTTATTTTATAAATTAAATAAAATTTAACATTTGTATTAAAAACACATAAAAAAATTTGTATACACTATTTAAAAAATCTTCGGAGACAATGGTCAAATTCCCTTCCCTGTGACCGTGGGCAGATTTTATACCTTAACAAATGACTTTTTATATAGGTATATCATTTTCCTGAATAAATAATATTGCAATAAGTATTGAGTTAAATTCGAATATATTAATATATTAATATTATTATATATAAATTCAAAATCACTAGTTACATTCAAGTAGGTTAGTACACGGATAGAAATACCTCATGAAAGATTGTGACAAACTTTTTAAAATAACTAAGAGATAAGAATACTATTGTACGACTAAGAAATAAAAACCATTGGTCTATTATTATACGATAGACAAAAAGTATAAGTTGTTATCAATAACGTAGGTAACAAATCGCGTACTGATAATTATTTTTTACAATAATAATGCCATACGATGAGCTACATAATTTATATTTTTTAAACGGTTTATATCATTCTAAAATATTAATTTATTTTCGTAAAAATAAATGTAATTTTTTAAAAGTAATTTTACGTTTACTATTCTGAATTTTTCGTTATAATGTTTATTAGAAAAATGGATATACCCTATATGAATAATTATCTTTAGACAATAATTTATAGATTAGAAACAATTGGTATTGAAAAATTAGGCGACATTAATTAATATAATAAAGCTAATCGTATTGGTTGTTCGCCATTTATGATTCCTCGCATTGACGTCATCATATTTCGTACGGGAAGAAAATTATCCGAAAAATACGTTTTGATTAACAAGAAGTGGACAATAATGTGAATTGTAAGAAAAGAAAAAAAAGTAACATTCGATACATACCCATATTGTAGACGATAAAATATGTTATGACGTGTCATCCTACAGATATCGTATTAAATTAGATACTCTATAAGTCGGTCGATCGCTTTCCGTCTGCGCGGATTATATATACGAAATAATCCTCGTGGTTGAATATAGTCAACGGTTTTAAAGGATCGAGAAAGTGAAAAATAAAATCGTTTAGCTACTGTAGCAGTATATGGAATATAATTAATATAAATGGGATTTTTTGCAATAGGATTTCACGCGTTTCTTTCACACACATTAGAATAGGATAAACGCGCCGCCGTCGACGTGAGTCTGGGTGAACGTACCTAATCAATAAAATTCGAAACATCCTTCCCGTGGCAACTGCGGTAGCGTCACGGCCCACAACCTGTAGATAAATATATACATTTAGTATTCATTTAGAAATTTAAAAAACTAATGAAAATAACAAAAACTATGTCATTATATTGAATTGTATATAGTGAAAAACAGCTTTTTTTGCTAATATTGAAGAAATTGTTTATTTAAAAATTGTGTTTACGAATGACCAAGAAAATACGACCAATTTCCTGGTAAACGCAGGATTTCTAAAAGGAGTGCTGTAAAATTTATCGAGCATAAAAAAGTGATGATTTTAAAGATACAAAAACCAATAGGGCAATAGTTATGTAATTATCAAATAAATAATAGTATAATACATTAATAGTATATAAAAATGATTTATTTAAACTGTCAAATTTAGGACCAGTCTTATAGATTTAGAGTAATGAAAATATACCAACAATACGGCGAATTGGGGAGCTTCAGCTCTTTAGACCTCTTCTGTCTGCGTACGCAACTATTTATGTAACTAGGTACAGAATTTGTGTATTATTAATTTAACTATATAGTTTAACTACAATGTTTTATTTATGTGTGTTTTTATACTTAAAATTACTACTTACAGATAATGAAGATATTATGTAAGTATAAATAATAGAAAAATATGACGTACTTAAGTCGGTGTTTAAAACATATTCGATCTCAATTTGAATAATGGTAATTAAATAGTATTTTTAAAAAAAGGTCCATTACATATAACGTGATCAGATAAATAAAGGAACATTATAAATATAATTATTTTAATATTTTATTTTATACCTTTCTGGATTCTATGCTACCTAGGTGGTTACAATCATCACACGTCAAGAAATCGAAGATGGTACTTGGTTAACTATTTTGAATAATTGTGGTTGGCTTGCTCCAGAGTCCAAAAACAACACCATGCGCAAAAACAATCCGTTTATACGCAAGAGTCGGTCGTGAATCCTCAGGTGTGTTGAAACTCGTGTTTAGGCCATTCGGCTAAGCCCGACATTTAAAATTATCATACACTTACTCCTACGAATTGACAGCAAACTTTGCAGGTTATAATTTTGGATTTAAGGTCATAAGCACACGGTTAGCCGTTGTTATAAATTTATATAAAAAAAAAAAAATGTAATACATACACACACACGTGCTAGACTATGACTAAAATGTTTATTGAATTTATATTATTTTATTTATTAGAGTTTTCACTCTCTCCGCAACATTAAATTGTTTATATATCCGCGTTATATAAATAAAAATACAAACCGTATAAAAGAAATCCGGGCACGTGGCAAGGATAATGATGGTTTTCACTAGTGATGACACAGAGTCCGTGGATGTTTTCCCAGTGTACCGTAACCACGGTCACGGGTGAGCTACGTTAAAAATACACCCCGCGCGGTCTACAATGTATGAAACCCTATAGACGTCACAGAGCAGTAACTAAAAACAGCATTCTTATTGGTAATACGTTATAATAATCAAAAACGAAAATAGGGGGTGGTTTGGGGGGAACTTAGCCCCTCAGCTTTTTTTATAGAGAAGATAATACAAAAGTAAAAATTTATAACATGAACTATATATAAAATATACACAATCCACTTTTACAACAAATATAATTTGTATTTCATAAACATAAAGCAATGACGCAATGTTCAAACATTAATAAACTTATTATATTAACATGCTCTTGATACATATAAAATATAATATTTGTATATTAAAAATTTGAAATATTAACATATATTATAATATGACAGGAAGAAAAGTTGAATTTTTTGAGTTAATGAATTTAAGAAAATGTGGATGTGTATAAGATATATATGAGCATGTAAAAATTTTGTTAGATTTAAGCATTAAGTATTGCCCCCCCCTTCCAAGAAAATTTGTCTCGGTTTCGCCTATGATTATAATGATAATAAATTATTTTTTATCTATTTTATAAATAATTCAAAACAAGTTATGACAATAAAATGTAATTATTTACATTTATAAATATGTACAAATATATTTTCATATTATATAATATGATATATTATATACAATATACATGTACGATAGGGGCGTATTTAATTTTTTTTATGGAAGAGGAGCCGAGACACTAAGTAAAAGAGCTGAGTATAGAGTTATTTTTAATTCTGATCCAAGACTAAACCTTAAAATTTTAGCAAAACTTCCCCAATTTTTAATCGATTAAAAACAAGGCTTATAAATTAAGTATACAATTTTAATTTTATTATTGTAAATCTTACATAATTCTCAAAATAATAATAATTAAAATGTATAATAACAGTAAAACAAATTATATTAAACTTAAATTTCTCTCTTTATCACTGGCGGAAAAAAAAATTTCGGAGGGGCTGAAGCCCACTTAGCCATCCTGAAAAATACGCCCCTGATATATGATATACATATGATTTATGATAATCAATAGAGATAAAACAATCAGTTATAGTAGGTACATATATAATGATTATGATAAATTGATAACGTTTTAACCAATAAAAACGCTGTGTTTGGTTGCGATTTTGTGACGTCTAGGGTTTAATATATCGCCCACGGTCGACACGTGGGGTCACCTCATCATGGAAATCCGCCAGGCAGTGATGATGCTGTTTCTATCAGGCACCCTTGTCAGTCATCCCTCGCAGAGGTGACCCTAGAAAGGTGTGTTTTCCGCGATCCCTTATACCGAATGCGTGCAGGCCATTGGAACAGGACGATTGGCGAAGGGGGTGAGGTCACGTCGAGCTCGTTACCCGGGTGACAGCCTTGGCACGCATCCCGCCGGGGTTTTTCGCCGCCACCACCGTTGCACGGCCGTGACCTGAGTTGACCCCGGAAAACTATCATCCCCATCTTTGATACAACGTCTCCGACGACGACGACCTCGTTATTGCCGTTTTTAACTCAGAACTGATGATTCTCCTGAATCTGTTGATAATTTTTCTTTAAATATTATTATTTTTCTACTTTCTGTCCTTAAATTCTTACATCCATGATTTTATTAATTTATCTTCGTTATATTTTTTATATAATTCAACAACATTACACATAAAATACCAATCATACAAACTATAAAATTAAAAAAAAAAAAATATTAAAAATGTTAAAAATGTCTTCTGTTGTATTATAATAGACAAGTTTTTGACATTAACTTCATTTATGTATTCCGGTATGTTAAGTCGTCATATTACAATTAATTTGCAAAATGTTTTGAATCTAATCGATTTTATACAAATGTAATACAATTATATAAATAAAATTTTATTATATAAATATAATAAAAGGTGTACTTCGTAAGAGTAATTTGAGTTTTATATTTGGAGGGGATAGTATTTGATTTTCAACAGATCCGTGGGAAGTACTTTTCCCCATCACATGTAGATCCTATTTTTGGGGGGGGTTACAGAGGATTTAGGTGGCTAAGCTCCCCTCAAGTCCCCCTCCAATTACTCCTATGTGTACATTTTACACATAATACGAATATAATATATTATATTATTATACTCGTATTCAAACGCTGGATAACGATCTTATTGGAGTTGGATATTAAAATCTTATATTAATATTGGTATATACAAAAGTAATATAAATTTTCAATAAAAAAAAAAATGGTTTCCCCGGTTATAAGATTATGATAAAATATGAAGTAAGTTCAAATGAGATAGCCGATAGTCGATGGGTGAGTTGGTCTGACCCACCATATTGGTAAAATATTATAATATACTTTTATTTTTAAAGGTTTGTAACTTATCGATTTTTGTTATTTAGATACTTAACAGATAATACATGCCGTCATGTAATGCGACACAAACATCGATGAACTGGGATATGTTTTTATATTTTAATAAAATATATTAATATTTTTGAATTTTTCATTCGTCCTTGCGAGGTTATGCTGCGCGTTATCCGCAATAAAAATAATAATTCTAAATAATATAATACTGTATACATTTAAATATAATAATACGTCCTTACGTTTTTAGAGTTCGTACTATCGTTCACTTTATTTCTTCTTCTTTGCTCAATAATAGCGAGCAGCGACAATCCAAGCGTTTTCGAAGAATTTCAAATAGAACCTTTTTATACCGATGTCGGTTATTGATTATTATTATTGTGTATATAAAACTATATAATGACAGTTTTGTGTTCACCCTCGCTTTACAAAAAAAAAAAAATCCCATTGATCGATATAATAACAAATAGGTACAAGGTCGAAACCGAATTTCTGTGAATTCATAAAAAAAAAAAAACACCAGACGTGTGTGTTGCAGTCCTTCGTATCTACAGTAGCCGGTTATTGGGTTAGTTTTTATGGTTCTGCTATAATAATGGCTTTAAAATTTAAAATAATATAATATGAACAAAAATCAAGATATTAGGAAGACCCACATGTTTGTCGTCTCTGTCTTACACACGAATGAGGTAGAAAAATCTACGTACCTATTAGCAGTTTCAGTACAGCTCATTTGTAACCTATAAAAAAGGTATTATATAGGTATTATTCAAATTGTCGTGGAGAACATAAACTGTGCCCATGCGTTCAGTTTTTCTTCATATTTTTAAACACGTTATAAATAGTTAGGTGGCTGATATCTTTAAATACTTGTAACTAATTTTTTAAAAATGAATATATTATATATAAACAATGGCGTATCGAACTTTGAAGAGAGGTTTTTCGATCAAATTGCTTCATCGAGGTAATTTTTGGATGAGTGAGTAACTTCAGTGGTTTAATATAATTATACAATTATTTTTAGTAAAATAATTTAATAATATTGAGTTAATATATTTAAAAAAATAATTCATAGCAAGCAATATGTAACGATTCGAAATCGAACATAATTATTAACGAATTAATAATTAATATTAATTTGTTTTATGATTATTCAAGAGACAATTTTTAATAATTTTAATAAAAGTATATTTATAATATGTAATATTATATCAATTTTCAAATTTTTTAAGGGTAAAACGGTTATTTTATTTTTATATTTTTAAAATTTAAAGAAGATATTAATTTTTTTTTTTAATTACAAGGCGAGGTCAAATTATCTAGTTTGCCTTAGGTCTCAAAAATGTTTTACACGAATATAAAAAACTTAGCAACCCTTTAAACATACTAAGAGAACAAATAAAGAAAATAATAACGTTTCTAGACTTAAATTAATAAACAATATATCTTTCATTTAAATATTTATCGTTATTTTTAACGATTAGCAGGTTATATTGCCAATCAAAATTGATAAATAATATATATGTAAAATAGTTCTTTTAGTTTTTAAAAAAATATTACTTATTAATAATTGTAGCTTTTGTAATACAATATGATAAATTCTTTGTTTTCGCACTATATAGAAAGCAGCTTTAAAGCCAAAAATAAATAATATAATATAATCGTATATAACCGATATTATATATAAAATCGATAAACATTATTATATATTTTATGTAAATACAAATAATACACACGTATAATATTTATAGTTGTAAATCAACTCGAACGTACAAATTAAATAATTTATAATTAGTAAAATATCAAAAGTGAATTACCGAATAAATTATTTACGAGACGAGTCCAAGGTCAAGGACACTACGAGAGAGTTTGTGTAATGTGTATATGACCGAAGTCCAAGATCTGTTCATTTAGTCAATATTATAGTCTTGGCTATGAATCAAATTGTTTTTAAAAACATTCGTTAATCGAATTCGGATATTACTGTATGTCTGTATTACATCATATACAGCATAAGCAAAATTTCTCGTAACGAAAATGGCGGGAATTAAATGCGTTATTTTCAATGTTATTTCCATTATTATTGTAACACGAAATTCTGATCACCCTGTATAGTGAATATTATTATGATATAAGTAAATAAAAATATATGCATTGGAAAAGAATACTGCAATTACATTAAGTCGAGGAAGTAATAAAAGTAGGTAGAATTTCAAATCAGATATTGATTAAATAAAATATTTGACAGCAACCACGTAGATGCTGGGATACATCGTATTATATTAGTTTTTATTTTAATACTATAAGACCAATTTAATTCACCACCCAAAGCTACGCGTGTTAAATTTTATATATGACCACATAAAATAATTATAAACATTCAAATAACGATCTAACAATTACATTGATAATAATTTGTAATTTTGTTAGTTCCTAACGTAGTAACGCACATTTATATATTAATTGAAATTGAAATTTATACAAATAATCTTATACATAACTATTATTAAAGAACCTTAACATATAGATTATTATCCAGATAAATAGTTGAATAACAATTTAGATAAATGAGAAGAAAAAAAATTAATTTTTTCGGTGTATTTTGAAATTAAGAAAATTAATTTAAAGTTGTACACTCTAAATATAAATAGTAAACTTAAATCTCATAAGTAAAGTATTAGAGGTATAGATTTTTACGTAGGTAATTATTCCTTAAATTTATTTCGATTGACGGATATTATTTTAAATTTATAAACATTATACCAATTATATGTTTTAAAAAACGGTATACTTACAAAGTGGACAAAAAGTTGAGTTAGTTAAATAATTTTAAAATAAGGAATATATTATAATATTCAGAGTAATAATAAATTACTTTGAACCCTTGAGTTTAAATTAAATTAGGATTAAAATTTAAAAATATATGACATATTTGTTTTAAAAAATTTTAATATTCCTCCATTTCCTTTATTCCGTTATTTATAACTGGTAAAAGTTGAAAAAAACCCGTATAAATTTAATCCAATTTACTTCAAAAAAGCATAATGTTATTAGGTATCATATAATTGGTTGAGTTCAAAAGGTTTAAACAAATTACATATTCAAAAAAATGTCAAAATATTATTTCATTATTATGTGTACGAGCAATGTTATATAGGTATAAGAACTTAAAATTACTGATTTTTGGTATGTGACAATGACACACACGCATAATACACACAATTACACGCGTGTATTGCAACCATAATAATATAATTTACTTAGTTTGTTTTTAGTTTATCAATGAGGTCGAACTGAAAAAAAAATGAAATAACAATACATTGTTTAACGTTTCATTTGTTTCATTAATTTAAGAAGGCGTTGACTTTAAAACGCTCGTCGTCGACGACCTTGAACAAAATATAAAACTATCATAAAACAATAATATAATAATAGTAATTGTTGGTCGAAAAATGTGTAAAAAAAAGGAATATCGTCGATTTTATTACGTAAATAGGTATTATATAGATATATCCAGCGAAAAAGGTAGTAACTCAATTTTTTTTTCGTTTTTGAGTTACGACTTTTAACACTGCATTCTGATAAAGGATTTTTTTTCTTTATCGACCACGAAAATGATTGTATTTCCATCTATCCCACAGAGATAATAAAATAATATTAAAATAAAAATAAAAAATTGAATAAGAAATTAACTTTGAATTTTATTTTGCTCCTCCTGAACAATTGACAAAATGGAGTTACTACCTTTTTCGTTGGATGTATCGATATAGTCTGAAACGTATATAGTCGAATAGACGTCAACTTAAATTAATTTTATAGCTATACCAACCTGGCTACCTATATATATATTTGTATAGAGTGAAATAAAATATTTTGTTATATAATAATTTCAACGTGCTTTATGAATTACATAAGAATTAAAAACGTGAATTCCGATTAAATGGTTATCACTTACCAAGGTCAACAACTAATATATCCTGTCATATACACCAATATAGGACCTATATTATATTCACGGTTAAGTACTCGTAACTATATTATGTCCTATAACAATATATAATATTATATTAATTATAAAACGAAAAACTTCAAAAACAGAAAAATAGGAAAGTACAATTATTATACTATATAATATATCATCATAGAGCTAATAATTTTTACATACAGAAAAAAACGACACGACTTAAATTGGAAAAAAAATAGAGAATTATAACAGATTTTAATTCATAATTAATACTTACCAAAAATGATTTAAATGACCTAATTTTCACGTATAAAATTATAAAACAGGTACGAATACGCATTTGGTTATTAACTCGTTTTAGCATTTTATTCAGTAATATTCATTATTTTATGAACGTAACTCAAATTTTCAGTCATTTTGTAGATATTATATTCTTCTTCAGTAAGTGAAAATTGTTTATATATATATATATATATATATATATTAAATTTCACACAAATGTGTTTATAAATTGTTTCATACTTGAAAAAAAAATCAATCTATCACATTATTACACTTCTTGGGTCAAAGTAATAAGATCCAATTATAAAAAGTATACAATAATAATATAATAATTCGTACAGTGGGTAGGTAGTATATTTTTTTAAGAAAATATAACTTTTGCCCTCTTTTTAATAATATAACATTATTATAGGTTCTTAGATATACTCTTATAATATATTATATAGTAGCAAAGGGTCACGGAAAACATTTTCTCAAAGAAACATTTCAATAATACTTATAATTATTATTATTATTTTCCCGTATTCATATTTCAAATAATAATATTATACTTAGAATTCTTTTAAGTACGTATTTTTCCGCTTTTCCTAATAAACCGTATTATATTATATTACACAGAAAGTCAATAGGTGATTACAACATATTATTATATATAATTACTGATTTCCAAAGCTCATAAAAAATTTCCGGTCTAGAAAGATCCAATGCATTATTACTATTTACTCTTATTGCATTATGCTATTACTATACAATCATTATTTTGTTCGACGATCAATATTATAATATTATTGTTATGTAACTATAACTGCCAACTCCATATAGTTGGAGCATAAGGTGAAGCAGATGAAAAAAAAAGTTGTACCTAAAAATAATTATGCAACGAAAAATCGCATAAAATTAATAATAATAATTTTAAAAAAATTTATAAAAAAAAAACACGGGAGAATTTGATTATATTTTTAATTTATGAATATTAATAATATATAATGACATGTGTATTGTATAGCTATAATATATTACATATTAATATTATTATTTTTAAAACAATTAACTCGTTTGTTTCCGACCTTCAAATTATAAAATAATAACAATTTTCCGGTTATAAACATGTGTAAACATATAATAATTATCTGTACATAATATAATATTATAGTAGTAATAATTCGAGTGTTTAGAATTATATAGTAAGTTAAATATTAATAAAAATTAAGATATAATAATATATTGTACTCCACATCACCTGCTAACCATAATGCTCATAAATACAATTTTACGTCTACGTGTGCAGTTTAAATATTATTGAAAATGTCTAATTATTTTATATTACTATATCCGGTTTGTTTTTTGTTATATCTATTATAAAAAAAAAATACGACAAATGAAATTTACGTAGTTTATTTTTAATTGATATAATTTTCTATAATTATACGTTTAAAAAACAAATGTATTAATATTTTAATGTTTTAGTTTTTATGTTTAGGGGTATATTTTTTAATGATTTTTCATCGTATTGTGAATCCCTTACCCTGAAAACTATATGAATTATTAAACCATGATATACACCGTAAAATATTTACAAATGTAAAATATAAAATATTATTATATAAATATAATTAGAAAACAAATTTATAATCACCGCTGTATAGGTGGACCAGGAAGAAACGGGCCAAGGTAGAGAAAAATGATTGTAATGAATAATACAGAATAATACGTAAATATATGCATGCGCGCAAAATGGAAACAGGAAGAAAATATCATTATTATAACGACGGCCGCTACTTGGCCGCGAAATTGTATTAATGTAAACGAATACAATGGCTATTAGCCTATTAACAGTAGTGTTTACAAAAATTGCGACATTATTTTACCAAGGTAATTGCATATATAATATTTCATACAGTCGATTACCGTTCAATATTAAATATTATATATAATAATATACCTGATATTTCCAAATTCAAATTTAAAACTAGGAATATTGTATTATCATGTGTGCGATAACGACCCGTGTTTTAAATATTATACATAAACCGTTATAAAATAAAAAAAACTATTGTGTAATTTATTTTAACTGATGATTCTGAACAAATATCGTATATATAATAATGAATAATTTTTAATTTTTTGTAGCTTCGAAAAAATAACTTTCTAAAACAATAATTCATTATTAGGGGCTAAGCCTATACTAATGTGTAAAGATTAAGAATATGGTTAAGAATGTTAAGATATTGGTAATTGGTAGGTATATATGGGTTCCGTGAACATGGTTGTAACAATATGTAATTTTCGGAATATTTCATATTATTTTAAAGGCTATATAAAATATAAACTATTAAGTACAGGGTGATCAGAATGTTGCGTTACAAAAACAGTGAGAATAATTTACATTTTCAATGTTATCTCCAACTCTCCATAATTTTTATAACACTAAATTCCGTGTCATTCTGTGTTATTGTTAAAACTGTTTTTAATAATATACTGTAAAAAACGCATCCGTGTTTCATAATTTTCAATTTTCCATTATCTTTGACATTTTTGACATATTATTTTGTCCCGTCTACATCTCATATATTCTTATAGGTATCTAGTACGCACAAAGAACATCCAGTTCCCAATTATATTATTAACTACTTCTAATATTATTACGAGTATGTTATACGCTTTAATAAATGAATATTTCGATATTCGTATAACTATTATAATGTTATTATAATATTTGTTTAACTTGTTTGTTCAAAATTGTATTCTATAGATATTAGTCCCCCTTCTGGATTCGATATTTTACTACGGATGCCCTTGTCCGTCTGGGATATTATATATATATTAATATTATCGTCGACTAAACAATATACGGTCCTATAATATATTATAATATACACATACACACACACACACACACACACACACACACACACACACACACACACACACACACATACACACACACACACGAGTGTTTTAGCGGCTATTAAAAATATGACTGATATCCATAAGTAGGTCATTGAAAGAAAGAAAGAGAGAGAAAAACAAAGTCCGCAATGTGGTTTTGTGGCGGAAATGGGTCAGTTGACAATTCATAAACTTATACCGAAGATATACCTATATAATGTTTTAGATCGAATCATAATACATAATATAATACAATATATAATTATAATTAAAACCGTTAACAGTCAAATTCAACAGGTATACCTTAACCTAGGTATACTTCGGTAGCTGGTTAGGTTCCTATATTATTGCATAACTATAAAAACGTCTATGCACAAATAATATATTGCACCGATCGTGATGAAAATCTACAGTACACTCTGCTGTGCACCGGAATCCGAACGCGGAAGTCTACACAGAAATATAAACAGATATTTTATAATATAGTTACAGGAACCTCCTAACGACTATAACGACGTCACATCTGTAATATAATTATTTAACTTACAAATCACAATATCCGAACGAAACTATTATGGGTTTTCTATAATAATTATAGTATAATTGTATTATTTTTTATATGAATGTTTTACTATAATTTTTAATAACACAACGCATTTGTCATTTAAAAGTCCTAGAGATCTCTAATTAATACGGTATGTCGCGGTATTGGTTACTACGAATTAATCAAAATCGATTATAACGAAATGGTCACTTAAATTGTTAACCGATATCTATCGATTAAACTTCTACAATACAAGTATATACAATTTCATAAATATAACGCTGAGAAACAACTCTTAAAATTAATCAAATTTTAATGCTGTTGTAACTGTGTAAATTATTAATTAGGTATAACTACAATAAAATAGCGTACATAAAACAGATAACACTTTATAAGTTCTTAAAATGTTTTGTCGTACGATTTTTTAAATGAATTTAAAATGTACATTGATATGTTATTTTACTTAATACTTTTTGACAGCGTATGGTTTATTATGGGGATCTTATGTGTGAGTACGTGTTATATTTTAATTTAGAAAATTAAATTATAATCTGATATTATATAATACAATAACAATTATTAATGATTATATCACAAATAATAACTTAGTATCCATTCCAAATTATTTTTTTCTTAAGAGTATTAAACTATTAAAACGTTATTATTTTCATTATGTTCAATTTTCAATAGACTTTTATCGATGGGTATTATAGTAAACACTAAACAGTATTAATAATAGTAAAGTAAATTAATAAGCATTATAAAAACTAACAACGTCGTTGTTTAAGACGTCTTTTCCGACGAAATCAAATGTGTGTATATAATGTATACTCATCAAAATTTTGTGTTATAAAAATAATGGAAATAACATTAGATATTATGTAGGTAATTTTAATATGTAACTCCCAACACTTGTTTAACATGAGATTTTGACTACCCTGTAATATGTGCGTATAGATAAAAAAAAAGTAAAAACTCTATAACTCTATAAATTATACCTTATATACAAGATGGTCAAAATATCATAAGTTGCGAGAATTACTTAGGTAAGTACGTTTTCAGTGTTGTATCAAATATAATGTGTTTGCTCGCTACGAGATTTTTATCACCATGTTAACTTACATTAATATTAAATGCAATTAAATATACATTTTATAAGTTGTCTATAAAAGTTATATTATAATGTTTGCGAAGGAAACCATAAACCGAAAACCAAATCGATAAAAAAAAATAAAAAAAAATAGATAAACGAAATATGTTTAGGTATAGACATTTCAGCACTTATAATATGATATTATCATAAGAATATAATATGTTTTGTGTATAAATGGTATCGAGTAGTTAACTGCCGAAAATGGTCAAAGACATCTGATTAGTCACTTACATTATAAGTCGTTTATAATGACATTGTGCGTATATGGTATATAATATCGATACAATAATGGCCGAAATATATAATATTGTGTTGCTTTTTTAAATAGTTATTTATATCAATGCGCATAAAAATAAAATTACATCTGTTGACTGTTATATTGTTCCAAACGTCTGTAGTTATTATATTTTATTTTCAGATAAAATAAGTAGTATAAGTACTTATATTTTACTGTCGGTCCCTTCGATGTCGTTATAAACGGTTTTTACTGCGGCGTATTTATAATATAATAGTATTGCCATTATACACACCATGTGTGTGCACGATGATATACATTCAGGGCGTTTGGGCATAGACCGTATACCAGGTATACGGTATACCTATATTCCAGCTATTTGTACTACACAGAGAGAAACGACAATAATATTTTACAGGCCTTATTATACGAATTTTACGACCGTTGCGAGAAATATAATATATTATAATAATAATATGTGTGTAAGTATCTGCGTTAAAACGGCACCTGTTTTTCGAGAAGAAAACGGCGAAACTGGGTCAATGTTGTTATACTATCAAGTATATAGACGGTATAGTCGTCTGCGGCGGTATAAACTATTATTTTCGCATCGGTTTCTATTACTTCGCCGTATTTCTCGATAATTTTTAAAAATATTATAAATTATATTAATGATATGTTGTGTTCAACTGGTCTGCTATAGTTGGCCATCTAATGGTTTATGAATAAAAAAACTTACAATGTTGTATCATTGTATATTGTAGTCCGTTAAAATCTAAAACAAAAAACTAGTCAAATTAAAATGTTTTCCAACAGAAATTCGCCATATTATGCACTACGTGGTACCTATTTTTATTTACATTATTTACCCTCATCGTGTAAAATGCCATAAATTGTGTGCCAGACACAGAACACATGTTTTTATGCTAATATCATTTCCGATTTAATTAAAATCTTGCCTACATAATACTTGAATATATACACATATAATTCTATAGTTTTAAATTGGTTTTGCTTAAAATTTAAGATATTCTAAGTAAATAATAATTGTAGTGCAATTCAAATATTTAATATATTTTTTAAAATTGTATATACTATTATATTTAAAAAAAGAGTTTAACTATCGAAACTCAATATAAACTGCAGCGCATAGGTTTAATTGTTGTTATTTTCTTATCAAGCTAAAATGTAAAATAATTCAAAATTAAGCATAACAATCTACTTGTGATCTTATTGATATAATAAAAAAGGCAAAAGTCGATAAAAATATTGAATCAAAGGTGCTTTTTCACAGAAAATACTTTTTACTATTGTATACGTTTTCTGAATTTTGCCCAAGTATATAAAATACTTGACTCGGATAACTTGATGGTTTTTAAATTGTCTTATGTAAATGTGTTGTATTTTATTTCGACTGCGTGTGTTGTTTTTATTTCGCACTAGAAAAAAATTAGAAAAAAATTATCTGATTATTTATTATCCCACTTTTTTTTTTACCCTATCTTGATGACAGAATTATTATACGCATTAACTTTTATTCATTACATTAGGTATATACATGAAATATTATATTGTACATATTTATTAGTTCTAAATAACGAATATTAATGCCGACAAAACAGTTTTAAAAATGTGTTAATTTTTTTTTGTGTTTCAACGCTGTTGGTCAATGATCTCATAGTTTTATGCGTGTGCGCGTGATATGATCCCATAAAAAATATGTCGAAGGTCATTAAATAGTTTTCCAGTGGTGGTGTTGCCTTATTATAAATTATAGAAAAAACACTGATATGAACCATTCCGAGATAAAAATTAAAATTGAAAAAAAACAGTTATTCGACAACTGTTCGACATTACACTCATTATATTTTATTAAAAATATTAAAAGGAAATCATTTTATACTAGCGATATGAAAACAATAATATATTTATACTTTAAGTTGAGTACGTGATAAACTCATAATATTAATGATTGATTTTGAATATTGAATTATATATATATATATATAAATAAAGCTGAGGTTAGGTTAACTTACTGTAGTCTCCTAGTCTGTAATAAAACTAATCATTTTGGTATTAAAAGTGATGTCTATAGTAACATATTTGATTGCTGCAACAATAATATAATATACTACAGATAATAACTCGTTTTGTTCGAACCGATTATGTTAATGTAGTAACTTGTTGCGATCGTATTAAGTTTTGTACGAAAATTATTAATTATTTTAAAAAAATTTAACACTTTAAAAGAGGATCACTTAAAAAAATTCGTTTACATAACTAACGTGAGTATTAAAAAAATATAATAATCGACATCGATCGGATTCATTCATATTGTCGCCTTGTACAGAATATTATAATTTTTTTTTAGAGGTCAAAATAGTTAACTTCGTAATAGGTCTCAAGAACGACAATACTATTATTATATCAATATTATATTTACTTTTCTCTATATTCAAAAAGATAAAATTAAGGTTTTTTTTTATGTAAAATTATTATTATTAAGAGTAGAGACTACGTAGATTTCGACTCACGGACGGATTCGACTGGAAAATAAAATATAGTAATATATAATATTATAATAAAAATTTAATATTTAAATGTCGATGAATTTACTAAAGTATAATAAAATATCAGGGGCGAATCGAGAACAATTTTATTGGGGATCAAAGTCAGTGAATTGGCCAACTGTAAAAAATAAGATTAGGTAATTTGATCAAAAATATCACTGGTACCACTTAAGGTGGTACTCATGTTTAATATTTATTATTTTGTAACTATTAATTAAAATTTAATTTCATCTTTATAATTATTACTGCTGTAATACACATCAATAAATAATATTATAATAATTTCAATAGATAGTATACTAAATACAAATACCTTTTGTATTCGAGTAAAAATAAACTACCCGATTTGGTCAATTTTTCTCAAGTGGCTAACTTTGTATATTTCGTTTTTATATTTATTTTATGAGCAGGTAGTAGTCTTCTTCTCTTTGCACCACTGTAAGTTTAATTAATAGGCAATATAATTTCGTTTTTAGCATATTAAGTTTTGTCGTTAAAAAAATTACGCACTGTGGTTACGATTACAAAGTAAAATCGTATAATATATTAGTTCAAGGTCTACTTCAACATAAGTAAATTATTTTTCATTGTCATTCCACTTGTTTCCAAAGATAATAGTGTAACACATAATATATTAGGTAGGATTCAATGTCGAAAGTGATCAAACAACAATTATATATATTTAATTTGAAATATAACAAAGAAAACTATTTAGATTGCAATTATATATAAATCATGTACAGAAGATCAAAATAATTAAAAATGTCCATTACATCAACGCGTGTAATTTATATATGCGATACGAGTTATATCATATTACGAGTTATTATAATTTTCACTTTTGTATGCGTTTATTTTATTAAAACAATAAAATATGCATTTGGATAATAACATTTATTTCCCGTTTAATTTTGTTTCTCGAACAGTTATAAAACCGTTTAACGTCAAATGATGACAGTCTGACAATAATTATTCTCATATTGTAGATACTACTAAGTGGATATCATTAATTAATATGACCTTCGAAATTACTATTATAATTACACATTGGATAAGAAAGTAATAAAATAAAAACAAAATCGAATCAATATAATATAATAATATGCAATATAATAATAATACTTCATGCTAATTCATTGTAATATAAAACAAAAATAGGAAAAAATTATTGAAAAAATGAAAAAAATAAAACCAGTAAAACTCATATGAAAAGTATTAAAATTTGTATGAAAACAAATTTATTTCAATTTAGTCCGTTTTTGTGTCAGCCGTTCTTGGAAAATCTTATACTAAGCTCGGATTTATTAATGAATTATTGTGTCTAAACCTTTTGCCACAATCGCAAACTAGGTCATTCCAACATGTGCACCTCGCGTTTAAAATAATAATAACAAAACTTGTTGCTGTTCTATATTATACACGACCTTCTTTTATTAATTTTTCCTCTTCAGTAATTATGTCAAAAGCAAAATAAATAAATAAAATATACTTATAATCGAGAAAAAAATATTATAATATTATAATATACGTATCCCACCCTCAATGAAAATGACTTATATTAACGCATTTAAAAGTAAATGGCATTGTTGTGAAAAAAAAAAATTACACAAATACAAAAATGTATACAAGTAAATATTAAATTGTACGTCATGTTGTTTTCAGATTTTTAATTTAATTATAATACAATAATGACATAATGAGTAGGTGACAGACTATTTGATATGGTAATTATCAAATAAACGTGTATGACGCTATATGACTCAGAATAATATTAATAATAAAATAATAATAAATAATATATATATTTTTAATTGTTGCTCGTATACCATATACGAATTTCCTAATTATATTAAAATTGTTTGTGTGTTTTTTAGACATATGACATTACGTATTTATAATTTAATTAGAGAATTTTCACGTTTATATAAAACAATTAAAACGAACGAAATGAAGTACAATTTTATATATAATATTTAGGTATACCTCTATTATGATTGTTGTGTATAAGTATAATAATAAATAATTAAAAATACTTATGCGTTATGTTAATGTTATGCTTTCATAAGTCATAGTGGGATTTTTTTATGATGACAAAATATAGTAATAAATATTTATTAATATTCATACACAATTAAAAACTAAAAATTTTCCATGAACATATATCTAGCTTATTGCTTATTGATATAACTTAACCTAACCTTTCATTATTTGTAATTATAAATTTTTTTGTTTTTTAGTCCATTAGTAACCTATTGATTATACTGATTATTTTATTGTAATTTTTAAAATAATCAAATAGGTTTAAATATGAATATCGTGTATTTAATTTACATATATTATTATTAATATAAAATACTATTTGATATAACTATGATAGGTAGTAAAGCTAAAAAAAAAATAAATAATAACTAACATTTATTTTATGTTAATCCGAAAAGATGGAAAAACTTGGTATCAATGAATAGTCGTATAAAAACTTGTAAGTATATTATTATATACACCATAAACCAATATACCGTAAACCATACAAGTTATATGTTATTTCATAATTATATTTTTTTCAATCGTTCCTGTACCTAAATGTCTTAGTAAAGTGAATTAATTGTTCCATTTGCGGGTTACAGTTGATTCATATGCAAGTCGCATATGAACACCCACACTATTTCAAAAGCAATTTACATTCAATACTAATACACTATATAGATTTCCGCCACAGACGACCGACAAATTTCAAGTTATACAATATAATATAACTAAATCACAGTTTATTGTATAGTTGTAAATTATGTTACGTATATAATATATATTAAAATATATACTAGGTGGCAGTTTGACAAAATTTAAATATATCTTATGTCATTTATATAAATTGTCGGGGACACCGAGGGTAACGAACCCATTCTGTCCCTCTATCTTGTACGTCGCTCTTGCGTCACCGTACCACATACAACGATCACATAAAAGTTTTCATTTAAATTTTAAATATTTAATTATTTTTTAAACCGATTATAGTGTATTATTATAATACAATAATAATAATAATATAAATACCTACAATAATAATTTAATTGAACGCGTGTGATACACGCAAAAAACAATTGATTTTATCCATATTATTGCTGACCACAACGTATTTGGATCTATATGAAATTTTTCCTACAGTTATATTATTATCCGACGCATCGAGTGTCAGGTTTGAAACGTGAATTTACGATTGATATATAAGTTTACGATAGAGGTAGACAATGGATGAATGGACAATTTACGGAAATGTTAATTCTATAAAATATGTCGATGTACAGTTTAAATTTTAGTTTAAATTCGTTTGGCATATTATTATAATTGTTGTAACTTTTAGAGAAGGAAACGTTATCCATGTTAATTCGTCACATATAACTATAATAGTATATAATACGAGACATTATCTTGAATAAAATATAAAGTACGAAATGTATGCCTACACAATTTAGACATATGTCTTTTCGTTAATCATTTTTCTGTATATTATTTGTTTTGGCGGAAAGTAAAAATTATTTTGAACCGACCATATTTTATTTTAAAGCAACTTTGAATTAAGTAGTATTATTTATTTGTGAATAATCGTATTAAATCATTAAAATTTAACACACATTTTATTATAATTAATAATAATATAATAACATATACATATATATATATATATAAATATGTTGTAAATTATAATTAACGCCTTTTTTAGGATAAAATAAAATATAGCAGAATTAAAAATAAATTATAAATCAATACTCTGACAGCTAAAAAATATTTTATTATAAATTATTATCCTATTAGATTATACATATGCATTATACACTGTGTATGATAATATATCAATATTATGTATTATTTAAACGTTATTTACTTTAACACCAGTTTTTTGTTCAGATTTACTTAGGTATAACATACTATTATCGTGATTAATATTTTGTTCTTAATTAGTAATAAAAGTAGTAACTATAGTAACTATACAAAGTGATAAAATTTTAATATTTCAAAAACGATGGGAATTACATACGTTCTCGATGTAATCGTTATTATTTTTAAATCACAAAAAACTGATTACTGTATATGTATATACTACACAGTAATATTATATTCGATACTGGTGTGTAAATTATTATGACTGGCCGACGTGTTTTAAAATTAACCTAAAATTTTTTTTAATTTATACCTAAACGAAACAAAATTATTATAATATTATATACAATAGACATAGCTATATGTATGAGAAAAATTCAACACAATATAAATCCAATATCATCACACACGTCTTGTAATATAATAATAATTGATATAAATACTATAATAAATAATAATAATATGTGAAATTTATATAAAATAATATTATTACATTTGCGATTGACATTAATGTTATGATTTAATATAATACATTCATACAATCAATGATTTTATACACGAATTTATTGGTATAATTTATACTGTATATAATATTTTATAGCGAACAGACAGTAAATTCAAAATGTTTATTATTATTATGCAATAAAATTTAAATCGTAAAAATATATTAAAATATTATATATGACTTTGATGAATATTTAATATAATATACATTTATACAAAACAATTTATTCATTTGAGAAGTTTTAAAAAAGTCCTACTTGAAAAATATTTATATCAGTTATCCGGCTTTGTAAAGTATTGAAATAATTAATGAATTAATAATAAAATATCATGTTATAAACACATTATTAATAAATTATATAATATATAATATACATATTATATTATTGTCATTAATAAATTAGTGTATGTTTTTGATAAATAAACTGAAAAATAATAGTATTGATATTGATTTATTTATTTTTAAATAATTGTTTATAAATAGAGGATTAATATAAATATATAGGATAATAATTACGGGACCTAAAAAAGAACTATTGGCCGAAATAAAAAAATATCGGTAGTCTTAGATCCCATTATCTAATATTGCTAATAGGTAAAAGGGGTAACAAATTAGGGCATATTTTAGTAAAAAATTAAGCAAATCAATAATGGAAATGAAATGAAATTATATTAATTTATTATAATTATATTAAAATTGTATAAAATTGAGGTATTATTAGATAAATATAATATAGAAATATTAATTGGCACTTTTCGTGAGTAAAATAATATATGTTTGTAATTACTAATTTTGTGAATTTATTTTAATTTATGTATTCATATTTGATTTTTGATTTCTTTTGTAATAAATCTTAAAACGAATTAATTGATAAAATTATAACATGATGTTAAGCTTCCTCTGAGATATGGCTGCTGATTTTGATATTCATTGGCGCAATTAGAGTAAAACTTTCGAGGGGGAGAGGGATTAATTTACTATTTCCCCATCCTTTATGTTCATTGTGTTAATATTTATAAATGAACAAAGTTAGTTAGTAGGCTAAGCTCTATTTAAATTCTCTAATTGTGCATATTATTGTGCTATTACGCAAAATAATTGAAAAACCTGGACGTTATTAAGTTGTTTACTATATTGTCGATCCTTTGGTTATGGTTAGTTTATAGGTTAAAGTTGAAAGCCTTGAGCCCATCTCCTATTATTTTAAAAAACAAATCTTCATTACACATTTTTTTTTGTATCTACATAAAACGTATAAATCTACACAAAAAATTATACAAACATTTGCCCCCCCCCCCCCCCAGTTGATCGTTGATGTATATCGTTATTCCATATTATAATTGAAACGAATTATCTAGGGTTTTTTGCAAAATATAATCAAATGATAACATTATTTTTGGTACCATAAATCATTGATATTTTTCTTATTAAAAAATTTCAAATAATTGTGTAAGTATTATAGTTGTTCAATAATAATTAATTAATTAATCTAAATAATTTAGATTGCAAATTATTATTGTATACGCTATACTCAAATGCATAATACATATACTTACTACCATTTCGAACTATACACTTTGTTTTATTAAAAAAATAACATAATATAGCTATAAATAAATTTAAATAATATTATATTAATTGTATTTTAAGAAATGATAGAAATTGTCATTTTATATAAATAAATATGATTATTATTGTTATGTCCCGCGTGTGAACGATTTTCTTCTACTCATTGAAAATACGACCTTGCAACAGTTGAAACTATAGGCAAAATACTACGCACAAGTCGTGTAATACGCATAATAATAATATTATCAAGTTCTGCATAAAAGACCAATGTAGTACAAGAGTTGAAGAATATATTTCGTGTGAATAGAGCATAATAATAATAATAATATATACGTAATTGGCGAATTAATTTGTAACAAGGTTGTTTAATATAAATTTAGATCGATTTTCAACGACGTCGTTGTAAAATTTTCGTCATAAAGCTGTATAATAAAGTAAACCAATACGCGTATATCAGTTATACTATAATCGGAATAAATAAGAACGTGTACGGGTAAATATTATTTTGTTTTTAATCAATGACAATTTGATCTTGTCTGTGATGTATATACTTTGTATGTGATCAGTGCCGTGCTAACTTTAATTTACGCCCTAGGGCAACCATATTTGGTGCCCCTCAATTCGGGGTGGTTCCTCCCTTGAAATTTAATTTTTTTTTTTTACCCATTGTAAAATAGAAAAAAAATGTTTAGAAGATAACGCATATAATTTTAAAACAATGAAATATAATAGACAGAATCGTTAGAACATCTGAACACGTATCACACACATCCGTGTGTCATCTCCTACTAGAGTACTATAATAATTAATATCATATTATTATAATTTAATGGAGATATCTGAATATAATATGACAATCGGCAAAGTAAACGAATCATGGGTTTCATAATTTATTTTCAGCTGTGGTGTTGTTGCAAAAAGTCTGTCACAACGCAACCCCGCACCCCGCTACTCATATCATTATCAAAATAACAAGTAAAACCATATCTACGAAATCGTATAAAGGCAATAACAATTATTTTTTAAGTAGATAGGTATTATGGCAGGGGCGCCATTTGGGGTATCGCAGGCTATACATTGGCGGCCCTATTTTCCTCGTATCATGGCCTGCCTTAATTGCATACTGGCGCCGATGCCCGATGCGTCAGAGTTAAATTTAAATTGAATTAATTAACTTATTATAAGATAAAAATATTTTATAAATAATGGGATATACGTAGCTTAGATATTAAAGATATAAAAAGAAAATTTTTATAATTTTCATTGTTATAACTGTGGTCTGGTAAAAAATTTGGCATCCCTATTTTAAAACTGAAATGGCGCCCTTGTATTATGGTATAGAATATATAAATAAAATATAATATCGTATTCATACAATACGCAAAAACAAATACATCGACCATCATGAAGTAATTAAAATAGGTATATAAATATATTTAAATTACATCTAAATTAATAACTATACTTGTGCAAAATAAAATATATATTATAATAAGCGCTGCAAAACTTTTCTCCAAATTTTGGCACTCCAAGGGACTTGCCCCTTTTGCCCCTCTCATCCCTAGCACGGCCCTGTATTTGTTTTACATAAAATATATCCACTTTCACGTTACACTGTGAATCGTGTTAGAAAAAAAAAAAAAAAAACGATGTAGCTATTATCGTTGTTACACGTTAAACGTTATTATTTTTTCTTCTATATATATATATATATATATATATATCTTCTATAGACTTAATAAAATAATTCGATCGAGTTTAATTATTA
Organism: Eriosoma lanigerum; assembly: GCA_013282895.1. Classification (NCBI taxonomy): domain Eukaryota; kingdom Metazoa; phylum Arthropoda; class Insecta; order Hemiptera; family Aphididae; genus Eriosoma; species Eriosoma lanigerum. The sequence continues at coordinate 11,174,537 of CM023359.1, read as the reverse complement.
TTCGATTGCGCGCTAAACTCGCGCATCGAAATATAATAATAACAGTATGTAATATTTTTTAGGCTCGTACAAAAAGCTCGACCGCGGAGGCCGACGTGTCAATGACTCGTACAAGGTTTAACGAGTCGCACGTTGATAAGGTGACCTTGAGCCCGGGTGCAGCGGTTGACGCGTTATCATAATATTGTAACTACAGCTATAACATAATCATAATAATATTATTAAATCGAATGCGCAAACACACATACAGGAAGTGTCTATACCGATTATGAAAAAAAACACCATGTGTCGTAATAATAATATATAATATTTCTGTTATTTCGTTTTTCTCCTCTTCCAATGTGGAATAATCAAATGTTTCTATTCGTTAGCCAAAAACTGCCAAACGCGTACTTATAATCATAATTCGATGTTATTAATATTGTATTATTACGTATAATTTTAACCGTTGAATTATTGTATAAACTCCCACGTGTCAAGGCTTATTATAATATTCATAAAATAGCTTATACATTTTTTTTTTTTTCAAAATATTCACACTGAACGCTATTGATTATATATAATATTATTATTTATTATTATTTTTTCTGTGCGCCCTGCGAGGTACGTTCATAATTTATTATATTATAAGACAATATTGGTCTTTAGCGGATCGTGAGATAAAATAAGAGGATTTTATAAGCTTTTGCATTTTTTGATGATCGTTGATCACTATAAGAGAGATAGCTGCATTCCAAGTATAAAATCGAATTCAAACATCGTGGATTGTAAATTACACAATTTATTTTTCTTAATCTTTTAGTTTTAAGGGCATTTGTTTTAGTATTTTTAAGTGATTTTTTAAAAAATTTTAAGCAATGTAATAATTTTAAATCTCAGTATTTTTATTGTGTTATTATTTTGTATTTACCTATTGAACAAGTTTTTTAAAACATCTACCTAGGTTGTAGATACGGTTATAGCGCGTGTAACTAATACTTCATGCATACATTTAATTGTAAACAAATAGTGCGAAATTTAATAGAAAATAATATTATAAAACACCTGTACTTATATCATTATAGTTATCGACTTATTTTTTAAATATCTATTCAATATCATAATTTTAAAATTTTTAATTTTTATATAGGTAAAATGGAACAATAAACTACGAACTAAAAATTCTAGATGATTTTAAATGTCATTTTTTATTTTTAAGTCATTACTTTGTGTTTTTAGTACATTAAGAAAATATCCTAGCTTTAGTGTTAACAATAAAGGATTATAATATCCTAATAAGTAATAATGTGTTCATCCAAGTAGGTATAGGCTCTTTCTCTCTGATTTTGTTGGAATTCGTTGTGACTTGGGTTTTATGTCAATACAATTTTGGGTTTAGAACAACATTATATGTTATATACTAAGTAGGAATAATAATAAAATATAAGTAACTTACCTTTTTACTGGCCATTTCCTTATAGTAAATAAAATGTAAATAAATAAAAATGTGTTTATTTCTATTTTATCGTCAACATTAATTGAAATGAAATGAATAATTTTCTTAAATGCGACAATTTGTACATTTAATATACGTGATATAATTAATAAAATTGCTAGATAAACCAATATTTAATTGTGTATAATCCAACTTTAATATTAGTAAACGGCAATTTAATAAGACAATATATGCAAGTACAATAGTTATTTTAGATTAATTAGATATTCATGGGAGTTCCATTTTCACGCACGTGTATAAAAATGTATAATTTGTTTAAAAATAACAAAATTACGCAACTATTTAAAAATATAAACAATGTGGATTTGGATTAAATATATTATAATATAAATATAAATATAAAATGTATCCAAATATAAATAAATATATATATCCGACCTCTCTCCAGTGACCTACAAGTATGTGGCTATATGGTCCCAGAGAAAACCTAAAATGAGCTTCAAAAAAAATTAAAAAATTTGCTGCAACTAGTGGTAAAAAATTGAATTCACATTGTTAAGTATAAATAAAATGTTAAATTAGTAAAATATAAGTATTTGAATATTGTTTTAAGTTGTTATAGACTACTTAATTGTAATTTGTATACCATTTTTTTTCAGTAAGCTTAACGTAGCTACTGTGTTGCTCTATCCACGTGTTTTTTTTATTATTACAGGGTTCACGGTGAATTGCAAATTTTTTCCCGAGATATGCATATAATTGCATAAAAATTGCAATTGACACTATTTTGAAGAAAATTGGGGGAGGTAAGGGGGCCAAGTTCACGCACGTGTGAGGGATGCATTCTGCAATAACAATAATATTCTGGTATTTCAATACTTACGCTTCAAACTTCAATTTATTTTGACCTTTTAACGTTTACATTTTAAATTGAACAACACACTGCACGTTTTTTATTTATAAGACGTATCACGTATACGTATTATTATTATGTTCAGATTCGCGTGTGTCAATGCCCGTTTGAACTTTGTTCTTCGACGAGGTCATCGGGAGCGATAATAATATAATGTGAGGTCGTCATGACGGTTTCAGTGTGCGCATTTCAGTTTACATCATGAACACAAATTAAATGATAATTTAAGAGGAAGTGGTTTATTATTATTATTTTTAAATAAAAATAAGAAATACTAAACATAATCAAACTACATTACACTAGAAACATCATTTTGTTTGCTGACATTTCATATTTATATTATATTTTGGCGAAATCAGTGTCTGGTTTAATATAGTTTTGTCACTTATTATTTATGATTCGATGGTGAAATCCTTAAAAGTGATGATGAGAACAATATTTTTTTTTAACGAAGTTTATTACATCATGTTTGGTAAAAATATACTTGTACTGGTAATTATATATATAATATATAGCAAATTATTATTTTGAACGTATTTTTTAAAATAAAATAAACAGTGTTGAACTTTTATTGAGCTACGAAATAATATTTGGACACAATATTATATACTGCCATGAACAGTATCGTATTTAAAAAAAAAACATTCTGGGTGGGGGTCCAACATTTTATTAAAATATAACAATGATTAAAATAAATATTTTAGATTAGTTCAATTAATATTAATATATTTATATATATATATATATATATAATGAAATAAACTACATTATATTAATTACATAATATTAATAATGAAACTATAATATATAAAAACAAGAAACAATCGTTAATCTGTGGTGGGGGGGATCCAGTACCCCTTGACTACTTTCATAAATATGCCACTAGTCATGTATGATGTCATAATATTATAATATGTAACAGAAATTTGTTTAAATCTCGATGATAAGTCTATATTGACATATTGCTGGTACAGTGGTAAGTATTAAGTGGAAAATAAACGCCCTTGAAATAAATTTTACTTAAACTCGAAACTCGATAAGTGGAAATTGATGATAATTCGATTTATATTTCTTGTCCTTGGACTTTGAAATATAATACGTTATAGTAATAATAATATTATTATAATGGTACCTAATCGGTATTATGACTAAAATATTAAAAACGTTAGAGATACGACGGTGGATTTACGATATTTACCAATTGTATGTATTAGAATAATAAATGATTATCATTGAACAAAGAAAAATTGTTTCTTTCATGTTGAAAATAATAATAATATTGTTTGTTGAATTTCATCACCGCAGCACTATATATAACATATAATACGAATATATTTTACATTGCAAATCTATCTTTATATTGTTGTATATCATTCGGAAATATTACGTTAAAAGTTTTACGAATATATAATATAATTATTTGTATGGGTACCTATACCTATAAATATTTTTGCAAGGCCAAAACCAGTGCCAACCAGTGTCGACGGTGCTGATTTTTTGAAGAAAAAAAAAAATTATTTCCTGTAGTCTTAATGTTTTCGCCCGAAATTAAATAATCACATATTCAGTGCGCGTATTTCGCGGCCAAGATCAAGGTCTGTATATTATAATATGTGTGCCGACCGAGTTATACCGTAGTTGGTATATTGTACCTCACACCTATTGTACGTAAATAATATAATATTTAGAATACAATATATTTGGATGTATAGTATATATATAGTATATATACGTATACGAGTATTATACGGTTACAATGTTGCATTAGATGCACGTGTGTTCGTATATATTTGCATTACACTTTGTTATGATTATTCAATATTGATCTTGATCTACGATATACGTCGTCCATGACATTTATTCGTTTATCATCATAATTCACAGCGTTTTACCTATATTATAAATATTATAGAAACAAAAAACGCGAACCGTTGCAAAATATTATTATATTGTAATATATTGTACGCATGTATGATTTTCACGATAAGGAAAACAATTAAATTTTTCATGTAAGACAATAATAAATTATCGTACTCGTAGTGTAGTAATTTAATAATAAAAATCCGAACACATCGCGATGATGATGTTACAAACAGTTTTTATACACTAAACATACATTTATAAGTCATATTATTGTGTGTGATAAAAATTGTGTTAAAAATATTTCTGAACTTATATTGTCAATATTAATAATAATAATAATGTGTTGAAATGAAATCGATTCGGTAATGACTGTACACACATATAATATTATAATCATGTCGTTTATATGCGACATTAACGATATTAATGTACAATGACTGAACGCATTTTGACTATTAAATATTTATTCGACAAATACGCACCTATAGTACCTAACATTAATTATTATAATATCGTATATTTCTTGTTTGACGATACGATTATACGAATATATTACATGGCCTTATTTGTAAAACAATAACTAACGTTACAACACTCGAGCAATTATTATTAATTTTCCTTCGACCATTTTTCCCAGACAATAATATTAACTAAGTATCGCATAACATGGAATAATTCGTTTTAATTTTTAATAATTGCTCGTTAACATCAACCGGTTAAGAACCGGGGAAGTCGATATTGCATACGAAAATACGATTCTGAGTCAGTTATACATTATATTGATAATATTTCATTTTATACATTTTCTTTATTTATCAAACATTGTGCAACAAAAAAATAACTAAATATTAGTTCATCAAAATTACAGTTTCCGTGAATTTCGCAATTTTTCAACCATTATTTGGTAGTTTTCCTTATCCCGAGGAAAAACTATTCAGAAATTCGGAAAATGAGCCAAGTAATGTACCAAGTAGATGCAATTTTCTATCGAAAGCATACCCAGTTCATGGTAATAGGACTATTATTACTTCCCAAACAAGATATAAAAAACAACCTCTTTGTAAAACCAATACAACCTAACCCAACTAACCTCCCTTCGTTCAGAATCTAAAAGTAGGAAAACATCAACTACTACACACTATTTTAATTTCGTACTACATACAATTTTATTTCCTGAACTTTTTGGGATAAAAGGTAAAAGGAAACTATTATAACTCGTTGTTTAAACAAAAACGAACAAATCGAAGGGAAAAAAAGCAATAAAAATCTATAGAAAGCAATAATAATGATGATAATGATCCCGCGTAATGTTATAAAACAAATAATATATTCTTATCGGTGTACAAAAGAAAAAAAAAAAAAAAACGATGACGGGTGTCTCGAGACCTTGATGGTGCGTATTTATGCGTTTATGGCGAACATTTTATTGCAAACACTCCGACGACGATAACATCATTTATATTTATTATTGCACGGTTTAATGCAATTTTCATCTATTGACCGTCAAAATTGCATTTTGCGAGCGCGTTTCAAAATTAAAACGTTTTCGTACGTGGCGCTTATATTAAATATAAATAGACGCAATAATTAACGCGAATGTTATTTATAATTTTAGCGAGAGTACAGAGTAATAATGTGTCTGTGAATATACGCCCAGGCATAAATCGCGAAAATAGATAATATATTAATTTATAACATAAGGTCGTATAAAAAATGATTTAGGTAGAACACATTTTGAATGATATCTCGGTTTGTCAAAAAATATAATCAAACTAGAATTCTTTTCATTAACAAATAGGTACCTATAGTTAATGGTGAACTAATAATATAAAATAACTGTTTTAAAGACAAAAAAAATTTCATTTTTCTTGGCTTCTTTTATTATATTTATTTCGCAATTAAAAATTACAATAATAATGTAAAACGTGTAGAAATTTTTATTCTAATATTAAACTGTCGCGTGACAAATTTACGGCAAAGTGAAATTGTGGCTTCGCTGGTCTGTTAAATTTAAAGACAAGGTCCATAGAGTTGCTCTGTTTAATTTTTTAAGTAAATTAAACGTAAGAGTTATTGAAACAATTCAAGGTTTTTAAATCAACATTAAAATCTTTTTTTTTTAAATTATAATCTTGATTACGAATCTAACCTTGCGACCGATGTCGGATGTTCACATTTTTCATAATTTCATCCAACCATTTCCCTATAGAACATCAGCCATAATATATTATAGCATTGAACCGAAAGTAAACTTTCTAGTTTCTACGTCCTTCAGATATTATATTTTATTATAATATCATAATGGACCAGACTTTATATGAATTATGTGTATTATTTATTATACAGCATCACGTAAAACATCTTCCATTTTCAAACGATAATAATAATTTGTGTCTTGAGATCATTTAAATGTGATGAATTCAACAGGTTATTTCAACGCGTTATTTATACAGATGAAATTAATTATGCAAAGGACAGTCATACAATGAAATCAATATTTTCTTACATTTTTAATTATTTAAAATGTACGGAGAGCTCAAAATTACCTTCTGAAGTTATATTATATTATAATAATTTGGGTAAAAATTTAGCTACTCTGTAAAAGTCAATTAATATAATTTAAATGATTATTTTATGGCCTATAACTTTGTATAGTACCTTAGTAAGTGGGTCGGTAAGATTAGGTAAGGTAAGTAAATATATGTTTGTAGATATTTTTTAGTGAAAACAACTACAATCTAATCAACGGATATCTGACACCTGTATGAGATATATTAATCGTTTTCACTGTATACATAAATAAAGCGTAAGTATAGAATATTCTTGGATCGGGGCCGATGCAGCTCGTTTAAAAGTAATCACGGATCGCATTGTTACGTGTAAAAATATACACGCCAAGCGAGAGAGAAAGTATAATATATTGAATTAAATATAACATAATACATTTGATTCGTAAAAATATAAATATAAAATAAAATGAAAGTTCACATCTTAGAGTAAAGAAAGAATCAACGAGGTCAATCAAATTCGAACCCAAATATCGTTTTGTATTATTATTATACTACATCACATAACAAAATATATTATACTTTCTAGTATATATTTAATATAATATATGCTGCGTTTTACAATACGATTTTTAAACGTAAACATTAGATATAAATGTATTAAAGGTATATCACATTATACGCGATGTTTGGACGATGCACAGATAAATGAAAGTCTGATGTTTTTACACTACAATATACCCATTTGATATGTGTGTACCGGCTTAATATCCGAAAATTCATTCAATTATAAGTCCAAACAATAGTTCATAATATACATAATATATTAGATACAAACACAATACATACATCACTATAATAATATGTACCTATACTAATGTACCTATTATATTATTATGTTAAATTTTCGATTAATAGAGTGGAATTCTTGAACCGGTTTCTAGTTTTTTTTTTCGAAATTCTTCTTTTGAGTAGAATGATTTGATAGAAGATTCGAGAAATATGAAATTATTTATGTTAGGTTACTGAACTTAGGTACCGAACGATAAACTCTGATATGGACGAAAAATATTGTGATATTTCATAAAGTCAATTTAGTAATTATTTACATAATAATTATTACAAGTTAAATATAATATTATTTTATTATACATATTAGTTTTAGCTTGTCATCATATCGGATAGCTTGGACGCCCTTACTTTCTCAATATTTAAGGAATAGAATCACAATATGCTCCTGATACTTTAAATTATTATGTCTACACGTATGCGCATCGAATTTCTTTATTACTTACACGTTTGAATATTTAAAACATAAGAAACCCGCCCTTGTGAAAAAAGAAAACAATGTAATGTTATTATAAAGAAAGAAGCAATATTAGGACGTTAGACGACGAATAAAATAACTGAGAAGGAGAAGGCGGACGTCCTTGCATCACTGTCGATATATGTACTATATTATAATAACGAGTATGCACCCGAAAGCTTGACGGATAAGAGAAAAAAATGTTAAAACCACTTTCGACTTCGTTTAGAGTGTTTAGACTGAGGTCGTGGTCGTCTATCCACTCCGGTATATAATGTATTATGTATAGGAACATCGCGGTTCGTCGCATTATTTTAATATTATTTATTATATTTATATTGGTTTTAGTGTTATGATTCAATGAACTATTTAATATAGATCGACGAGTGTTTTTCGGAATATGATTGTCCTTATTTTTTTTTCAGTTATCAATTATGCCACTAATAAGAATATGAAGATAGATTAAATATTGATAAAGATCTTTACCTACATCACACAATATTATGATGTGTGTACTTATGTTTGGTATATTTATGTGTATACTATAATATATTTGATTATCCCATTTGGTTTCGCCAAGTAAAAACGTTTAAAACTTTTAGCATTTAAATTTTTTTTTACTAGATATTCATAACTACTTAATAAAATACAGAATAAATATGATGCTATTTAGCAATGAACTCATTTTTAATGATAATATACGAGAAAAAAAAAACTAATACTATGTGATCAAGCATTTATCATATTAATCTGGAAATATATTTTTATTTTTATTTTTTGAAATTTATAAAATTCAATTTATTTATATACAATTCGAATATTGCCCTTTTCACCTAAATACCACCCACCTATGTAGTGGTCAGTTCTATTCTATATATATATATATATATATATATATTGATCGATATTCTTTTTTTACATTTTGATTCTAAATTAAACAGCATGTTATATGATATCGCATTGATACCGCATTAAGCCAAACACTCGAGTATATCATATTATATTAACACAAAACAGAAAATTATAATAATAATAATAATAAATAAATATAGAGGCGACCTCGTTTTCACCCGCCGCCGAGTCACTTTTTACCTTTCCCCTTTCTCCCGTGGTCCTATGAACCTATACAGCACTCGCATGAAGTGTCTCTCTGCCGTGTACATATTATATTATTACAGTCTGCGAGGGAACGAACATTCGCCCACGACACCTAATAGCGAGATAAATATATATATATATACGTGTGACTTTTATTTTTATTTCAGTCCGGTAATGTTCAACGGGGGCGTTGCGTACAGCCGAGAAAGTATTTTCGAGATCGTCAAAGACCGTTTCTTTTAATACGATTTGTATAATAAATGATAATAATAATATATGCATTTGAACATTCGAATAACCTATATATTATAATAATATAATATACGGTTTTAAATTTGAAATATGCCTTTATTTCAAAAATGAATGGTTGACTATAGAGAAATATTTATCATGAAATTTACAGTTATAATATATAGTTTTATAGTAATAATTATAGTGGCGGATTTCTAGGGGGCTGGTCCAAAATGTTACTACTACGTTATAATATGATAATAATATATAAATATATATATATTTATATATTTTATACATAATATACATTTTATTTGTATTTTTCATTCGTCTGGAGGAGGAATCTAATACACTTTGAAATATGTCACATGGTAATAATATGGTCATTATCTCGTTGATAAAAAATAATTATGCGTTTGTATTTTACTTATGTAGTGGATTATGTTGATGGTAAACTGTAATTTGTTTTCATTTTACTATTATTTTCATCAATGTTTAAACGCGATATGTTATGTTTTAATATTCCAAGGAAATAAATGATACCATTTCAAGATAACTAAATAAATGACACAATGTGAAAAGTAAATGGTGTTATCATAATTACTTACTTTTATTTAATTTTTTTTTTTTTTCTACGCGATGGCAAAATATTTTAAAACAATCGGTAATTCTACTAAAAAAATTTTTTATAGGAATTAGAAAAATATACTTATTTAAAATGAAATTCTAATATAATTTAACAACTATTATTGTACTATGTACTTGCATTAGTTATTACTTGTCCAGAATAATATATGATTTTTAAGAATAATGAAAGTTGAATGTACACAAAAAGCCAGTATTTTTATTAGGTACTCATATATCATTATAATATAGAGAAATTGTTCAGTCTTACATCCTACAATAGAGTAAAAGATCAAAACAATTTGATCATTAAATATTTTTACTGTCATCTCATTGTAATTCTTAAATAAATAAACAACATTCATCTACTAAATTTATACTTTCAATAATATATGGATAATGGATATGTTGTATGTTGTATTATCAATGAATATTATCATTCAATCATCGTGGTTGTTATTCGATGAGCAATCAGAGAAAATGATGTTCTAATATTGGTCTCGTATATACCTAGTTACTCTTACGATTATAAACTATAATATAATATAATTTATTATTAACATTTTTTTTTTTTTTTTAGTTAGTCGTTTTATAACACGTACGCACGAGGCTATAATACCCATGGTAATAAATAATAATTTATTAAAATTATATTTAATAGTTGTTTGATTATTTCGATAAATGATAGTACACGCAAAAGAACGTTTAGTTATTAAAAATGTCTATACAATTCGTCCTCATTCACTGTAAAAAAATAATAATATTTTTTTAAAATAAAAAATCGATCATGATAATTAATGAGAGCATTTTTAAAGTAAAACTAATACTAATATTTCGAAATCGAATTCAGTTTTCAATTCATAAGATCATCAAAATGATATCGTTTTAAATTTATATTTATTTTTCAGCTAAGTTTTCCAAAATTATTAATCACAATTAAAATTTCAATTAGTAGTTTCTCATAATAAGGGTTGGGTTAACTGTTATAATCACTGGTGTATTGGTAAAATTTTTTTGGGTATACGCAAAAAAAACTTCATTCTTACTTAATTAGGTTTAAAATAATTGTTTGGAACATTATTGGTGCCTAAAATAATTACAATGTAATTCTGCATAAATATGTACTCATAATACACCAATTATTAGATGATTAATAATCGTTCCTTAGCTAAATTAAATTGAGATTTTATAATAAACTTTTCTATTTTCTAACAAATCAAAAAAAATTAAAGAACTAAAATAAATTACATCATTTTTTGTTTTTATAATTGGATCAAAGAAACTTGTAATCTGCTATAAATTACGTTTAGAATTCGTTCAAAAATTCGTAAATGTGCTTATGGCACTTATAGCACATATAGGTTAGGTATAAGTACCTTCGTACACCCTCCAATATAATGCCACTGGTTATAGTATCTATAGTAATCTTCAGTCAAAGACAATTAATAAGTACTTATAAAATATCATATTGAAATTAAAACACAATTATAAAATGTAAATCATATCCTTTTTGTATTTATCAAGTGCTTAAGATATGTCATTTAATATTATTTTTATTAGTTTTATATATACCTTTTATAACAGTATTCTTAGGATGTTTATAAATTATAATAACTGAATAATTGTATGAAATTTGGGGTACATGATAAAATTTCTTTAAAAAAATCTTTAGAAAAAAGGGTAGTTTCTATTTTAAAAATTATTATATATTACAATGTACAGTTCACAGTGTGTATGTGTGTGTCATAATTATTATTCTCAAATAATGTCATAATCGTGTTTATATATTATACAGATACAAGTAGTACAAAATATGTAAGTAGGTATAATTTTAATTTAATAGTATGAAATTACTTATATAGTATATAAGTAGCTAAGTGTAGGTATATATTATGGTTTATGATATAAAGAGTATGTACAATTAGCACACAAAATTCCCAGAATTTATAATTAGTCATACATATACATAATATTATTATAATATTGTACATTTATATCATTTATTATAGGTACTACGTTGCATAAGTTTCCACGTTTATTATTTGTAGACTGTATGTGTATAATCTTTTATCACAAAAACCACAACGAATAAGTCATTGACCTCTGGCGGTATGAAGAAATAAAACACTATATATTTTATCCAAAGGGTACTATTGTTAATACGTTATTTATAAAAAAAAAAAAAAAAAAAAAAAAATGTTGCAAAAATAAACAAATCATTACAGTTCAAATAATACGGTTCATGGTCAGTGGTGTACTGTTTACACAGTCATAGCTACCAAATTTCAACCATCAAAAGCATAACGATGGCGTGACAAAACACGACTTCCGTGTCGTTTAAAAAATACAAATACCACAACAATAATATTATTGATATTACGCATTCGATTTACCGAATCAACACGTTCTCTATGGTATATAATGCATACGTATACGCGAGTACATTATTGTAGGTATAATTATTATAGTAACCGAAAGTAAATAACCACGTTTCGTTAAAGTTTAACTGAGGTCGTAGGAAATGATCACATTAAGCGGCTGGGGACTCTATATTAGTATATCGTTATCACTCTCCCTGTTTGTCGTCAATATAGTCCGCACTCGCTTCTTTCACGCCGTCATCCTTGTCGTATTTTTCTGTGTATCAGTATGTCACAATATAATATTCGTTATATTTAATATTAATCTTTATCTATCTTATATAAACAATCTGCTTGGCGTGTGTACGACGATAAACTTAACGTTCGGAGGAGTCGAAGTAGAAGAATAAGACAAAAGTAAAACAAACAAACAAAACGTGCACGCGGCTTTGGGATTTTGTATAATATTTAACCGGATTTGTTGTGTAAAAATGTTGTTGACATACATATTATTATAATGTCGTTTACACTCATTTCTTAGCCGCTCACGCCATCGTATTAGCATGATAATATTATTATAATTTCGTTGTTTTAATAAAAAAAAAATCATTTTTTCCGTGGTCAATAAAAAATTAGATATAGGGCGCTAGCTTACCATTATTCTACCGACTATACCACTATAATTTATTACAAACGATTTGTACGCGTCGCCGTTGATCGATTGCCCGAGAGAAATTATCATAATATAATAACATTGTTTATATTAACCACTTAAAAAAATATATATTAAAGTCAATGATAAACTCGTTTTACTTTTCAATACATAATATATTCCTATAATATCTAGAACTCGGATTTTATCGCTACATTTATAACTTATGTTATTTAAATCGTGAGCAGTGATTAAATCAAATTGAAGTTTGAAAAGCGCGCGTACCGCGAGTCAAGAAATGTAAAAAATTATGTAAAGGCATTTAAGTCTAAACTCTAATTATAAATATCCGACCTCGAAATCGGAGGTTAATGAGTAATATTTGTATATGGCTGTACGACAAAATTAGTTACACCTACGTAATAATAATGTATTTACTACAATTTATATGCAGTGATTACCTGCAATTAATATGACCTATGGATAATAATTAAACATTTATTAAAATCACTATTTTATGTAATTAAATCCAAGTGTCAGTCGTACAATGTTAGTTTGCTCATTTAATGGAATCAAATGATTATTGAAGCTTAAATAATCATCTAACAAAAATGCATATTACGTGACAAATAATAGCGTGTTATATTATTTTATTATGTGTTTTAATACGTATGTCGGGATACTGGTTATTACTTAGTGGTTTGTGGTTAGTATTTAGATTAATTAACTATTAAGTGGACAATTTTTTATACAAAATTTCATCCAAATGTTAAAATGTAAATATTGCGATTTTTTTATTTGCTCTTAGTTTATATAATATCATGTAGCAATAATTTATGCAGCAAAATATTAAATTATCATACGTAGTTTTGTATGTAAAAAATATAAATTTAGGAAATAAAGTAATGTGTTTAAGTATAATACATATTTATTTCAATTTAAATAAGTTAATGACAAGCCTAATTAAAAAAATACAAATTCTTAATTTATTTCACAAAATTCAATAATATATATAGATAACCTTATATATTTACGATTTTATAAATCTTTTGTGTATTTAAAACGGAATAAAAATACAAATCGCGATTGCTAATATTCAAAATATATCATAAATTATAAATATAACAAAGTTAATAAAAAAAAAATTATTTTTACATTTTAAAGTTAGTGTAAAGTTTGTAACAATTATGACTTAACTAAATATGATGTATATGTTATATTTATCTGAGAGTTTGCAAAAAAGAGAATAAAATATGGGATATAATGATGCGGAAAAAATCGACAACAAATGGCAAGTTTGAGTTTTTTTTCTACAACTTTAATTGTACATCAATACATTATATTATATTAATACATTATATTATACGTTACATTTTTTATACGCTGCGGGTGCATTTATTAAAGTAAATTAAACAATTGTTGAGGATTTATTGACTACTGAAATTGGAATAATAATATTATTTGAGTTTTATTTTTCATAATATGTGTTAGACGTATTGCAACGTACAATTTCATATGGTTGTTGTTAATATAATAATAATCGTACGACTATTATTTGAGAAAATTAATAAAAATATATACTTAAATCTATATATTATTAATAATATACGAATAAACGTTTTATCTTGAAACGCTTTGACGTCAACAATAGTTATTTATTTTATAATAATATGTAAAAAGCATCATCCCAGGGGACTTTTGTCAAAACTATTATTTATTTACGCCCTCGTTACGTTATGTTATCATCTGTAGGCTGTTAGTAAACAAAAATTGATAAACATTGTACTATACATATAGTGATGGTTAAATCTACAAAGTTAAATTAGTTTTTCGAATATAATATACTTTATATTGTACATATTTAATAAAAATTTAAATCGAAAAAAAGCAATTTTATTTTGTTTAATATTAAATATCTACATCATTTTACAGAGTCAATAAATTTGAAATGTAATAAAATTGTAAATAGTTTGACAACATGAATATAGATATCCATAAACCCAACATTATAATATAATTATTTAGGTAAAAGAACATTTTAGGTTTCTGTATATTGGTGAGACCAGAGAGTGATGTCATTCTTAGGAGTAGTAACGTTGTACAAGTACCTATCTCTATCATGACAATTCGAAGAACCGAGCTTATAATTGGGATAGCCTAATATTTTCTGCCAACTTTTTAAAATGCATAGTTTTTTTTTTTGATGACATCTCGACAGTCGATTTATGATTGGTATAAATTAAAAATAATGAAAATTTCCAAAATATTACGAATACTTTACGAATAACTTATAATTGGTATAAAACAATAAATTATGTTAAAAAATAAATACCATTTACATTGTTTATTTGCTATACTTATATAACATGTACGCGTATAATATAGTAATATAATCGTATAATAATAAAATATAATCGCGGTTTAAGAATTTGGTATAATACGCAAAATCGGGATTTTTCAAGATTATCTGTTCATTTATTCATACATTATTCATGCTGAAAATAAAAAAAAAACGTAAACGATTTATAATTTTCATAATATTCAAGGCATAAAGTGCACTTGATTTATATATAAAGTCTATTATTAATTTTATTAATTCATGCCAATTTTATTTTGGCGACAAAACTTGCAGTTTAAATTCTCTATAAGTTTTTTTTCTATTACTGCTTAAACGCGCATCATGTTTTTTAAACGTGAAAACAGATAATAATTATTATTTTGGAACAGATTCACTTTTTTTAATTTCAACACATGCGTTAATATTTAATAACATTTACATATATAATATATAATTTATACTATGATAAGCGTGCGCAGACCTTGGCGACCGGGTAAGCAGAATTTTTCCAACCGAAAGAATATTTAAATGTGAGGTTATATAATATCATATATGTATAAAAACGGATAAGGTCATAAAGAGACGTAGTTCCCAAACTGCATATTAAGCTCATATGGGATATAGGAAAAAAATGTTCCGGTTAGAATTACAAACACAATTAATAAAGATTAAAAATATAATAATGTATATTTCATTTAAAACAATATCGTATATATATTTGATTGAAAATAGGCAGAGTGTTAATGCATAGCACCAAATCTTAACTATCATAAACAGTTATACACACATATGTTACTTAAAATGAGTGCTCGATATATTATAATGTTATTTTTAAATAGTAAATATAATTAAATGTAACAAAGATGATTCTTATAATTATTAAAATACAAATATTTAGTCTGTTAAAAGTTTATTTATTTAGTCTATTTTTATTATCGAATAATAAAATGATATAAAATAAATAACATAATAATATAATATTTATAATATAATAATTATTATTATTGTTAAGAGAATAAATATTTGTATTTTAATAATTATAAAAATCATCTTTGTTATACTTATTATACTCATCGTATATTATATACGAGTATAATAAATACTTTTATTTTCAATTAGAAAATAATTTATATATATATATATATATATGATAAAGAAATAAAAATAGTATTTATATAATCTACTCAAAAACTTAAAATAAATAAGTAAAAATATGTAATTAATGCATAAAATATGTTTAAATATGCTTTGTTATAAGTACCTAGTGAAAAATATAATATCAACTTGATACCTAAATTATAGTTACATTCTTTTCTCAGTTGGTATTAATAATTTAAAAGTCTTAGTAAGATCATCAATATTTTTATTATAAGCTAATTATTCTTACTCTTAAAATAAATAAGCAACAAATTACGTATTTAAATCAATGAATAATTAAAATGTAATATGAACAATATTTATTTATTTATTTTCTGGTTTCTGGCACGACTATATTTATACTATATTTTACTCTATTGTAATATTATTTACACAAATTTAAGTATATATTTGATAGATTTTTTTTTTTTATGAACTTATTTACATTAGACAAAATTAATTTATTGTAAGGTTATATAGGATAATTTTTTCTTGTCCATATTTAATAAATATTATTACTTATCTCATTTAATTAAATTAAATTTTCTCGTTTTAGTTGACGAGTGTTAATTGTTTGTCCTGAGACTTAAGATTATATAATTATTTGGCTTATTCTCATTTTCTTAACTGGTGAATCGAAAGTGATAAAGCTATATTTTCCTAGTTAATTATGTGAATGTGTAATCCGTTGAATTACGTTTCATATAATATAATACTATAAAATTTTAAAATTATAATTAATAAATTATAAAATTAAAATTTTTTTTTAAATTGTAAACCTTGTAAAAATAGCGTGATTTTTCCAAATTACATAATATTAATATACCTAATACGCAATCCTGTAAAAAATACTTTTGAAAAAGTATTTTATAAATACTTTCAAAATTTTAAAGTATTTGAATAAAAATACACTTTCGTTAATATTAAATATGTTAACTAGTGTTTAAAAAAGTAAAAAAATATATACTAAGTTTACCCAATTGAATATAACTAATAGTTACTTTACATGAAAAATACTTGTTGTTTTCATAACCTTCAGTTCTGATGTACATTACAATGTACATTGCTAAAAAATGGCAAGGAAATGTGTACAAATTATGAATTTTTCATAGTAGTTTAATTTTATAACGTAAAAAAATAAAATGCAAAGAAAAAATTTTAATCAGTGCGTATTTTTATTCAAGTATTTTTTTTCGTATAAAATACTTTTAAAATGTATTTAAATACTAGTATTCAAATAATTTTATTCGAATACTTTACAACGTATAGTCAAATAACAAATGAATAAAGAAATTGTGGGTGAAATTGAGATGGATATTTTCATGCTTATTGACTATATTGTGAAAATACCTAATATAATATATGATATGATATGATACAGTCATATATATGGGTTAGACACTATATCCGGTTAATAAAACGATCACTGATCACAACTAATATAGAATGTCTACATATTATTATTTTCTTGTTACCTATATGATTAATCGTCATTTGTCGAGGTAAAAATTATTTAGTTATTTAACGATTTAACGTAGGCCAATTATTGAGTTTTTCTTTATATAAAATCACCAATAATCATTTAATAGCAGCGGATCGGTTTTAGTACATGCGAGTTTAATCGACATTACATTTAATACATTTATCACACATCGACATTACTCTCAAACAATAATTACCATCGCGTGAAGATATTTGTAAATAGTTTAGTTTTACTTATCTTATACGTATCGTTAAACACATGAAAATATTAATTTTATGTTAGCCATGTACATGCAGAAAATGAATATGTTCATTAATGAGGAATATTATAGTTATGTTTGGAGTTAATTCGTAGTTAACTAATAACTTGGTTGAATAATAATATCTGTAAAATATTATTTTTTTTATCATTTTATAAAATACGTTAAGGTTTGTTAAAAAAAAAGTTTATGCCATTCTTAGGATGTTAATTTACAACATTATTACATTAGGAAATAATATTAATACTTCAATCGTGTTTTTTTGATCGTATTTATACTGTTATTTAAGTTCTAAAAGTAAAACTGTCCAATTAAAAAGTTTAACCATGTGAATATCCTATCTACACATTTTGTGACAACAAACGAATCGTATGTGCTATTGCTGCACCCAGAAACATATGTTTAAAATATGTTTTTAATTTGAAAAAAAATGATTTTGGTTAGATTAGATAAAGTTAAATAATAAAATGAAAAATTCCGCACATCTGCAGGCTGCGCTACAGGTGGTAGGCGCTGCACACGTGTTATATTTTGAGTATATTATCGTGTACGTAGATAAACTGCAACAACACGAACAAAAGATAACGGCCAATAAGATCAAAATGAAGTTATAATAATTTTATATTTTCCAGGTGCAAATTGAAGAACATACACGCAGAGCAAACACTTTTAAATAACGAACAGTTTTAAAGGTTAAATGTTTGAATTTATAATGAAAAAAATATATGCATTATATTATTTAATTTATATATTTTGTAATTAAAAGCAAATTTCAATTTTGAAAGCATGTTTTGTCATTTTTAAAATAATTAAATAACATTTTTAAATTCATAACTTCCTCAGCCCTAGAGCCCGATTATATCTAAATAAAATTAAAAAAACAGTAAGACCATAAACGGTATAAAGGCCATAAAGGTATAAACGATTATTTACATTATAATAAATTTGTTTTTTAATCAAATACTGTTCACCCAGAAATGTAAAGATGTAAAAATATGTATAAAAATATAATGTCGATCATATGAATGACCACGTGTAAAGTGAAAATTTCTCGGCCGAGGACATCTATTGTCGTCATATTGACTCGTTGTTGTCGGTATATACGATCTCCTAAAATATATTATGGCATTATATGCAAATTCGAAACGTATTCCCCGCGCGCGTGGGTGCAAAAACTCCACTGCTGTAGCTGCTAACCGTGGTACTGGTATATATATATATATATCGGTCATATTATTATAGTTATAGATATATCGAGATCGATAAAGCAATATACATTCGTTCGCGCGAAAATTGTGTTTTTATGACCGTGCGCCATATCGGTTTTTGCGCATATATTAAAAATAGCCTCATTGCAATCATAGTGTGCTGTGACATACATATTATTCTACTTCAAAACTTGTATTACAAATTACAACATATATTATATTTCACATATTTCATATAGTATATTTATATATATCGTTGAAAATATTATACACATTAGGTATATGGTATAATATACTTTTAATGTAATCACTGGTTAATAGAATCAACTATTCATATCGACTATTTGTACTAAATACAATCGTACTAAATAGGCATATATAGTTAATTTATGCTTTCGTTATTGAAGTTCTCGGTAAATCAAATCGTAAAAGGAACCTGGCAAAAACAGATGATGTTGGTAATATTTTAGTGTATATAAATATGTTTTACAAAATCCATTAAATTGTGTCAAGTAGGTGACTTGGGTTAGAGAGATGAAAATTATCTCAATTAAGTAGGCATTAAAGTTTTCCACTTATTGAAGTCCATTACACGGAGAATTGTACTCATTAATATTAAGTCATATTTTCACATATAATGAAAACAAAATTATGGAGCCCAATTTAAAAAAAATTGATATAACAGAAAATATAAGCCGTAATTTAAGATATATTAATTAGTATAACTCAAATTCAAAGTTATTAGATACGCTGATTTTATAATTAATTATGTAATTCAATTTTTTAGTTATACGATTTATACTATTGATAGTAGATAATAGATCTGTTATTGTACCTGTAAATTAAAATGATGATGATATTTAAATATTTAAGTATAACTAGTAACTACATAGTGATTTTCTGTAGACTACTAAAATTACTCTTTGGTAGAGATTCAAATTAAAAAAAAAAGTATTCTGACCTATCCTCACCCTATTTGATATGTAAATATAAACTCTTCGTTTGAACTGCTTTTATTATACAGAGTGAACAGAATTTCATGTTATGAAAATTGTGGTGATTGCAGAGAAAGTGTACATAAAATATTGTAAAAATCGATTTTTTTTTCTCTATTAGCATTTGACTTCGCATCGTTGTCATAGTCAGTTTTTTACTCTGTATACATAATATTATTTTTATTGTATGTATATGCATTACGAGTGCTACATTCCGTCTATTCTGTCCATTCTGCACAATCTCACATAGTGACCAGTGATTCTTAACCTGTTGGTTTAGACGGAATTTAAGGGTCGTGAAAAAATCCATTATTTTCGAATAATCACACAGGAAAGGTTGAGTATCACTGCAGGGCTGTGTTGAACCGAGTGTTGGCAAATGCTAACAGAAATTAATATTCCTACAATGACGTCAATACGCACTTAAATCGTATATATATATAAATTGCATGTGGTCTACAGCCCCGCACGCTGTCGTAAACATTCTACGGCAATATAATTTCACAAAATATCCTCAGTCGTACCCCGAGATTTCCGTAGCGATTAATTACCACGTATAACTTATTTGTGCAGGCGGCTAGAGTATGTTTTTACAGAATATCGTGTTACAAAAATCTGGAATATAACATTGAAATCGTATGTTATATCTATACTGACACTAAAACATGATCACCCTGTATTATACATACATAGGTTCAAAGAGATATTATAATGATAGTAAACAGAACGAATGATAATTTAAGCGTTAAATTTCAAGGGCGTATCGTTCGAGGAAAAAAACTACCTCCAGACTAGCGTTACACTTGTGGGTAGTATCGGGAGGCCAACTACGAACTTAGGTATGCGATTTTATAGTTCCAAATATAACCACAATAATGACCCCGATGATTAGTATTCGTCTAAAACGATAATTACACTGGCATATTATTATTGCCTGGCCTAGTTATTATTCTCAACCAGTGGATCACCCTTAATAACTAATGGTCGCCCAAACACGTTAAAAAAATAATATAATATATTCGTGAAAAAATTCAGATCAATATGTATCAACATTTTTAAAACATTGCTGAATTATAATTATAATTTGGCCGTTAACAAAAAAAAAAAAATTAGTAGGTAATAAGTGTATCGATATCGCATCAAATACCAAATGTCTCGTACACAATTGAACGTGATAAGAGAATATGGGATTTTTGTTTTATTTAAACTTATATCCACTGAAATAATACAATACGAAATAACCTGCAGTATTATATAGTATTTCGTAAATTCAATGGCCGGAAAAAAAAATCTCGAGGCAAAATCGTCAACATTTTCGAAAAACGTAATATTATATATACTATATTTGCATAGGGTAGGTTTATTATATATATTTAAATAACTATGTATACAAAACAGAAGTTACTTATAAGTTATAACTAGTCCTTTTTCAAGTATCATGAGGTCATAGAAGAATCAAGAATTCAATGAACTATAATATAGGTTCGTCGACTCGTCGTTCATACATATTACATTTGTAACTGTGAGTCATTCAAAAGAAAATTCCCAAATGATAATAATTCATATAGCATCACACTATAACAAAGCTATATAGTGCTATGCAAAATAGTAAACTGTTAACCTATTAAAAATGTAAAACCTTTTGAAATCAGTAATCAATTATCCTATGACCACGAAAACCACTCTCATCGTCGTTTCAAATTAACACAGTAAAGTCGTATCGAATTGAAGAAAAGAAATAAGAATATCCTTTTAAACTTTTACTTTTACTTAACATTATACTCTTATTATTCTACAAAAAAATAACGTGAAAATTGCATTAGTTTTCTTATAAATTGTTACGTGTATCTAACACTGGTACTAATTAGTACTGGACCAGTCTTTTTTTTAATAATTTGTCTGATGTAGGTATGCACATTATTATATATTATAGTGTGCAAAAGTTAAATTGGTTTACGTCGAAATTACTAATATTTTATTCGTATGAAAAAGCCATCAAATATAATAATTAATATATATACGTACACAGCACACCGTGTTTTTATAGTGTACGAACTATAAAAATTATATATTGTATATGCATTTTATTACAAATACGTTGAAAAAATTGATGACGGTGGGTAGTGGGCGATGGAAACGACGATAGAGACCTTGTAAACTAATCTGAATAACACAATAATCAACCCGAACCAACAATATGTACCGATGTGCGTAATAAAAAACATACGTCGCGGGTGTATAAAAAATGAATATAAAAAATATAAACGCGCACTTATAATTGTTGTTGTTGTCTTCTCGATATATATATATATATATATATATAATGTATATAAAACATGTACCAGACAAGGGTATCCGTAGAAATTTGTCAAGAGGAAGACGGAGATAAACAATTTTTATTTTTAAATTTTTAGATTCATTATCGGATTAGCGCTATAAATCGGTTGGTGGTTTGTGAAATGTCTTCATTGATATAAACATAGGTAATTTAGTAACGTAAAAAATGATAAAAATGCTTACTTTGTAACATTTTATTTTCCATAATAATTATGATATAATTATCCAAAATTAAAAATAAAAGGGAAGAACCTACTTGTCCCTCCTGCGAACGCCCTTGGTACCAGGTTGATTGTATTATTATATATTACAATATGTAACGATGGAGATAATTTATATGGAAACCTGCGAAAACAAAAATCGTATAGGAACTTACTAGTCTTGTGAATAAGAATTTAAAATTATATATTTTAACCATACCTAATACACACTAACAATATTATACTCAAACCCAATGTTATTTTATGAAAATATTATGTAAGAACAAAACGGTAGGTAGTATAAGGTTAACTTACGTAAAATAGTAAATATTTATTTAAACATTAAAGTTTTAGAACATTATTGTCGTTCAAACTACTTTTGTCCACTTTATCAACTACAATCAAAATAATGAATAAAAGTTTATTGATTAGGTAGTAGGTACATAATAACACAATGTCTGTGAAGCTTCTTTTGTCCTTATAATTTATTATAAAAAAAAACTAATGATATAATGGTCTGATTACCACAAATAGGGTACTTTACCGTACTGAATTTCCTCTAGTTGGTACTTTATTTAACACATTTTTTTGAATTTCTCAAAAGTTTTCTTTGAGAAGCGGAAAATCAGCAAAATTACGGGTTCTGTTATTTTAAATGTTTATATTTTTTGATTATTAATTGAATTTTGATCGTAGGGACTTGAACATTTTTTTTAGTACTAACGTAGGTAATATTTAACGTTAGTAAAATTTTGAAACGGATTGGTTGATTTTTTGGCTAAATATAGAACTTTGAACTTTTTTCGAAAAATGTTTAATATTTCCTGCAATTATCAAAATCTAATCATATACTACTTAATCTTTTTACAAAATATTTTGAAAATTGTGACTGACAATTTTTACCATGAAATGATAACTCCTTGAATATTGATCGTAAAGATTTGAAATTTATTTTACATATTTACATATGTAATTTATACTCGTGGTAAATTTTGGAATGGATTACCAGTATAATATATTGTAATATAATGAGATTCGCTCAGAATCGTATTTTTGAATGCAATATCATAGCATTTAAATCTTAATAATTATGAAAAACCACTAATTTCTCCGAGAACCGAAGGGATGAAGGAGAAACGTCCACAATCGACCTTTCCACTTTTTCTTTTATGTGATGGTTAATTTTTTGTTAGTATATTTTTGACAAAATGTTGTATATTAAAATAGTACTTTCGCTACTAACAAAATGATCTTTTATTATTATATTGGTATAAATCACAGTATCATGCACACATTTGTGAAATTATTATACATACCCACATAAAAATACCTAATAAATAATATTTACTAAAAAACTCGCGATATCAATATTTCCAATTAATAAAAATATTCTAATTTATCCTAAGAGTACACTCATATTATGATCATATATATATATATATATATATATATATAGGTACATTTATAATATCTATTATTATTATTTTATTTATTTTTTGGCATGTAAACCGCATGTCATTCGTCGAATGTACAGCTCACATTAATGACTATTTGCCTTTAAAATTGTTCAAGGGTAAAATTATGTGTTTTCTCATAAAAGTCCAAGGTTACACGAAGCCAAAGTTTACCGCGAAATGTGAATAAACCTCCATGAAATCGTAATATAGGCAGACCATATATAACATATTATATTTGATACGGTCGTAAAAAATCAAATCGTATTTTTCTATTTTATTACGAAATAAATATTATTGACTCTTGTTCGTAATTCGGTTAAACAAATAAATTGATAAAACAATTCTAATATTAGTCTAATAATATATATATTAACAAAGTTAAAACGCGTGTTCGTGTACACGCGCTGAAGTACCTAAATAATTAGTAAACATTAATAATTAAAAATTAATTAATTAATGTATTGCAAATTTCGAATTGTTGTAAGTACGATATATATATAGCTGCAATAGACAATTATATTTTGCATCGTAAATTATGAGTTATGATCGTGGATCGATAAATTGTAAAAGAATCAATAATTTTTGAAGTTTTCAAATCGCTTACAAACAAAATTATTGTTTAATTTCTCTAATCATTTTTCTAATATAATATTAAGTGAATGTGTTATCCAACCTTTATTAATTCCACAAAATCGAATGATAATCGATAATTTTCCGCGTATCTACTTAGTCGACTTCGTGATTCGTGCACACAGTAAAAGACAAAATTTCTAATCAATTTGTCTTCTTATTCATCACGATCACAATAAAATCGCCTAACTTTATTAAGACTTTTTCTCAGCCAACAGTTGTTGCTAACTTTTATAACCATTCTACGTGAGTATTCTTACGATTCGACCAGTCCCCTACTATCACGTCATGGCGCCTATGTGATTTTGGGTCGTTCCCTAAATTAAAATTAACGTGGAATGAACCAGATTTTACATTTTAGTCGCTCGAAGAATAACGAAAAATACAATAGCCCAGGTATGTATAAATATTCCATTCCCAAAGATTCTGTTTCAAAGATGCATTAAACAATACGGTAGCACCTCCAGGGAAAGTCAGGAAGAATCCTGCGGATCTAAATGCATAAGGAAATTAAGGTTTACAGAACATTAGTAAGTTTTCGTATTCGTTTTCTAACAAAAATTCGGATAACTTTTGACTTCGTGGCTCGTATACAAAATATGAACGATAATAATAACAATAATATTAATAATAATAATAACAATAATAGTAAAACGAAAATAATACGTTCTGCCCGCGACCACAGGTGTTTGAACTGCGTGTCTGTGAATAGAATAGAATTTGTATTTTTTGCTCGGGGAGACGAGATGATGCTGTGGACCAGAGCCAAACGTCGTCGATTTAAACGGTCGCCATCATGGCAACCGCCGACCGGGCAAGAGATGTCGTTGAACCTTTTTCCTATTATTTTTATTTTCGGCGTGAAACGTAACACCGTGGCCAACAGACGAGTAGCAACTACTATATTTATTGTTATATACGATTAAAACTAATAATAATATTTTATAATACGAAATTTAATTATTACTGTAAAATCTAAATACTTAATTATTGTAATATCCTCTATGATAAACGAATTTCTTCGAATTGATTTAGGATTGTTTGTTTTTATCATATTATTATATTGAAATTTTTTGCTTCACAACCAAATTAACACAAATTATTATTATAATAACAACTTAAACGTGATATTAAGTGTAGAGAAGCTCAGTGCGATAATAAAACCCGGAGGAAATTTTACAGTCGCAGAAAATTTGTTTAAACCAAATAAATTCGATTTTTCATAGACAACTGTATATAAAGAAAGTGTTCGATATTCGCACATTATGATATTATTATATTGTGAAACTATACTATACTTTTTGTCGCATTGATGAACATATTTCAGAAATAAATCCATAAAGTTAAAGCTCAAACTATAATAACAATAATGATATATAATGTACCAGTGCTAAAATAAAAAAAAATGATTTGCGATCGAAGCAGTAAACATATTATAAAAAAACAATGAATGTGGTTTATTTATTATGGAAAACTTAACCAAAATAATTTAGGTAATTGATAATATAAACCAATAAAAAATTGTATTGTTATAATAATAATGTGATTAAATTAATTTTTCTCGTTAACCTATAAGTATAGTATTAATAGAATTTCACCATTAATTCAACCTGCAGATAGGCAACAGTATGTCGTGTTATATACTATTTACATAATTTGTATGTATATATTTTTTTAAACTACCAAAATATTTTTTAAAATAAATTCCAAACAGAACATTCCTATTTTAGGTAAAAATAACTTTGACGTTGATTTGGGTTTTTTTCTTGTGGTTCCATATTTCACTATGTCTAGTGAGTGTGTAGATAAGTAAATTGGGAAATAATCATTTTTCACCAAATTTAATACAAAAGGTCCTTAGTTTTATTATACGATTATTATTTGAGTACCTTTATACGACGACAACGCTTGATTTGAAATTTATAAATAATTAGTCATTACTTATTACATAATTTACATAATAATAATAATACTAAATTACACATTGCGTATGCACAACTATAAGTCTCACACGTAAAGAAGTAATACTTTAAATATTTTATTATAAGCAGTGTGATCCAGATCTATTTACTAATTACAATTTATATACGAAAATTTAACATTTTTGAATGAGGTTTTTTTTAAATGATTAACAATGGGCTATAATATATCCCTTCTATTATTTTTTAGTTTTAATCATCTAGTTAAAATATAAAAATAAATGTATTTATTTATTTTTTAAGTTAAGTGAAAATTGAAGATAGCCAAAAAATTATATTTTCATAAGAATTTTGATTTGTCGATTTCTTAGTTTCTCCTAAATGGCGATTTTTAATATTTTTTTTTTTATTTAGTTTAAAAATGAAATATTTTAAGTCATTTATTGTAATAATTTAAACTATGAAATAAACTCAGAGATATATTTAAAATTTTTCGGCCCACGGCCAATACATAGATACTTCTTTCCACCTATTTCCTGCAATCTAAGTTTATTGATTAATTATTGAAACAATAAAATAATCTTTTCATTATAACAAATAATAATATAAATATAATAGTAATGATAATCATTAATAATTATATATATATAAGACTAATAATCATTGCAACGTCAATGACGATAATCCGTTTCCGAAGAAAAAAAATTTGTGGTTCTGCTAAAAGTTTTAAATAAAATCGAATTACTCTGTAGACTGTCTAGGTATATAATAAAAAAATTAATTTAGTAAAAAAAGTTCCATAATATTAATGAAAAACGTATATAGAATTAATGAAAATTGGAAATGATTTCAAGCCAAGAATATCGATTCATAAAAATAAGTATACATCATTCTTTAAACCATCACATTTAATTTTTAATTAATTTAATTACAATTTTGACAAATTTTAAGAAGTGTGTAATACAAATAAAAAATATGTATTACTCAATTTAATGATAATAAAAAGTTGAATCAACATACCTATACATATGCATTAAATTTACTCATCAATATATCTAATTTAATGTTATTGTATTCATAAAAGTAATGATTTTTATTTATTACTTCAATAACGTTTTTCTTTGAATTTACTCTTTAATATTCTTAAATATAATAAAAAGTATGCATTATTTTAATAATTGAGTGCATTAATTCAATGACTGTTACTTTAATTTTATTTATTAATATGTCTAGATACAATGTACCGTATGCATAATCTTAATGCTTTGTTTTTGATTAATTTATTACATTTTTACTTTTTATTTAATAATCTAAAATAAGAAAAATAATTTTTAAAGTAAAATTGTATTACTATATTACTTTACTATAACATGTTAGGTGCAATAAGTATACAGATTATAACTTAATAGTATTACAAGTTTGCATAAATATTTTTATCACATTGCAAAGAAAAAAATTATATTACAATTTTATTTTACATTTTTTATCATAATATTTAGAACACTATTACTAGAACTTATAACAAAATATAAAGATAAAAGGTAAAATACAATTAAAAAAATATTAATAATAGGAAGGTATTTAAAATATAAAATAATAACTAATAAGACATAAGTAATATATTATTTAATATGAGTATGATATGACACACCTATAATATATTAAACAAAAAATATAATTTATTTTGCAAAATGTAATGCACCTATATGTAACTTAAATAAGTGTTATTATAAAAGGATAAATAGATAAATTTAAAAAACTAATACAAATTTTTTAAACGAATAACAGTTTCATTAGTTGGTAAATTATATAAAATGTATAGGAGGTCCAATAAAATCATTAATATTTTTAAGAACATAGTTAGATGTTACAATTCTGGAAATTATATAACTAACTAAATGATGTCTATATGACAATATATTTAGTTTCACAAAAAAAAAAAAAAAAATGTTTTCATCAATACGAAATTGTTTATATATAATATATATATTTATTTATAAATCATACAAATTATTTTTTCCAACTTATACTCGTATATTAACATATTATTTTCTACATAAGAAGTTAAAATATGATCTACTTTATAAATAGTATTGCAATATGTAATTTTATTATAACATTGAACATTATTAAGTAATTCTAAATTGTTAGGTAAAAATAATAGTTTGATGTTTTCAAAATATTGAAATTGTGAAACTAAAAATCCAGTATTCATAGGTGTCCATAAGTTATTATTAAAATTTAATATATAGTCTGTAAAATTAATGGAATATTTTATTGCCAAGTATATTAGAATGCTTACTCTAGAAGTGATGTTTTTGGTATAAATTTTAAGTTCACGATGTTTAGATTCAAATCTGTATGACCATAAAAATTTTAAAGGACCTGACTTTTTTATAATATTACAGTGATGAGTTAAAATATGATGCTTGGGTTTTAATGTGTCATTAAACAATTCAATATATTTTGTATTATGATAATTTAATGAACTTTGTAACTTTACAATAGTTTGTTCATTAAAACTCAATAATAATAATAAATCAATAATTTCAATGAAATTAATTAGAAACAACCATATTTCTTCACTTTCAGGAACTAAATCACCTATTAATTAAGTAAAAAAATGAACAAATGTTTGCATTTCCCTAGAGGACATTTTAATTTTTAATTTATTTAATTTATCTTTACTCAATGGAGGGAATACATTTCCAATTTCCGTATCACCATAATCAAATCCTTGTTTTCTATTATTTAATGTTTTTAAGCTAAAATATTCTAAATTAATTAAACTATTGATAATGTGACATATATTATATATACAGATTCCTTCAAATAAATCGTGCATGATGTCAACTGCATAATTATTGACAACATGAAATAAATAAATTTTATTAAATATTGATTCTTCTGAAACTCCAGTACTTTTACAATCATTTTCAGTTACATTCTCATTATAATTTTATTTATTACGTAATAAATTTATATCTTCAACAGCGAGAGTTTGAGTATTTCCAAATGTTATTGATTATCATTACTTATATTATTGAAATAATGATAATATGCCTTAAGATAATGATATTTAATATTAAATTAAGTAAATACCCTCATAATTCATAATTCCAATATTGTCCTATGTAATTCCTTCATTTTAATACATTTTATAATTATTTCTATGATACTTGTTTGATTAAATTAAAGATATATTATTTATTTTAAAATAATTTTCCATTGATTTTATGTTAATTACAAATCATTATGTTAATGAAATAATTTTATTATAATTTTGTACGGAACAACATAAAATCAAGTAAAATGTATTCAATAATTAAAATATTATTCATTATATTCAAAACTATTGTATAGCATTAAAGATGCTAGTTAAATGAATTAATAATTATTTTAATGATATTATATTTATTTCAACGCATATTTTTATTAATTATAGGTAAATTACTAATCATTAAATAAATTAACTATATTCATTGAAATATACATCATTTTTTTTCTGGGTGTATATAAAAAAAAATTTAATTATTGTTTTTAAATTTTTTTTATTTTTTTATTTTTTTTATTTTTAAATCCACATTTATGCTCACAGTTTTTCGCCTAAGAATATAGCCCTGATTTACCTATGGTATTAATAAAAATTTGGTGTTGGTGTATAATAAGAATTCTTGAAGTAATGATTGTGAACGGAGCAGAGCTCCCCATGAATCTGTGTATAGTGTATCATAAATTTTTTTAGCTCCCCCCAAGTTAAAACATGTAATTGTGCTTATTAATAAAGATAATAGTTTTATAATACGTTGTCTACTTAGTAATTTTAACAAAAAACAAAATTCTAATTTTTAAATTTTAAATTTTTATTTGAGATCTTTAATAATAATAATAATCTTTAATTATAAATAGATCTGGAACACTCTGTATATATATATATAAATCAGTTTTATATACTCGAGTATATAAGATCGTATGAAATAAGAGCTTCGTATTTACACAAATATAGCAAGTTGCAGTACGTGTCAAAATCATAAAATGGAAGAAAATACACTTGATGTCGTCTTTTAGTGAGCAGACCATATTATGTGTGTAGTACCCATACTTACCTAAAACCCCCCCATTGACTACAACCTTGCAGACTGTATAGAAAAAGTAAATGTCAAAATCTATACTTTGAATTGCTGATCAGAATTTCGTGTTAAAAAAAAATTAGAATAAAATACGTTTACAATGTTATCCAATGTTAATTATTATAATATAATCACTCTGTATATCAACATACATATGTGCATAGTATTAAATAAGGAAGCTATAGAAATTACATTAACTGTATAACGCATCTATATATCTAATATTAAATACTTACCTATAAAACTTCTAACACATCTTATGAGTACCTAACCTATTTTATTATTTCATCTATTTTATCTATTTTATTTTAATTATTTTTTATCTAATATTAAATGTAGAATCATTATGATAATATTATAATGTGAAGTATACCTATACGTAAGTTGTTTACGAAAACTTGTTGCCATCTTACAATTATAATTTAAAAGAAAAGCTTATAGGTAGAAATGAATAATAAATATTAAAAATATTAACCTCTTGGTCCTCTGCGTGCGTTACTTTATAATGTTATATATATATATATATATTTAAAATTTATATAGACCAGTTGATTAAATATATTTTGATTTTTAAAATAACATTTATAATCTGTACCTACATAAAATATTATTATTATATTATAGATAAGTAGGTAATTCTTTAAAACTTTTCGTCAGAACGATAATATAATGATGGTTAAGTGCCTATTTATAAATATATTACGCATGATTATATTATATTTTATTGGTTAAGTCTTTCCGGAGTGTATACTGTGTTGTTTTTTCAGTATTTTATTTTGGAATTTGTTCAAAACTGTTTTTGATTCTTCGAAACTCTTATATGACTATATCATTTCGATATAATTAACAAAATTAAAAAAATGCTGAAAATTTAATAGAATCATTTAAATTAGAAACTAACTAAAAGTTATATAAAAAGCAAATTTACAAATTCTTAAAAAAAATTAAATGAGATCAAATTTAATAATAAAACAATTATGGAGTAAAAGTAAATAAGCTGCATATGGTTTTACACGGAAGTCAACAAAATACATAATAATATAATATAATTAAATTGTAAGATTAAACGTAAAATATATATATATAAACTTTGTTATTATTATTGATATATTTTACGCCGTTGGTTTAATTAAGTTAATTATTTATTTTCTAATTACCATTTTTTTTTTTATAAATATTTTTACGACGGTGAACAAAATTCGTCCTTCGGAAAGACTATTATTGAAATATATTACATTATATTACGTATCTGACGTCTGACCGGATGCGATATTCGTTAATACGTATGGGTAATAAATGATATATAATATTGTAAATAATAATATTTTAACGTTATATTATTGCCTCGTATACTATATAAACGCGTATATATTATAATATACTCCGTGGGAAATTTTTTATCGCGACGTTTCCGTCGATCAAACATAATAAGCATATTTTGTTATTGTGTATAAAAAAAAAAAAAAAAAAAAAAAACTATAAACTATACCTAGCAACGACACAGTGGCCGATCTAGGGGAAGGAGGATCGCCCCTCCCCCGATGCCATCAAACAAATTTAATTTCCCATATTTGCTGAATATAGGTATACCTATATAATACTTACTAACAAAAAATGATAGTTCACCCTCTCCGTTATCTTGGGTCGACCTCCCCCCCCACCGTTACCTTAGGCTGGATCCACCCCTGGTACAACATTATAATATATAATTA
Source organism: Eriosoma lanigerum (assembly GCA_013282895.1). NCBI lineage: Eukaryota > Metazoa > Arthropoda > Insecta > Hemiptera > Aphididae > Eriosoma > Eriosoma lanigerum. The sequence continues at coordinate 11,141,743 of CM023359.1, read as the reverse complement.
ATATGTTAAACATATTTTCAAGTTTTGATTGAACTATTACATACGTATAATAATTATTATTATCGCATTTACGAATGTCTAACGTATGTAAAATGTATATTTATTATTTATATTACGAATAATAATAATATTATGTTACAAAATTAATGAAGATAACATTGAAATATTTTATGCAATTCTTATAATTTTTGTAACACGAAATTCTAATCGTCCTGCTACATACCTGCTATATATGAAATTATGATAGTAATCGAATTTCACCAGTTCGAAAATTTAACATTATTAGATAATAATCTATATATATTGAATGTGATAGGTAATATTTGAAAATCAATATTTAGCACCATTATACAAAATTTATATTATTATTATTATATCGCTTTAATATGAGTACATATTAGTTTTCAAAGTCGAAAGCAGGATTGTGCGAATGCGATGGTTCAACGGCTATAATTGAAATTTCAAGAAGAAATATAAATACGTATTTTAATACATAAAGTTAGACGGGTTTTTTATTTCATATTATTATCATTATTTTTCATTGATATTTTTTCATAATTATGCCAAAAAGTTTTCCAGTGAACATCCAAACTTGAAAGTTGACAAGTTGACAGTTGAACATAATAAGTTTACAGAAAAATTAATTCAATCTGAGATTGAATTAAAAGTTAAACAGCAAGAATGATTTTAATAAATTGAGTTGAAAACTAAATTTATTACTAAAAATATAAAATGGAATTATTGAATGTTTTAAAATAATTGATGATAAGTGAAAACTATTGAAATACCTACAAATTTATATTTTTCACATATTTAAAAAACCCAAGTTGGGTTTTAACAGTTTTAACTCGACTATATAGTTAATTCCTTTGATAATAATTATTATCGGTTTTACGTAAGTAGGTATATATGAAAAGAATATATTATGAAAGTATTTCTCCTGTTTGACAGTTAAGAATTTCAGATTATAATAATTAAAAATATATATATAAAACGATAAAAAAAAAAAATGCAAGATTAGTTGGTATACCTATTATTATAATCGGCAACCATTGTTATATACATATTATATTTAAATAATATAATCTATATAACATAAGCTTGGTTATGTATATTGTTAATTATCGTTGTTATTGTTTAAAATTTAAAACGCCGGAAATGACCAAAGAATTCTCAATAGTTTTTTTTTTTTTTACATAATTTTGTTTTCCCTAATATAAAATATAATATAATATTGTAAAACAATATTAGCTGAGTGTTCACAGCGATTTTTTTATTACGCGCCGATATTATAATGTTATCGATTTGTTTTTGTTTTTTGTGTTTTTTATCTATATACGCGTCCAAGTAATGCGACAACACAATATTATTATTATTATAACATGTAGGAGGTAAAATATACAATACAAAGGTATATATATATATATATTTATATAGTTATAATAATATAATATGATATGCTTATCAGCTTATATGTGGGAACAAGACGAGAATAAAAATATAATATTATTGCACCATCGCCGTTGACCGTCATTTTATAGTTTATTTTTTTCCCTGGTGATGACAATATTAAAACGAATAATAATTCGCACGAGGCAGAAATGGCATGGTTATAAAATTATTTCAATTAATCATGTATAATATATAAGATAGGGTTTAATATTTCATTCGTATAACCATTTCATTTCGTAAGAGATGTCATTTTATTATACATTTAGTTTTCATTATTATTTAATTTTAATCAATTTGTTTATTTTTGTCTAGAAATAAATTTAAACCAATATATTATACTATATAGTGATCATTTTTTTTTTATCGATATTTGGATGTCATGTTAGGTACATGTGAACTTCGGCAATTTGCAAACGTTAAAGTGACGTAATATAATGTGAAATGCTATAATTATTGAAGACGAAAATAAATTAAGTACCTGTAATAAGTAAGAATGAAATAAAATAGTAGAGAAACTAACGGTTCGCATTTATAAATTTAGGCAAGTTCAAGGTCGTTTTGATAATATAATATTATTATAATGGGTATCGTATAATTTGAACGCGTGACGTAAACGAGAAAAGAACGAATATTGTAGTTACGTATACAGAGTGTCCCAGTTTTATGTACTAATTGTAATATATCCATAAAAAATAAAGATTTTTAAATGTAATTTTTTTTAATATTATTTAAGCAATGGACTATAATATCACTTCTATTAACGTCTAGTAAAAAAAATTTATGTTTATGAAATTTGAAGATGACCAGTTTAAAAATTATATTTTAATGAAAATTTTGATGGGTCAAATTTCTACTTTATTCAAGGAGGTGAATTTTAAGAATTTTTTTACATTTATTGGTGAAAACATAATATTTCTGATGTAATTTTTTTGTAATTATTTAATCTATTATATCGTGGAATGTAAAATTAATATTAACAATATTCAATATTATGATAATAGTAATAATGATGAGCAACACATTTTACAAGATACAAAATATTAAATTATAAATAATGACATAAGAAATATCATTTAGGTATATTTAAATTTCTCCAGAAAATTATAAAATTCCTAAAAATCGATATTTTTATTAAATTAGGAGATGACACATCAATCAAAATATCACATTCTTATACAAATATACTCTATAAAATGACTATTTTCAAATTTTACATAACTTATAAGATAAAAACTGATTTTTTAAAAAAGTAATTAAAGTAATACCAATTATGGGCTGTTGTATGGACGTAACTAAGAAAGGCTTAGCCTATCTGCACCATTTTTAGCTCTTCCTAAAATATTTTCCTATTTTTAGTTTTTATATGTAACCATATGTGATTATTAAAAATTATATGTATATTAGGCTTAAGCCCTTCTTACTAAAAAACTATAGTTACTTATATGGCACTGTTAACTAACTATAATAATAATTTAAAAAGAACTGCTTAAAATATTTTTATTTTTCACAGAAATTTTGTGATTAATAAATGGATCTGTAGGGACAGTGGGATATTGTTTATTTTAAAATTTTAAATAATAATCAATGGACGTTTAAGGACAAAGCGACAATGGAAACAATTATAAACTTCACACTTGCATCAAAAAATATCTAATTATTATCTAATAATACTATTACGATTTGTTTATTAACTTTTAAAACGATCGAATAAAGGTTTTATTATGAAAAACGGACGTTGGACAAACGGTAAAACAATTTTTTAAATTATAAATGTAACGACGTTATGTTCCGAAGTCCGAGTAACCACTACGACAATGATTATCGAAAATCAAAACATTTCTGGATGATATTTTTATATAAATTAATCACTACCATTTTCCATTCATCTATACCGTAAACGTAATATATTAACCATCTGCATCGAAAAATATGTATAATGTGTATAAATATTTTAAAAAAGTAATATAATATACATTTTTTGTCGATATATGAAAAAAAATTAAACGTTTAAGGTAACACAAAATATTTCGAACACACTCAAGGTCATCTTTAATTTGATTATCTTTTTTTTAATACATAATAGAAAAATGTAATAGAACTTATTTAGAAAATTTTAAAATCTTAACTTCTTAACTCATTTTTCCATGCATTACTCGTAACAAAACAATTTTTTGAAATTGTTCAAACAACTTTATACTAGTAATGTTTTTCTTCGTCTCGAAAATTGACTGATTGAGAGCGAGTTAAAGTTTCGATTCCTATTTATTGCGTTTTTCTTTAAATCTACTTTTGATTTTACCAATTTCTCGTGAACGGTACAATTTCGCCGATTCGGTTAATTAACTATAAACAAATCGAAAAAATGTATACACATAATTCTATCATTTTAATACATTTTCTATTTCAAAACTAGTACAACATTTTTAACAAAAATATTTTGTGTTATTTATCCATTATGTTTAACTTTAAAGAAAAATTTTAATAATCGACTTGTCGACTCCTTGGACAATGACGGTTATAAATTTATACGATTCATAATTATTGTTTATATTTAATATAATTACAGCACATATTACAACAAATAGATATATGATTTTGGTATAGAAGTAACGAACTGAAAATTGATTATAAAATATATAATGGAAAATACACGACGTAGAGGTTCATGGTACATATACATAAGAATAAGTTGCGTGAGTTTATAATAGATGTGTGCACTCAAACGATACACAGCTAAGACGATATTATTTCGTATTATGTGACACGACAACAACGACGATTCGATTTTAAACGAGCGCGACCTTGTATGCACTTTTTTTGCTCGTGGTAAAAATATTAAATATAAAAAATATGTTTGACATGTAGGTAATATATATATATACTCAGCAACTCGGTAGCAACAACAACAGCGGTCATATGCAAATATTTATAAACCTATGCAGATATGAAAATTATTATAATCACCGAGTGGAGGGGGGCTAATAAAGGGTAGTCAATTTTCGTATCTGAATAATATTATGCGAACCGATTTATATGGCTAATGGAAAAAGTTTATCCATCGAATAATATTATCGCGAGGAAACGTCGTTTATGGTACATGAAATGTAATATGACAAGGTGATTTTTTTTTTTATCGTAACTATTCTTTAATACTTTCCCTGTTGACTTAGATCACGGTTTGTCATTATTAAGTATATATATATTTAGCTTAAGTTATATACATTTATTATCTGAAATGATAATATTTAATGAAACTTTTAACTTTTAAGTTTTGCATTTTATTTACTTTTTATCTTTTAAGGTTATTATTGTTTAAGGCTAAAATGTAAATTATCAACAAAAAAACCGAAATTGAAAAATTAGTTCTTCAAGAACTAACCTAATACATATAGGTACAATATTTTAGTGCGAAAACGAGAGTTTGACTTTTTGATCTTATACCCACGTGTGCATAAGTACCAATTAGACATGTGAGTATGCTGTGTCACATGTATATAAATATATCGTAAATGTATATATAATCAGCAAAAGGCAAAATATTTTTTTTCCTCTTATTGTTTCAAACGCATCGAGCGAACTTGATTTATAAATATGTGTCTCCACGCACATAAAAAATAAGGACCTTGAAATGTGTATACAAATTATTCATTATATTTGTACAGATGCTGTTGCAGAGAGGGGCCCCTTTTTGTATGACGACAGTATTCGGCTATAATAGTAATAGTAGTTGCATCCCGCAAGAAATCGTATAATTAAAACAATAACATTAACAATAATAATAAAAAATTTTAAAATTGCGTGAAATTGCCTTTTCTTAAAATATTTTATTCGCGTGACGTATAAAAAAATACTATCCAATCTAAAATTGCGAAGCATACGCCGCGCCGCGGACAAAAAATAAAGTTTTATTCCCTTTGGATTAGATAAAAAAATATTACTTAAAATATTGTAAATATATTACATATATTGAATATAAATATATAATTATAGGCGAAACTATAAGTTAAGCTACAGTCAGGTCTGCCATGATTTGACCTAACGGCAAGGATGAGAATTATAAAATAATTTTTTTAAAGTAATTTTAATATAATTGTATTTGAAATAAAAACTTTTAATGTCTTCCCAGAAAATAGGTCCAATATTTTGCCTATAATTCTATATATAGTTTATAACTCTCTAATTAGATTATATTACTAATATCTATACTAAATACAAATAAAACCTATACCTAATAGAACTATTATTATTTTTATGACGCTGATTTTGAAAATGTTCAAATAAAAGTGTATATATAGTTTGGCTTATGAATATATTATATATAATATTTTTTTATAATTTACATTTTAGCTGAAAATTAATAAATAGGTGAAATTGTTTTTTATTTCATGATTACGATATAACGTTATTAAATTTGTATAAACAATGAAATGATTATATTTTATGAGTATGGTCTGTGATTTGTTTTATATCTTTAAGGGCATAGGCGTCCACACGGGGGGTAAAAGTGGTATTTGTATTTAAAGGCCCACCTTAGGTGTTTTGGGTCAATTATTAGAATCACGTGCATTTCGCCAATCCCACCCATTAGCATTTTTGAAATTTTTTTTTACAAATTTTAGTATGCCATTTGTTTGAATTCCTACGACCAAATTCAAAATTCCTACGAAATCCGTTTCGCCGCAAAATCCAAAATTAACTGGGTAGGGCTGGAGTTTTATGCATAGATAGTTACAGATATTGAATATTTCAGCATTCAAGGAAAAATTGATAGTCTATCATTAAAATTCGTAAAAAAAATAGTAAAATAAATATGTCATAATACTAAATAAGTAATATATAACATAAAATAAAATAAATAGATACCCATTCAAATTTAATTGTTTATCAAAATACGTCTTATACCTTCAACAGTTTGTGTTCGCAATATGTATTCATTATATTAAAAAAAGGTAGATATATATTTATTATACATATAAATGAAAAATTATGAAAAATATATTATAATTTCTTTATAATTTGTTGTTGAAAAAAAAAAGTAATACCTATAAAGATTTAATAATACAAAGCATAAAAATGTGACTCGTGTTATACAAAAAACTAAAAAACAAACAATTAATAAATAAAATATGACTTAATCTAACCATAATTGACGGTTCTCAGACAGATAATTTTATATTTTGTGGCTAAAAACACTGAAATTGATGTCAGGAATTTATATAAATAGCATACTAAATGTTATAAAAAAAAATTCGTGAAATCATTTTTCCATGACAGGTAAATTTTTTTCCAGCCCCACCCAGTAATTTTGGATTTTTCGACGAAAGGGATTTCGTAGGAATTCTGAATTTGGTCGTAGGAATTCATACAAATGGCACACTAAATATTTGTAAAAAAAAATTTCAAAAATGCTAATGGGTGGGAGTTGGCGAAATGCACTTATTATAATCACTATGTAATACAAAATAAACAATTTTAAATTATTTTTAGGTTACTAAATGACCTATACTGAAAGAAACCATTTCACAAACCATAATTTTAGTACTACTTGGATAGTGAAACGAAAAATAAAAAAATGTCCTTTAAAAACTTCTGCAGATGTCCTTGTTTAAGGGATTCGGTTTTAAATATAATTTAAGAATCCCTGTTAAATAATTGTATTTAAATGTTATTTAAAGCAACGTGCGATTACATACTATTACTAAATTATTCGTTTTAGTTGAAATATATAGTTATAGTATAGTTACCAAAATTATAAGATAAATTATCACGCTGTATACTTTGGTATTAAATAATTAAATTTCAAAATTCTTACCGATTATTGATTCTGGATTCTAGTTTTTCCACTTTCAGCCTTTGGTCCTCGGAGATTAGATAATGGCAATGGAAGGATATTGTATTAAGTTTATTATAATTAGGATTTAAAAACATTATATTATTGTTTAGAGTAACGTATTAAATTTAAATTTATTGCGTTAATATTTGTAATAAAATTATAAAAACAATGTATTTCAATTAAAATTTAAACTTTGAAAGAGTAAAAATAAGTTGAATCACTTGTGTCCACCGATTTTCAAAATATTTTATATTATACATATGAAGGATATATTATAAAGCTTATCAAATTTTCAGCTTAACGTATTTAAAATTAATTCATTACGTGTAATATAGTATAATGAAAAATCGTCAAATTTTCTCATTTAATTTAATTCAAATGTAAACTTTAAAGTCTTATTTAGTCTTTTTTTAAAAATACTAATCGTCAGTTATGATATTTGAAACTTTGTATTTGTTTTAAGTTATGTTAAGCTTGTATTAAATTTTTTTAAAGTTTGTACGATTATTGTTTCTTTAACTATCATAAAATATGTGAAAAATGAGTTCCTGTGATTTTTACTGTTTCTTCTTTAATTTTTGGGTAGTTTTTCGTTACGCATAATTGAACTTTTGGGGAATACAAACTAGATAAAATTCTCCATCGGAAATCTACCCTATTTGATACGATTGGACAATTATTTCTACCCTATAAATTGTCCATAATATATAACTTAAAAAGTTCTCTCTTTTCGCTCTGAATCTAAAAATAACAAAGTTTATAAAATATACCAAAAACCTGTAACTATAAACCCCTATTGTTTATTGTACATTTTTAAATTAATTTTAAAATATTTTGATATGAAATAATAATTATTTTTACCTATAACATAAACTAGTCTATATAATAACAATATATATATATATATATTAACAATGTATCTTTATAATATAAAATATATATTATAACTATATAAACCTTAATCAACAATTTATATAAACATAATACATTTTATATATTCATTGAAAAATTATTAAGTTTGTGTTTAATTTTTTTCAATAAAATTAATTATGTTATTTTATTATGACTAATATAAGATTAAAATATTAAATATACCTTAGTGTTTAGAACATTATATTAATGAAAATTTATTGAGATATTTTAAATTATTGGCAATAAAATGATAATTTAAAAAAATGGTTATACTAATCTTTACTGAATGTAATTTATTGTAACATACTAACATGGAAAGGTATCACAAACATATAATAGATTTTTTTCTAAGGAAATACTCATTTGAAATAATTATTTCATTTAATACAATGTCTTTTGAAGGAAGATATGATAGCTAGCTATAAATTTGAAATTTTATCCTTCACAAATGTTTTAATATTTATTTATTTAAAATAATTATTTTTCTATGATAATCATAAATCATAATAATCTTGTCGATATGCATTAATTATGAAACAAAAATATTATAATATGTTGGTATTCAACTGAAAATGCTCTTTCCACGGTAGAAAGGACCATGACGGTTCATGACTTAAAAGGAATATAAATATTACATATATTTGTATAAATACATATGACGTCACTGTTGTGTTAAAAATAATATGTTATAGAACTTTAATATTTAAATATTATATAATATTATATTATATTACATAATATTAAACTTTTTAAATAATATAATTTCCATCGAATACTTCAATTTAAACGAAATTTAATATAAAAAAATAGCATCACTCAAATATGTTTCTAACCTACACAAAGGTTTTTCATATATATTACATTATTCGTTTCGTGACATCATCCATTTGTATGTATAACGTATACATATAACATTAAAACTCCTCCTATGAATAAATTTGTTTCGTCCATCATATTAGGTACCGTAAGATTGGATAACTTCGGACGTTTTTTCGTGTTTTTTCTTGGTAAAAGGGTTCATGTTTTTAGTTTAAAATTACGAAAAAAACGAATATATTATAATAAACATATTTATAGAATTTCTATCGGAATGACATAACATACCTTGTTAAAAAGTTAAAAGTTATCAGAATTCAAACCATAAAATGGGAGACTTCGACATCAACCTTTTTTTATACAAAACCGCATTAAAACTCTGATAACGACAATTTTAGTTTTTAAAAATGTTATATTTTCACTTTAATCTAAATAAAAATTGATGTAGTACAATTGTTACTAGTACCTAATATTAGAATAAAATAAAACCGTTTCAAATTATTATTATATTATAAAAAAAAAAAATGTAGGGTAATATTATATTATACATCTCGTGTTTCGTGTCCCTTTCGCCGTAGGCCACGTGTGAAGGTTATAATTTATGACATAGTTTTATACAGCACAGGGAAAAGTTAGGGACACTGGATGACCTTGCAGGATATAGGGTAAAATGATAATGGAACTTTAAATACCGAAGAATATTATAAATAATATAACGACTTTTGAATAGAACGAATAATAATCAACGACAGCCATGAAAATACGAAAAATGAGAACAATTCGCACAAACGAGAAGTTCGGTCATTATATTATTACGTATACCTAACCTACCTACTTTATAATGTACAGGGTGATGAAAAATATAAATAAATTACAAAAATGATAGGCATTACATACGTTTTCAATGTTATCCGCCTACTTTTTATAACATACATTCCTGATCACTCTGTACATTTATATTTTTCATAATATTCGTCGACGTCATATTATATATACTTATATCTAAGTATACTTACGTATAACATTGACTTGTATATTTTATATCAACGTGCGCGATCGAATGTTAAGGTTAATTCAAGATCAAGGCCTTCCCCTCCAACCCGTCCCTCCACATCGCTCAAACACAAATCTAACAACCAGCGTGGAGGTGCTATCTATATATAAACGCAAATTTCGCACGCGCACACCGCCGCCGACCGTCTGTGTCCGGTCGACGCCGCCGCCAAATGACCTCGCACACGATGCGACCACACGTTTATTAAAACGAAACCACTATAATATGAGTATACATATTTTTTTTTTTTTTTTTTGTTGCAAATTTGTTCACCCAGACAGAAAACATTTTTTGTGTACATGTTTCGTTCTCCCCATAACGGCGTGTATTTTTTTAACGATGATTATGGCACATTAAAAATAATATTTTCGCGTTTCGCATATGGGGAGATCGGATTTTTGTTAAAAAAAATAACTTTAAAATCATAATACTTGCTCAGGATGATTTTTTTTTCACGAAGATATCATATTTCAAATAACGAAAAAAAAAAACTTATATATATTTTATTAACAGAAAATTTATAACATTGTGTACCCACACTTCACTCAGTTTGAATGATTCACGTATTACTTTTTCGATAATAAACAAAATTATTACAATAATATCATGATTATTCATAAAGTCATGTGACAAATACACTGGTGTATAACTTGGCAATTATTATATATTTTCCTTACTTATTTTTATACCAACGCATTTGTGTGTTTGTGCAATGATTGATTGTTGCGAATAATTTGTACAAAATTTCGAATTCAGTAACAAAGTAGAAAAAAGGAATTATTCAAAGATCTCATAATAATATATTTTGTAATAAATAAATATAAAGCTATGTAATATTAGAAATATTTGCAAAATATGGATTTCTGAAAATTTCAAAACATTTTAAAACTATTGTAGATATTGAGTAAAACATAAGGTATATAATACAATCAATTATTATACTAATGTTGCAGATGCTGTTTTCTTGACTTTGTTAATTTAAGATATTTTACATAAATTACGAAATAATATACGACCGTTGTTATGTAGTTTGTAAGATTATGTAAGATTGGCGGGGACGCCAAAGTGAGAAAACAAGATATACACAATAAATAATTGATATAAACTGAAAAACAAATTGACTAAAGTCTAAATCCGCCGTGTCGATAAAAAACTTTATGCTATCGTGTTATCATAATAATATATCACCTCGACACCGACTTATTTATATATAGCGTATATTTAACGATAAACCAAACTCTCGGAGAATAGAATTCTTCGGTTGCGACTCGCGAGAAAAGCACTCGGAAGTCGAGTTTCTTTTCGCGTTATGGTTTTCCGTTTTTATCACAATTATTATTATTATTATTTTTTACTTTCGATTTAATTATTCAGATAATAATTATAGTTTGGCAAACATAAGACATATCGCTGCACTTTAAACAGACGGTTTGTTATATAGAGAGAAAAAAACCACTACGACTCGATAAAATAATATCGTGCTCATATATTTGTATACATTTATTTATTTACCGTTACGTCCGACGTATTAATAAACAAATAAAAATAAAATAAAACTCGTAACGCGTTTGCGGTTAAGATAGGTTAGTGGTAACGACCGCGTACGCACGTTCACTCCATCGCCGGATTGACCGGGTGACCGAAAAGCTTTTAAATATATTATTATTAGTTGCGTAACAAATCGTTTCTGGTACCATTTGTAACTACCGCAATGATTTTAAACAAATTTGCTAAATATAAAAAAAATAAAGTAAAAGTCATATAATTCATAAAATATGAAACATGTATTCACAATTCATATTGCACATGTTCCCTAAAAAAAGCTGATATTCTATCGTGTTTCACTCAATTTAAATTGCACTCGTTTTTTTATTATAATATGTACAATCGGTTAAGTGTAAACAGTTAAGCTCGCAATCAACGCGATAAATATTATTTTATTACCTATATTATTTTGGACAAAAATGTAGAGAGCGTACATTTTCAAAATATTTAAACGATTATTATAGGTTGTATTTATATTAGTAAACTTTGTATAATATGATTATAAAATAAAGCTGTTGAAATGTAGCGTTATAAGTTTTTTTAATTTTAATTAATTTGTTAGTTAAAGTTATAAAAATGTCAAAAACTAAAAAGATATGCTTATTTATTATATATAATTATTTAAAATTAGTACCAAAACATAGGCGGCAATAGAGGATGGCTTGGAGGAATTAGCCCCCCAAATGTTTGTAGAGAAAATAACACAAAAGTAAAAAACTTAGAACAAGAACTACATTTAAAATATATACAATTCATTTTTACAACAAATATAATTTTCATTTCACAAAAATAAGGTAATGTTCAAAGATTTTTATGCACTTGATGCGTATATAGTATAAGATTTTTATATTAACATACTTTGACAGGAAAGGTTGAATTTATTAATCAATTAGTTCAAGAAAATGTTGATGTATATATGAGCATGTAAAAGTTTTGTTAGATTTAAGATTTAATTATTGAGCCTGTGACCCCCCGTCGAAAATTTGTCTCAGTTCCGCCTATGTATTTAAGTATATAGATTGATAAGAATATTATAAATGTTAGAAAAATAATAGTAATAACATTGAAAATCTATATCATTTCTATTATTTCTATAATACGATTTTCCAATCATTCTGTATATATAATATTATGATATACATCTGCAGGAGTGCTCATCATATACGATGATAATAATATACCTACCGTTATTGTGCGAGCAATTGCGTACCGTTATATGCACACGGCGAGTAATAAGTACACATAATAATAATAATAATAATAATTCGCGAACAACATGCGTGTGTTATACAACAATTATAAAAAAACCATCTGACGAATAGGCCACTCGAGACGAAAAAAATAATATATAATATAGGATAATATTGTATTTTTAATAATTTTGCATAAAATCGTTTTATTATCAATTATTACATATATTTGCATAATGTTATTTGATATTCATGATGATTCAAGTCATAAATAGATAGATATATAAATCGTTGGTACCTACTAGTAGATAGTAGAAAAAAGTAAAAGTTTGTTTTTTCACATTTTCTAAGCATAAATAATGTAGCAAATAAAAATAATCCAGACATAAATCTAACCTACATAGTATAAAATAATAAATAATGTAAAAATTATATTGTCCCAATTAGCTATGTAAACTCTTCCACGAATCAACGACATCTTTATCGGTTTATTAATTATTTATTAAATACATACTATTATACTGACATACTGTGAAATTTTTAAAATGCCGATTTCGTTGCAAAATGTAAAATTATGCAACAAAACTGCAATAATAGAATACTATTCTGTCTACAGTTATGTATAGTTCATGTTATTATAATAAATTATAACGTTATCTTAACATATAACGGTGTAGTTAAATGTATTAAAAAAAAAAAAAAAAAAAAAAAAAAAAAATAATGATAATGATTATTAATAATAGGTATTCTATAATATATTGTATATTATTTATTATATTATTATAATGATAAAAATAACTTATAATTTATTAATACATATCATATTGAATTATCACATTATTATTTTTTATCATTTGTCGTTACAAAAGTCTGAAGGTTTTGTGACCTCGTAAAACGTTGATAATAATTTTTTTACAAATTTAATCGCAATAAAACGTTCACTTTTCTCGCCGCATACGCACCCGAAAGGTATTTTATCTTATCACATGCGTGCCTAAATCACCGTATATATTTATATAACCTTTTTTTTATTAATATTAACTCATTATCAAAACATTATTAGTTATAAATTTATTATTATTGATAACATTCAACACATTAATGATACTTAAACATTATTCCTAGAATTATTGCTCCGTTTGAAGGTCAATGGCGCAAAAGTATGCACGCTCAAGTGCTCAAAGACCATCACATAAAAATATAATATATGTTATGTACCTACCTGTTGTCTACACTATAGCTTGCGTTTTATTATATAATTTTCATTTGATATCAAATTATTTTCCCTCAAATTGCACAACAAATACAATTTTTGACGATAAGTAGGTATTGTTTTGTTAAAGTATAATTTATTGGTGTACTATTATAGTTGTTATTAATAATATTTTTTTTTTATAGATTATTTTAAAATGTTTCATGTTTAAACCCAACTTATGTAAGATGAATTATACTTGATGGGATGGAAAGCTTTTAGTTTATTATTGATGGACTGTGGAGGATTTCTACTATAGACACCCGTCATTATATTTTTAATTTTTGCACATTCTATCAGAGTAAGAATATATTATATTCATACTCACTTGTATAATCAATCACAATAGCGGTAATGTATTATACATTATAATTTTAATAAAGATGTATTTTTAAGCTGTCATTACAATATTTAAGAGGATATCAGATCACAATATTTGCTGTGTTTGTCCGTGTAAGGTGAAGTATAAAGAAATAACAATAATTATGGCTTTTATAAAAAAAATATTTAAAACTCAAACACATTATTAATCAAATTTAAAGAGAAGAATACTTTTTTTAGATATTGATTCATTCAACTTATAAATTTTACATAAAAAAAGTTACAGCTATTAAAAAAAAAATCAACTAATTAAACCGCCGTTACTTCTCTTTTTTTATTTCACACTTAATGAATAATATGGTCAAACTCTCAAAATTATATTGTTTTCTTTAAATTGAATTATAAGCGTTTAAGCTCTAAACGCCAACATTTTTGTCCTGCAAGTATGGTTTATGTGTTTTTCTATACTTTAGGTCGTTAGATAGGTAGCGGCAACATATCGTACATTATTGTCCGCTTAAGTGTAATATAGACGCTGTACCGGCATGTTCGGTCTTCGTCGACGGTGGGTTAACTTTGTTAACGAGGATTATATCAAAATTATAGCAACGCACATTAATTGTGACGTTTGTGATTAAACCAGAATCTAAAATTGATATTGTATTTCAACACACTCTGGGTTGTACGAAAAATAAAATGTTTAGTACATTATTTTCTTAGTTTTCTGTATTTTTAAACCAATAATTATCTTTTCTAACTATCAATTACTATTTTTTAAATTTAAATTATTTATAATTATTAATGTCTAACTAAATTTTAATGAAAATGATGCGAAAGTTGATGGTTTTTAAAAAATATGTTGATTGATCTTAACATACTTTGAAATTATTATGATTTGTCGCAGCTGTAGGTACAAATTTTAGTATAAAATTATAAAATAATAAAATCAATATTATATAAAAAAAAATATTCTATTACAAATTTAGTAAGTAGTATAAAAAATTATAAATTTGAGTATTGAATTTAAGATATTATGAACGTATATTAACAAATATAAAGAGAAGCATATTTTGGAGGAAATGTTAAAATATCCGTTTTATAAAATATCGTCTGGCAAAGAAGTTATACAACGTGTTTGAGACATATAAAACTTAATACATTGAAACTTCTTTGCCATGTGATACTTTACTAAACGGATATGACATTCCCTCCAAAATATTCTTCTCATTAAATTTACTAATAAAGATGTATGTATGCTCCGTAAGTTCAACTTAAACGTCACAATTAATGTTCATAGCGTTGCTATGGATTTTGCAGCTATATTCCCCGTTATAGATAGACGAAGACAGCATGAGCATGTCTTATATTGTATTAAATAATGTGTTTTTTCTCATTTTTTGAATTTAACGTTTAAAAACGGTCGCATCCGTGCGCACGCGTATACGTCGCCGCCTGGCCCGTCGACGGGGGAAAGTGAGCTAGTTTTTATAGCGCGTCGAACAAGTAGGTCATCAGACGGCTGTGGCGGGCGGACTGAAATATAGCATTGAAATGAAATAAAATTAAAAATATATAAAAAATAAATATAAAACGTATCCTGCTCGTGCAGGATCACCGCTTGCGCGTGACATCCTGTTGTATATAATAGTCTGATGTACAAAGACAGAGGCGGTGTGTTTCTCTGCGCAGATCGATTCAAAGTGAGTACGTGCAGAGCGCTGCGAGTTAGGTTATTATAATTTATATTTTAATAGGGCCCACAATTATATATGCAATAAAAACGTACGAAATATGCACTTGTTATCATTAAAATATGCACAATATGCAAAACATGCAAATATTCATATTGATAAATACGTAGGTACCTAATTAAATATCGAGAAAGAAATTTTATAATGTGGAAATAACATGACGTATTAGAAAATTTAAATAAACCATAATACATTTATAGACAAATTGAACTATTTTCTTATATTGTAAAGCTTGTTTGTGCGAGGACGATTATAATACATTAATACTGGTAGGTAATCTGCAACTATCAACTGACAATAAATATTTGTCAATACTTTAAGCGTGTCCAATGTATGGATAAAAAATAAATTGAAAAACCACCAAAATTTTTAAAATCTATAGGTATACCTGTTGACAGTAACCTATTTAGGCGTAATTATGGTTAACATTTTTAGGAGTTCAAGTCCCCAGCATTATTATTTTAGAACTATTCAGAAACAAAATATTAATATTAACATAATAACGGAAATATGTTCGGGTGGGGGTTTAGACCCTCCAGTCCCTTTTTATAACGCCTATGCTAGTAATATTAGCTTTATACATTTGTTCAATATATATACATTGTTATTTTTTTTTAAAAAATGGCAAAATATGCAAAATATAATTTTAACCATCAATTATTCAAACTCGATTTGTAAATTTGTACTTTAACTAACTACTTTTTAAAATAATTTATATAAATATGAAAATGCATACAAATCCTTGCCCTAATTATTATATTTTTAAGTTATTTGTATACTTACATTAATACGCCATAATACAATATAGATACGTTATATGCAAAATGTGATAGTTTTTTTTTCATTTGATCATTCCTTTCTCAATATAATTATAATACACATTAATATTATAAATCAGACCAATTTTTGAAATATTATACTTACATATTACTATTATTATTGAAGAATCCGCTTATAATAATGTGACCGATATACCGTGAACTTTTTACTATCATAACATCATAGAAGTCATATTGTCCGGTACGATGAACGGTTTATTATCATCATACCAAAAACAATTATTTTATTTAAATTAATTTCATTTATAATCATTTATATTTATATTTTCATTTGTCAACAGTTGGTATTTTAATATTTTAAACGAGATTCGTCCGTACGTCACATCATCAGTGAAAACGATACACGGCCCATTAGATAAAATTATTATAGTTATACCCAACTATTTTAAAATCACTCACTTTCGTTCCGAACCAGTGAAATTTATACCAAAATAATATATGAATGCAAATATATAGGCAATTTGTCATAGATTTTTTTTTTATTATAATGTGATATGGTTTTACTTTTTATTTACCAATATTTTTTTGTCCGAATTTTCATAGTCGTTTATGTCGGACAAGACTTTTAAGACTTGTCTATGATTTTCTTATACTTTATAGTTATTTTCTTTTAAATAATATAGTATGGAGAATATGGGAGGAAGGAAAATTTTTATCTTGCCACCATAAGAAAGGATCACCAGAATACGATGACGATTGTTAATCGTTATAATATTTATGAGACATTGGATTTTTTATTCTAAAAAATAAAAACGACAGTATTTTTATTACAATAATCAGACAGTTTTTATTCTTTTTTTTCTTTTTTTCTTAATTTTCTGATATACATATACATATATATACACACACACATACAAACACGCACATATATATGCATACACATATGCGAAGACCTTGGAAAACGATATAAACAGAGAAATATACAATTAGTAATCCCAAGCTTTAAAGAGAAAAACAAAACAAAAAAAAAAAAAATGATTACACAATGCTAACAGATATAATATATATAAGCACAGAAATGACATTTTTAAAACTTAAAAATTATAAAATAAACATATTGGTACATTTGTTTAACATTATATTGTTCTTTCTCTTCTATTCATTGATGTTATCAGTATTTATTCTTATCATTTATTATTTTTTTATGATTGTTTATATGAAATAAAAAACAACAACTATACAATTATAATTATTAGTACAATCACGACAACGTGCGCTCACTATAACATATAATACATAATAATATAGAAGTCGAAAGGTTCAGAAAGAGAGAAAAACAAAATTTACCGTATTATAAAGTTTTTTTATATAAGTATATCTTTATTTATCTACTCAAAACTATATTTTTTTTTAAAATTTATTTTATCTGTACATCATAATTTAATATTTAATATATATAGAAACACAGGAGCAGACCATTTTTCGTAAAATATCATTTATACAAAAATCATATTATTTTATTTTTCCTCATAATAATAATAATTTATCATCACAATCAAATGGTGTACATACACATAACATTATAAAATAACACCATTTTTTTTTTTCACTACAAAAAATTCATACATAATATTACACACACTACCGTAAATAATATATTATTGCATTGGATATCGGTTATAACGAAATCTCGTTTATAAACACTTTTTTCCTAAAGAAAAATATCCACAAGATACGTAGATACGATCATATAATATGTTGTGGGTCGTGTTGTTAATATTAATATGACGAAGAACAAATTCTCTCGCGGAATTGCGTTAAAACCGACAACGAATTATCCGCTGTACCTATATATATATATGTCGTCCTCGGGCCGAGGTTCATCGAGGTATATAGGAATATCGCATACCGTTTTGTTGAACTAAATAAAGTTTTTTTTTTTTTTTTTTTTTTTTTATCAATTTTTTCACACTTAAAACAGCTAACCGCGGGAAGTCAAATATTACGTAGGTAGTTATAGGTTGTAATATGTTTATATTATAATCTTTGAAACACGCGCGTGATGTGAAAGTGTATACAAAATCGCATACCTATCATCATATATGTTTCCGGAGAAAATAAAAATGATTTTCGCAACAAATTTATTTGTGTATGTGTGTGTGTGTAATATTTAAGAAAAGGAAATTATATATATATATATTGTTATTTTGGCTTATATACAAAAAACGATAGAAAAAAATGGTGGGCTTGGAAATTTGTATTGGCCAACTCGATTTATTATATCGCGTAAATAAAAACAAAAATATATAGAAATAGATATAATAATAGTATAGACGCGTTATTATATTGTTACGCTATTATATGTTTTATGTTTTTCGTCTTCTTCTTTTCAGGCGACGTGCCCGAAAATTAAATGAAAAACCAAATTCACACAAGGCGTAATAAACTTAAATAAATAATAATAATAAATGGCTTGACACTTCCCTCAGTCTCAAAAATTTATTTCGAAATGTATAATATTAATTATTATATACTGGATTTTAGCTTCTTTCACATAACACGTAAACTTAAAAACGTATTTACAAAAAAAAAAAAAACACATAAAAGAGGTCACCAATTTTAATAATAATAATTATTATTAATTTTTTTTTAATCCGATAATAATCACTAAATAAATACACTTGGATATATATAATAGTTAAGGAATTAAATAATCAATTTTGTATAACTTACATAGGCCAAAATGTATAATCATATACAAAATAAACCCAAAATGCAAACCTTAAAATGTATATCACTTTTTTTTTAAAAAAAAAAAAAATGAGAAAAGAAAGAAAAATATTACTGTTTTCATCATAAATATATTGTATTTTTATATTATATTATTAAATATAATGCCTACATAAATAAATATTATATTAAACGATAAAATAATATCACGCGGGATGTCGTCATAATAATAATAATGATAATCAATAATAATAATAATTAATAATAATAATGTCGCGGAAAAAGATTTTTTGTACAATATTTATTTTTATGGTGTGTGGTTTTGAAAAACTTCTCTCGCAAATCGAAGGGCAGAGTGGGAAAACAAGTATATCGAGATAAAAAACGATTGAAAATGTAAATATGTATATATAGGTAGAAATATTCATATATGTATAGAGAGTAAAAGTGAGAGAGAGAGAGAGAGAGAGAGATAGAGAGAGAGTAATTATTATTATAATAATATTAACTTAAATTCCTAAAGCCTAATGATAATAATTAAATGTAATATATACTATTTATATTATAATATATGTACACAGTGTTGTATATATTGCCACAGAAAAAAAAAAATTTAATTAAAAATAAAACAAAATAATAATAATATTAATAATAAAATAGGAAAACGATAACCGCACCTGTTTGTATATGGTTCGTGAATATTTTGTATAACATAAACCACGTTTGTTTCCAAACTCGTTTTTGGTCGTTTTGTGTTTCTTTGAAATCGTGTTTTCTTATATTGGTCTCGAGATAAATATATAACATTATATGAGTGCTCTCGTGAGATCGAATCGATGCGGTTATGTACTACGCGCGACGGGGTGGCTGGTAGTTGAGGTTGGGTCGGCGACTGAGGTTTTCAGGCTTCCATGGCTACCTGCGCGGGAGCAGCGGGCGGCGGCGTGGCGGCGCTCGCGCTGCCTACCGCGGGCGTCGGTGACGGACACAGCTTCTTGGACAGGTTCAGGGGTTGTTGGTGATGGAGACTGGCGGCCGTCGCTTCGGCATTGGTGATACCCACCTGGAGGTTGACAACGTTATTCGGTGACGGCGTGCATCGGCGGCGCGCGATAATGGCCATCGACTGTTGTTGCGGCGATGGCGGCGGCGGCGGCGGCGACGCGGACGACGACGACGGCGACGACAACCGACTGGCGTTTTGTTGCAGCGCCGAAGCGGACGTGATGACCGGCGTGTGTTGCCACCTGGTGGGCGGCTGCTGTTGCTGGTACGCGGTAACGGTGCACGACGGTGCCGACGTGACGGCGGCGGCGTCTTCGCGCATTATGAAATTATGTATCGCCTCGGTGCGCTTGATCTGTTCCGCGGTCATTTTTGGCGTTTCGCGCAACGACTTGGCCAACGT
The DNA here is from genome assembly GCA_013282895.1 of Eriosoma lanigerum. NCBI lineage: Eukaryota > Metazoa > Arthropoda > Insecta > Hemiptera > Aphididae > Eriosoma > Eriosoma lanigerum. The sequence goes on along the minus strand of CM023359.1, from coordinate 11,120,700 downwards.
GGAGTGCGTGCTGGACAGCGATGACGAGGCCGCCGAAGACAACGACGACGTGAGGTGGTGGTGTAACTGAGGCGACGAGTGAAGGTGATGGTGATTGTCGTGATGTTGCGACGGTTGACGGCGGTCGACCACTGTCAATGACGTGGCCGCGGCCACAGTCGGCCGTACGGCCTCTGCTTCGGCCGAGTCTTTGGCACCGCGCAAGGCGCGGAACTTTTTGTGCGGCTTGTACGCCTCGTCCATTAGCGAGTTGGTGTCGTACAGGGGCGGTGCTTGAAGCACGCGTTTCAGCACCGGCATGTCCTCGACAACAGCCGGGGCCGGAGATGGCGACGGGTCTGAATCCGCCGACGCGGCCGCTGCGGCCGTAATCGTCGTCGTTGTGGTCGCGGCCGACGCGGACGACGAGAACATCATCATCATCGAATCCTCGACCGTGGACCGCGGGCTAGAGCACACCGAAGTGGGCGCACTGTGCGCGGCCGACGGTCTGTCCAACTTCTCCGTGCCGGACTCGATGCCCGAATCTGTAGGCGAATCTTGTTTCCGTTGGTATCGGCACGACGACATCGGCCGGACGATCACTTGATGGTGCTGTTGCAGGTGATGGTGCAAGTGGTGATGATGTTCGTCGGACGAAGCAGCCGCGTGCCGTCTGATCGGGCACACCGCGCCGGCCAGCGTGGCTGCTAGTAGTGGCGCACTGGCCGCGTGCTTGCTGGGTCCGTGATGGTGATGATGATGGTGATGGTTGTACTCGTCCGAGCAAACCGATTCGGTGCTGGACACCGATCCCAACGGGCTCTTTACTTCGTCCAACATGGACAAGTTGCTCTTCATGTCCTCCACAGAAGCAGTCTCGTCCGACCACGAAGACGATCCGGCCTCCTCCGGGCTCTTCCTGTTGAAATCGTCTGCTGCGTTCATCATCATGCTCCACACACCACCGGCACCACCGATCTGATGGTGTTGATTGTTCTCTTGATGCTGTTGCTGTTGGTCCAATTGGTTTTGCTGTTCAGTCATCTTGAAGGCCAACAATTTCTCGGAGTGTAACGTGTTCAGAGTTCTCAGGTCGGGTATTTTCTTCAATAATTCTTGACATAGGCTAGGTCTGTCCGGATGGTTCTGCATAAGTACCGATTGTAACGCGCATTTCAACTGTTTGTGCATGCGCTCTATGAATTCGACGTTGCGTAGACCTGGTCGATCTGTTAATAAAACAAACAAACAAAAAAGACCGTCCGTTTTAAAAACTATGTTTTTTTTTCATTCTATTCATTTTATTAGCCGAATGCATCACATATTCTCATGCACCTAACTTTTGAATTTTATTACTACATTTAAAATTTCAACATTTTGTAAAATTCATATTATAATATATATTAAATCTAATATAATAGGTTTACTTTTTTTTATATAGATTTACATATAACGAATAATACTATAGGAAAAAAATCAAAATAAACACTTACCGGCAGCGATCACGATGACGGCATTGAATAAACCGATTTCAGAATCGTCTAATCGCATTGCGTTCAACCTTTCGGCAAACTCGAACATGGAATCTGTCAAGAATCTCGCGTTGGAGTACGCACAAACCGACTCTCTGCGCAACACTTGACCGTTGAGCGTCACCATGCTGTTACACTGCGCAAAACAGAAAAACGAGAACAAGGTCAATATATTTATATTTAATATACTATTATATAACTATATGAGTAAATATGAAAAGTTAACTAAATGTATACGCGAGACGATTATCTTTACAACCAAACGCAAAAAAATAAAAACATATCAATGCTTACCTCAGAATCGAACATGCAGGCTAAACGGACGAGTAGCACCTCGAAAACACCAGCTTTGAGCAGGGTCACCTGGTCGTCCTGGGCGAGTAACCCGAAACCAGGTATGCGCTTGGCGAACTCGACCACGCCGCGTATTGCTGGCGAGAATCGCTTCGAGAAGTCATTCAAAAGCTCTTGTTGTCCGGTGACGGGTCGTGGACTCGGGTTCAAAGGGCAAGCCTGAATATAAAATTAATAAAAACTACCGATGAGTATATATATATATATATATATATATATATATATATATATGTATATAAAAAATAATTATAAATAATAATTAATTTTAACATGGATATACGATATTGTTATATAATAACATCGGAACCTTGAAATGTTTACCTATGTGTGTAGTGTGATGATTCGCGTCAAGGCCAACGACGCTATTAAAAATTACTGCACGTGACGCGAGCTCGCCAAGAAAAACAATGATAACAATTATACTCTAATAATATAATTTCCAAAAAGAATGTCGAGTTTTTAACGGGATGCCTCGAAGTACGTTTGAACCGCGTTTACGATATGTTTCGTATATGGTAAGAAAACGACCAGTTAAAAAATATAGAACACTATTGTACGGTGTATACCGACATGTGAATCACATATTTAATATTTTAATATTTAATATTGAAAATTAGAAAAAAAAAAAAAAAAACATTATAAATGTGTGAGTCGCGTGTATCATGACTTACGAGTGATACAGTTTAGAAATTGTTCGATGGTAATAACAAGGCCAAGGACGCGTGCTCGGAGAAATTGTGTACGAGTGCGCAGGCGCGCGTGTTTGTTGTTTTTACCACTGCGGTGTACTTATATTACGAATATCATATTATTACACGTATGTGTTTGATGTATGATAATAAATTACCCTGACGGCCATGTAAGTAAACAAAGAGAAAAACAAAAATTTGAAAAATCATAATAAACCGGTGGAAAACATTTTTCTAGAGGGTAAAATATCGAAAACGTAACGTGTTTTTGTACAGACACCATGAAAAAGTTTAATAATTTCGATATTTTATAAACACACACAATCCATACGTATGCATGCCAGCAGACCTTGTTGATTAAAGCACGAAAACATGTCGCGCTCCAAGGTTCTTCCTGAACGCTGTTAATGTATATATTATACGTTATTCTAAACGTGTGTAAATATTTAATAAAGTGAAATAACAAACTCGAACATCTCATCAAAATCCAAAATAAAATGATTTTTCAATAATAAAATGATCGAAACACCGTACATAAGGTGATGGAGAGGGAAAATGCGAAATATGATAATATTTAAAAAATTATTTTTTTGTTTTTATTAAAACATTATTATACATTTTCGATTTTACTCACCAGTGTCGGATGGCACAACGTGTAATTGGGCTGTTCTCGGGCCCGGGCTAATGTGGGCGCGACCTTGTCGGACGTGAAATCACAAGTCTCCAAATGCGCCCGGACCACGCTGGCCACGAGCCGCTGGTCGTCTTCTAGTTCCGCCACGGCGGCCTTCTCCTGGCACTTGGAGTTACTGCTCTGCTGCATGGCGGCCAATATACGAGCCTTTTCCCGTTTGGGCACACGACCGAATCGTACGGCTGTAAAAACGAAACGAAAAACAAAAACCAATAAATATTTGTGGTTAAATCTGCAGCGATATATTATAATAATAATATATATATATATGTAGTAGATAAACAATAATAATAAAAAACGATTAAACCGTTTGCATTATAGTTTTTTAGAATAAAAAAAAAAAAAAAAAAAAAAGATGCCAATTATCAAATCAGTAAATAATAATAATAATGAAAAATAATGTTTGTAACAATAGATAATTTGGTCGTACGTTTGGTCGTGGAATCGCATTTCGCCAACATGACGACAACGACGGTATAATATTATAAAATATCGTATCTGGGCACGACCGTCGCGAACGCGCTGGTCTGTTACACTACCGCAACACGATACGACGTCGTCGGCACTCTGTTCTCTGTGCACGAAAACGCGATAAAAACGAGCAATCGTATCGAGGCGGCGCGGCGGCCGTAGCAGCAGGTGCCGGGCAAATATCCTGCGCACATTGTCCCTTTCGCGGCGGCGACACAAAAGACCAACACCCTCTTTGGTCATGTTTCGTTGGCGAGGGATGTCGAGTGGGGGGGGAGGAAATAACGTGGCCTTGACTTGTAATGCCCTTGAAACGGAGCCGGACAAATCGATTTTTCGAATCGAACAAAAATAATAGCACCGTACGTCTATGCGCGGCGGGCGGTGGGAGATATCCATCACGTCGCCTCTCCGCCCGGTGAAAGTATACAAAATATTATCATCTTTTCCCGACCGATCGACAAACATTAAACGGGCGTATCGTTTTGAATACTTAATAATAATATTATTATTATTTTTATTTATTTTTTTCTGACGATGGGTAAATAATAGGTATATTGTTTTACCCGTCGTTTTCCCATCGTCGTCGTCGTTAATAAGAATATTATTATAATCAATCTACGAGACGAAGAACCGCCGGATGTGGGTCGCTCGTTTCTCGCGTGTGCGTCGGGGGCGGACGCGCGCGCGCTCGAATGAGAGAGAAATTCTGTACACAATTTCACTTTTACCGAGGTCGACCGAGAAAGTAAGTGAACGCGCGCGGCGCATGGCGACACGGCGAGCGGAACGCGCGGGCGAGAGGGAACGCCGCGCGACATTAGTTCTGGCCCCGAAAAACCGGGTGATTTCAATAAACGTTGTTTTTTAATCTGGTCAGTTTTTTTAATTTTCACGTATTAGAAATTTAAGTAGAAAATTATTATTAAGAAAAAAAAAAAAAAAAATACATACGAGCGTTGTGGTAACGCACGACTCCGTTGAGTATTCCTTTTAGGATCGGTAACTTTTCAGTCATTTTGGCGCGTAGTTATTTTAATAATAACAATAATAAAAACAAATTAATAAAAAATCAATGTATATATTATATAACTATCGAGTACACCGTATCGAATCGAAACAAATCCGCACTATAACTTTTATTCGTCAGTTGTATTTATTTATTTTTCTTTATTTCCCTACTGAAAAAAACGACACTATTTTGCGATACGATTGCGGACGAACGCGACGTCGACATCACGGGAAATCGTTATAGCTATCGTTATTGTTCGTAACGCGAGAAAACCGATTAATAATTATTGCCATATTATTTATTGTTCATCTCCGTATGACATTTACGAAAACAACCGACACGAAAAACGGATCGATAACGTTCAGTAAAAATCGCACGCGGAAACTGCACGCGGCGACTGTTGCGACGACGATACGACGACGACGACAACAACGACGGACGGCGACGGCATTTCCCGGACGAGCGTACGCGGTTCACGATCACAATGAGCGCGTTTCACGGCCACGCACCGGCCACCGTCGTCGCGTCGTCGATTCGGCGCCCGTTCGCGTACGGCGTGTGGCGGGGATCGGCCGGCGGCGGGCGGCGGTGTGCCAGCGACAGAAAAATAGTGCGCGTTCGAGTGGTGTGTGTGTGTGGGGGGGGGGGGGACAGAACCGCCGCGAACGTCGGGTACGAGATGGCACGGTCACCCCTCCCACCAGCCCCACCCCCGTTCATTGACCGACCGCGGACGCCCCGGCGCGAATAACACAACCGCCCGCGCGGTTCGAACGCGTTCGCGGTACCCTTGAACTTGACGCGTGCCGCGAATTACCGAGCGTGATGTGTGCGCGCCGAGGACACACCGCTATCGACCCGCGCGTCGCGCGCGAACACGACGACGACATCATCGCACACGCAGGGACGTTTTCCACCGGGTTCGAATGCCGGTGTTTTTCGACCTTGGTAACCGCCATTGTACTTGCCGCGGGATACCCATACAGGTATATGGTATGAACGCGCGATACCGTCGATACCCGTCTGCCCACGCTGTATTTTATTTTATCGTCTTCTTGACGTCATCGGCGACGGTTGAACGACCAAACCGGGAAAATCGTGCAAACGCCGCGAGATTGCGCGTTCGTGATATCGTAGCGCAATGCGCTTAAAAAACGAATATAATGTAGCGGAGAAATAGAAAAAACCGACGCGCATTTTTTTTAATCTCATCGTCAACTCTCGTACCGAACACCGAGGCCATAACCGATAGCGTGTACCCACAAGGTCGGTTATTAATATACTATTAATGTCGAATAATTATCATCGTTATGATTTACAGTCTTTGCACGGTAGTCAGTAATTCGGTATTTCATATTAAAAATCCAATCCGAACGGTCTATAACGTATTAATGGCGATAATTATTGAAATGTAAAATGTATCCGTGTCGCACAATAATAATTTATTACAATGATAAATATTATATATATATTATTCTGGTCGCCGACGGCGAAATGTTCGGGCACACTTTTACCGCCATCTGGTGGTAAGTTCACCGGGCCCGACGGCTGGTCGACGACTCCGTCAGAGGTCGCTAGCTTCGCGCGTAAGATCCCCTATGAAGAACATATCATATTGTACATTGTATTGTGCGAAACCCTACAACCCTGGTTTGTTGATAAAATTTTATTTTTAACTCCCAAAAAAGTTTTTAGAAAACTTATAATAATATTATACGTTTGACCATTCGATTTATTTATTAAAAAAAACAAGTCGATTACTCATAGTTATATAATACTATATTAATATTTAGATAGACAGTTGCTGGTTGTGACATTTGAAATAATATTATATAAATTTCTCGAATTTTTTTTATTGAATGCAATATAATAATATTTTGTTATTGATAAAATTATTGCAAAAATATATTATTATTATCGAGCGTTTATGGTGGTGGTCGAGTGAACGGTAACGGTCGTCGTCTGTTATGGTGGTGGTGGTGGTGGTGATGACTGACGGGAAGAAGGGGAAGGCGGGCGGCCATCGACATCGAGAGTTGAACGAACTGCTAAAAAACAGGTCATTGAGACCGTTCTTTGTGTACGCGCATAACAAACCACTCAGCGGCGGCGGCGGCGGCGGGGTTACGTCATTGGCCGATTACACACACAGCATACGCATGGGACATAATATATAATATATATTTTCGTTTAACCGGACTTATAACAATGTATAAATGTTTGTATATTAAATGGTATACATAAGGTGTACCATTATTGTATTGCCAAAAAAATGTCAAGAAATCACGTAACCGCGCGCGAGTTTTGCGGATACAAAATCGATAACAATATTATTATAATCATGACGTAGCAATTATATATTCTTATTATGTATTTGTGTCATAAAAGTTGCAATACTGTTTGTGAAATTCGTTCGATCGTCGCAGTATAGGTCATGGATAAACACTATAGAAATATACATTTTATTGATGAAATCTGTAATATTTTATTTTTTCGAAACTTTCAACGAGTTACGCGTTTAATGTAGGTAATTGGGTATTTTAGTTTCTAGACCGTATTATAAACCTATAATAGAGTAACGGATTGCGCTTAAAGAGAGAGAGAGAGAGAAAACACGATATAGACGATATAGACCATTATCATGGAAAAATATAATGTATATATATTTTTATTTTATAATCCTTGAACGAAGACAATTCGAGTTTGTATTCGTTTAACTCCATGATTGAGTTACAAATTGAGATTCCGTCTCTTTCCGTCTATATCGTCATGGGTTTTCGCTCTCTACGCGCCGGTCCATTATTATATAGTTTGGACATAAAAATGATGATACTAGGATTAAATTTATTCCTGTCGGATAAACAAATAACTTATATTATATGTGATATGATTTTATGCTCACCGTCTCGACTCATGCCGACGCTGATGCACTTGCGGAGCCGGCAATATTGACACCTGTTCCGGTTGATCCGCAAGATGTTGCACTGTTGGTTCTTGGTGCACGGCCGGTACTGAATCTTCTGCTGGATGCTTCGGCGGAAAAAACCCTGTAACCGATCAGTGTGCGACGTATAGTTATTGTTTGAAGAACTCGTCGTGCTGCAATCGGAATCGTCCGTGTCCGCGGCGTTCGACTCGGTGCCGGAGTCGCCGGCACTGCACCAGCACGCGGACAACGTTTTTTCCGAACATATTGGCGGCATTTTAGCGGTATATAAGCGTATAAAAAATTTATTATATTATAATATTATGCGTGTGTATGGGTATATTATATATCAATAAGGTTCATAAATAGTCCGATTGGATAATTTTTGGATATTTTGTAACCAAAAAAAAAAAAAAATTGTTCGTTATTTTTTGCACGAGACGGACGACACGAAATAAACACACGCGCGAAAACACTCTCGGTATTTTATATTTTAATAATAGCGAAATAAATATAATTTTAATATTATAACTGCGCTGCTGCAGCTCGCGACGACTGCGTGGTCTAACTACTGAACTGCAGACTGTTGGGCGTTTGGCGCGCGCGACGGTTCTGCCGCGGACTGCGGTCGACGACGGCGATGTGACCCAGTTGCGGTACGTTAAACTCGCTCGCCGTCGCTGTAACAGCCAGTCCGCCGATTCCATCTCCACCTCCTATAATATTTTTTATACGCTCTTGTGTGTGTTTTTTTATTTTTTATATAAATGTATATTATTATTATATACTCTTTATTGGCGGCCGTATGCATAATCATATAATGTAAAATAATGTATTATATTATCTACAGTTTTGCAGTTATATCGAATAATATAAGGAGCGGTATTATACGGACTCCCCCCCCCCACTAGGGCACGGGTGCAAAAAACTGCAAACACCAACCTACATAATATACCACGATACCTGTATATATATATATTATAATATTATTATATACCTGCAGGATGGAGTCCGTTATACTATGTGACGTGCGGGAGAGATGCAGCGCGACGACCGCGGTTGCGGTATATATAATAATAATGTATCGTTCGCACGGCATCGCAGGAGCCAAACACAATAATAATAATAATAATAAACAATTATTATTATATAGACAAGTAAAAGTACTGTAACGGTGAACGTTATCCGCTTACACACATATTATTATATAGGTAAGAACATCTCTCTCTCGCACAATCGTTCTTTCTTCATATATCTCATCTCATCTACAATACAACCGAATTCAATATTTCATCACATTGAAACCTAATTATTATTATTTTAAATATTATGATGATCGTAACACAGGAGTTTATAATAATGTTATAAATTTGTATAATAAAAACCAATATATTCTATACGTACACAATTAACAGCTCTTTTCTGTCATGACTTTTCACGTTACTCCCATCCACCGCGGAGCTGATTCACGAGTTCAATGAAATCGACACACACATAACCTCTATCTTCACAGGTATTATTAGATTATTAATACACGCAATATAAATTCGATCAATGAACCCATATTAAAAAATATTATAATATTATAACGACACGCGTATATAGGTAATAATATATATTTATATCTGACGTTTTTGTGTCACAAGTGTTCGGCGTCGTTTTATTTATCTTTCATAAGTATACACACATTATATGCGATTGCACGCGAAAATTATATATATATATATATGACACATTTTATGTATAGGTACGATGTTTACGTAAGTATCGCCTCGTGTGCATGGTTAAAACGTTGCAGCAAAACTCGAGTACTTGGAACAAATTTTAGATTGTGTGCGAATTTCATTGTTATAAATATATATATATATATTGTGTGTTAACGACGAATGACGACAATGTCCGACGGGTCAAACGGCACTCGAATAACATTTCATATCACGAGGATATCTGTCGGCCAAGTTATAGAAAAAAATATTATATAAATTTGCGAAGGACAAATGACGTACGCGACGAAAAATTCATATTTTGTTTTCAAATGCATTACATTTATTATATTATTTTTGTATAATTCTAATTGACAATATCGACTTAAAACCGAAAAATAATTGAATGAATTATTTGGAAAAGGGAACATGTCCAGAAATTCAAATTTTACAGGAGAGACAAAAAATTATACCTATTATACTCTTTTCGAAATAAACTAAAAAAAGATACGTATACTGTTAGTTGTCAAACACGTGGATATTATGTTTTGTTTTCACACCAAATAGTGAGTTTCGGTAGGTACAAATAACATATTTTCGTAAAAATCTGAAAATGCCAAAAATTGGACATGTTTCCCGAGACGCATGTCGAGTCTCGTACTATAGGTATTGCCAGGCAAATAGAATAGTGATGAATAATAATACCTTAGAGAACAATAATCATATTATATATATTACAGTGACGACTTATAAAATTTAGTTATCAAAAACCTAAAACCCAAAGCATAAATTGTATAAAAAGAGGAGCAGATTATTGGCAAACATAAACGTCTATAACACGTCGATAATAATATTTTTATATACCTATGTGTAATTATTATTTATTATTATAATATTATAAACATGTAAATAGCACATACACGTCATGTTCATAATATAATATAACGTGCGCGAATGTGTGCGGTTTATTGGCCCGGCTGAAAGTCATTGGCCTATGACGTCACATCGGCCTAGTTTCATCACGAATACCCAGTCCGCCCTGGTTGCGGCGGTGACTGTGCGGTGTCAACGTACTCCGCTCGGTGGCGCCGCCCGGGTCACAAGATTTCCGAATCACGAGCGAACGTTGAAAACGTCAAAGGGTTAAAAAAATATATATATAATATATATACATTATAATATACTACGAGGAATAAAACGAAACGCATGACGTGTGTCCTCGGAAACGCAATAATGGTTCGCCCGCGATAAATCCTTTAGGATCTTTTTACAGTTATAACACACACGTGATTTCTATTTATCGGATGATGTACGCACACTAAGTAACGGGACAAAGGCGCAAATAGTATTATTGTGTATTTAAAGGATAACGGTACATCGGGGATGCGTCAAGAACCCTTTATGGAGCAGAGCATCGAAACCTTGGCCAGCAAGGTCGACGACAACAAGTAGTTAAACGGATCGTTTTGTGTATACGGTAATATAATTTAATATTATAGTAGCCCTGAAACCCTGCAGGACTGCCCGTCGCGAAGACGCGCATATTTTTTTCTAGTCAACCCTTTACATGTCCGGTCTTCTCGCATATACATAATTTACGACGACGACAACGGTGTTAACCTATACAATATACGCCGTATGTGTCCTTCGTGAAAATGCCACCGCGTGTGCCTGTCGCCCGAATAACGGTACCGTATACGAACCATCTTTAAATGCGTACATGAATATAAACGCGAACAAACAACAAATAATAATATATAGACAATAGAGAAATAGGCGCGAGCCAACATAACACGAAACAAAATGCCATCGGCTGTAAATATACAAAACTGTGACGCGCGTGCAATTATAATATTATTGTTGTTATTGTATATATATATATATATATATATATATAGTTGCAGCAAAATATGTTTGTGCACCTACACAATACGACATTCTGTTGCTATCATTTTAGTGTGTTTGCGGAAAGCTATATATTCTAATATATATATATATATATGTAGTAAATAATATAATATATTATTATGATAACCTAGATATTTTATAATAAATAATAATAAAAATAATATTTTATTTACAAAAATTAAATTATAAGTTACAAAAATATTAAACAATTAAAAACTATTTTTACCAACTTGATAAGCAAAATTTGTGCCGGGGGTTTTAAAAATTGAGTTCGATTATAAATATATATATAGAAATAGACAAATATAATAATTTATTGTAACATGGTTTGAAATATTATATTATTATTTTACTGATTTTTATTATATTTATTTGTTACCGGAAATTCGTCGTTCGTTCAGAATACATAATATTAAATTATACGCGGAAACGCGCACGCATTTTTTTTTTCAGTTTTACATAACTGGCTCACGCCGCGGCGGCATAACGGTGTATACGATGTACGTTATAGTGCTGTGCCAAGACGAAGACGAAGGCGGCGGCGAAAGAAAGTGAAGAAGAAAGTGGACCGGTCCGCGATAGGACTTTCGACCGCGTGTCGGTGAAGACGCGGCACATGCGCTCCGTTACGTCACCTCATCGTCATCATCGTCCTCCTTCTCCTCCTCCCCCTACTCTAGTCATCATACACTATACTACGGTAGTATATAATAAAATGTTTTATACTTTCCCCTCGGGTTCAGCGAACCACCGCCGAGTTCGAAAAACCTCGCCAATCGCCATTATTGCTATTGTGCGTTTTACTATTATATTATTATTATCATAATAAAGCGCATTACATGCTATAAATATAACGCTATAATATACCAATATGTATTGGGTATATGTAATTATATACACACCACACGCATAAAATAATACTATGTGATACGCAATACATTACGCGAGCGTTTTATTGTTAAGAAAAATTATCAATCATAATCTGCAATATATTATGTAAAAAAATATAATTATAATAATATTATGTACTCACTTTGCATCCCTCGCAAGAGTGTACGCCGTAATGGAATCCTGAAGCTCTGTCGCCGCATACTCGGCACAGTACCGTGTTTCCGTCAAATTCTAGAAAAATGAAAAATATCAATTTAGTAAAATAAAGTCTCGAGTATTTAAAAATAAAATTATACCGGGAAAAATGCGTGTCGGAACGCGACAATCTATCTCGACGCAACACATACCGTCGGTAGTCGACGATGTGATACTGACTGATCAGTCAAACCTAACCCACCCCCCTCCTTACACCCCTACGAACGGTGTGGGATAAAAGGAAAACATGGCGTGGCGGGGTTGTATTATGTACCACAGGGTTATCAAAATTATGGAGGGGACGATTGTACACAATAAATAACAATAACACAAATGGGAACATTAACTTTTTTCTAAAAGGTTTTCCGATATCCGGACCGAAGGGATAACGTAAAGCCACCACAGCACGAGGGTTAGAGCGCTATGGTCGTTCGGATTGGCGAAGGGGTTCGACCGTATACACGCCCACGGCGCTGGCTGGCGGACGAGAGGTGGTTCACACGGGTTCATCGACCTTGACTTAGTTATAGACCCGGGGGGCGCCCGAAGGTCGAAACATATTTTTCGACACGATTATAATATTTTGTACGATCGTTATGGATTTTAGTTCAAGTCTTTATTTGCGTGCGAAAGTATGATTTATGATATTTTATTTGTATATTACATAAAGTAAAATTTAGAGACTATTTAAATATTTTAACAAATTAATCATGGATTGTATTCGTTGCATATATTTTACACACTTTTGTTACTACTATTTGTGTGTCTATCACCGAATCGTCATCGACCTTATTATTATAATTATTATTATGATATTATAATATAGTTATATATTGTGTCAACACGATAATGTTTTCAACAAAATTCAGTAAGATTACTATTTATAATCGTATTTTTTACATTCTACAGATTGATATTCAATTATAATATTATATGTACGACGAAGTATGCGTAAGTATAATATTACCAAAAATCTTTTAGGGTTTGTCCTTCGGACGAGCTCGTGTAATATATTTGATATTATGACGAAATGTGTGTCACGTTATATTATAAAAATAAATAAAATTACACACACACACACACATACGGCGGCGGTTCGATAACCCGAGATTGCCGTAACCTATTAGCATTGTGTTACGCGAGGAGAGGCCGTTGCACTTTCTCTGGTCTCCTCGGTGGCCGCCACCGCCGCCGCCGAGGATGCCGTTTTTTTTTTTTGTTTTTTTTTGCCACTGCGTTGGCCAACTCGTCATAGAATATATCCCCCGGCGTACCCTCCCCACGACGCGGTCGACGATTATGTTATTATTGTTATTCGATAACGCTACATTCGTTTGCCCTGGATAGAGAAGAAAGAAAAAAAACCAATCGCGCACCGTCTCTATAGAATGCATTCCGCACGAAATTACTATTGTACGTTTATATAGTAACAATAATCGACGTCAAAAAAAAAAAAAAAAATAAGGGAAATGTGGAAATTCGCGAGCGCTTTATAAATCGTTATGTAAATCGCGTAATATACGTGATAACAAGAGAAAGGAAAACAAAACGTACAATTATTAACCGGAAAGAAATATAACGCGCAAAAATCGAATCGTTTCCTACTGTTTATCTATCACTATACACGTATATTTGCTGCGATAATTTATCGCGATCGTGTTCATATTATTCGCCGTGTAGACTATATGATGTTGTAGAACTGTTTGTTACTAAACAGAGTAATATTATTAATTTACACAATTATCGCGGCAAATGCAGTGACGACTGACAGAATATGTGATGTGACAATAAACCGGAGCGCGCGCACGCGCTTTGCGCGAATATATAATATATTATCGTGTACAGCGTATACACACGTTATTATTGCCTTGCCGTTGAGGCCGTTACGTAAGTAGCGACACGGTTACAGTCATGACCCAAATGTGGGCCGTTGAACTGAATATTATATTATACCGGGCGGCGGCCGGGCGCTCGGGTCAAGCAACTCTCTCGGTCGGCGGTTGCACGGCAAGACCGTTCGCGCATGCGCTTTTGCGCTAAAAAAAAAAAAATAATTATAATATTTTTTATCAAAATATTATAGCGATATTATTACGGTGTACGTACAGTTGGCCCGCAGCCTAGTTATCGAGCGATAGGTATACTATACACCTATTACACCGAAATAATATAATCTAACGATTTGTAACGTATATAATATATTATATAAATATTATTTACTAATTCAGTGGAATATAATATTACATAGGTAAAACGTATTATATTTTTATCGACGGTCGTATGTATCATGATCTCCACAATAACAATAACAGTATATAAATATGTGGATGCAGCTGGCGTACACCATCGTACACGAATAAATAATACCATTGTACCGATCGAATAGTAGGCGATTTTGCAGGCGTTTTCGGCAGGCCAGTGTAGTGGGGTGTGCCGCGGGTGGTGCAGCACATGGTGGAAGTGGGGTGCGCTGCAAGGATCGGTCGTTGACCGAGCACCCGATTGTGGGTCAACGCGGCCTTGAGTGAGTCTGTGTCTGGTCGCTCAATACTGTTGCGCATGTGCCCGCCGGCCCAATTTCGCGCGCTCACACACACGTACACATTACAACAAACACAAACAGGCCGTTCATGTAATATTATGTTCAACGCGCGCACGCGCTCTCTAAATTATATACACAATATACACATAATAACATTATTAGGCGAATATATATATGTGCTGGTCACCAGTAGAGGAAATAATATTAAATTTTATTCAAAAGTGAATTTTGTAACTGGAAAAAGAATCATAACCATGATGTTTTTTTTTATTTTATTTTATTTATTTTTTGTTTACTTATCAATAACGTACGAAATTTCAACCATTCGTGTAACATGAAATTCTGATCATTTTAAATAATATTATAATAACTATTCACAATAATGTATTTTTAATTTGTTTTTTTTTTCCACCCTTACCTTGTTTTACTGTCACGGTATCGTCTCCGGTCTGACCGATCATATCGCGCAACGTTATGGACTTGTGTGTACAATATAGTGACGGTCGCCTTGTCGTACTTTTCGAGTGTTGACGGATATTAAAATTTTAAATAAAATAGATCGCGTTAATATATAGATCTGTACACGCGAGTCGGCTCGACGCGACGTAACGGCGGCAGTGCGTGTAGATGAGCGTCCCGAAACGTTCTGTGCGCGCGTATACCGCACGGCGTGCCGGGCGCGCTCAGCGATTACGGTGGCGGCGGCAGGGTCAATGTCCTTCGCGCGCTCGTTCCAGGGTTACTGTGGCGTTGGGCCGGAGGGTCGCGAGCGAGGCGGACCGCCGAAACTATCGTCCCCAAGGGGTTCGTCGAGCGAGAGATCCGCGCGGTTGACGTCATCATCGCCGCACACTCCGCAGCCCGTATATCTAACTATCTGTATAACACATAACAATATAAGTCGGCGAACGGGGTGGTTTCATTCGAGACCACGGATTTTTCGTCAAATAAAAGGCATTCCCCCACGTGTGTCCCGCAAAATTATTCCTATTCTATAATATACATATATATATTATATTACATTAATATTTATATATAGTTTATCATTATTGTCTGTGCGAACATAAAGTTTCATTAATTCATTATTCATTTTATTATTTTTATAATACACTTTTCTAGGCACTCTATAATATATTGCATCACTAAGCCGTAGTGTACTAACCCGCCGACATGTATAAACCGCGAGATTGGCAAACTTTATAAAATACATTTAATACTGTATAAATATATATTTTTTTACTTCTAGTCCGATAACACAATTTCATTACGATGTGTACGTGCGAGTTATCTAGACCAGTGGTTCTTAAGAACACGAACGCTCCGTGAACTTGGATTGTGTTCCACCAAAATTTTAAAATCGGTGAAAAATAAAACGTTTATTAAAAAAAAAAAAATTGACTTTTATCCAGTATACTTGAATTGGAAAAATGAAAGAAAAGGGATTATGTAACTTTAAAAAAATTGAATCCCTTGGGATGATAGAATTCAACCTAATAACCCATGTGATGCGCTTCAATAAATTAGAAAGAGTACGATAAAAAAAATCTACAAAAAGAAGAGGTATTCCCCCCACGTCAAGCCAATTTTTTAATATACTACCTATAATGTAATGAAAAAAAAAAAAAAATGTAAAACAACTGTTTGGTTTTTTGACGGCCGTGTTCTACAAAAATGTAAAAAAGTGTTGCGTGAGTCTGAATAGGTTATGAACCATTGATTATACTATAATAATATATATATACGCATTAATATGCATTTAAACATATAGATTACACGCGATGTTGATCCGAAACAGTGGCGCCCAAATGAAAAATTATATGTGTGCCAAAAATCACCTGCAATCACCCACCTGCCCACCCATTGATCACATCCAATTTGAGATTTGTGACAAATAAGCACTGCCACATTCCTAAAAATTTAAATATTAACTCGAGTAGACAAATAAATTATTTATGGCAATGTAAACATCACTTATTATAAGTAGTTTTTATTAGTATAACATTATTATAATGGCCAGATCATCTTCTCCTCAGATAGATACCCATCCCTAATACAAATTTTAAATGTATATAACAACTGACATACAGAAATATGAACTTTGGCGCCACTGATCCGAAAACGATGTAAATCTCTTGTACGACTATATATTTATTTAATTAATTTTTTTATGCAGAAGTTCGATGAACACGTAATTTGGATATTATGTGTGCAAACTAATTATTATATGTGTACTTAAATATATATATTTAAAAACGTAAAACAGACTTCGTGATGCGAACGAATTATAATAAACGGCAGTCAGCCCCGGCGGCGTTTCATGTGTAAAAAAATTAATATTTTAAACTAACATTACGAATCATAAAAATAAAAAGCCCCGCCCAGCTGAGCTATAAATACATATTATATCAAATAAATGATTTTTATAGAATAATCGTATCGAGGTCAGTGTACTTTTCGTAAAGTTCATAAACTCGACGGGGTCACACGTTTGAAACCGCGGGCGGGGGCGGCGGCGGCGGCGTGCAGAGCCTGTTGTGCGTATATGTATATATAATAATATAATATGTAACAATACGGCGGCGGAGCGCGGGGGGAGAGGCGCTACAACGGCGGCGCCCGGTGGCGGTAAACCGAAACGAACTGTGTGTGTGTGTGACACGGAAAAGGGTTGATGAACTTTGTCGCCCGCGCGATTGCCGGGATAAGTCAACGGTGGTAGCGGCTGCGTTACCGTGGTTACAGCGGTATAAACGACCGCCGAGTCTTATGAATTATATTATATATAATATTATATTATTACGATACATAGAATAATATATAAAAGAGGACGTCACATATTATAATATTTTTTAAGATACACGAGCTCGAGGCGGACGATGCCCCGTTGTACTATAATAATGGAATAATAATAATAATAATATAATATTATATTTGATATACTATTATAATACATGACCGTATCCGTTCACACTATATACATGTGTGATTGCCGTCGTCGGTTATACCGTCACCGTGTCAAGGGTTTACGCATGGGTTTAATTTAATATTTTAGTGTCCGATGAAAAACATTCGAGCGGAAAGACGCGTGTTATAAAATAACACAACAACACGCATGTAAAATATATTATAAAAAAAAAAATAATAATAATAATAATAATATTGTTATCTAGGATTAACACTATTATATTATACGGTATAATATCGCTGTGGCAATAAAATCGAGAGAGAAAAACGGCCGAACGGTGGCGGTGTCTCACCTTGCCAATCCGGGTCACCGTCTATACGATACATTATTATATATTTATTTATATATTTTTATGATTATTATACATGGACGTTATTATATAAATCGCGCGCGAGAGGTGTGCGCTTGCGCGCGCTCGCGGCTTGTTATTCTCATTGGGATTTTTCCGCCGATATATTCGGGTCACATGCGGACGGGGCGGCGCGGGCGAGGACAACGGATCACGGGACAGGGCATTGCTCTCTGGCGAACGCAAGGGCGCGCGTTTATTCGCGTTTCCCGTGGCAACGCGCGCGCGGTTTATCCCCCGTCGCCGCCGTCCGACACGCGCATTGCGATAATATTTGTGTGTTTTTTTTTTTTTTGTTTTTTTTTTTCTATACGTGGCAGTCCCGCCGATACTGGCGCACGGGAATTAATAAAACGCTTCAAGGCCGCCGCCGCCGCCGATGGTTATATTTAAAATCGGGACCAAATCCAGAAATATGCTATTTTATTATAATTTGATAGTACATAAATATGAAATAATATTTGCACGTGCCGATCGACTCTGATCCGTAATATAACATTATAAATATTATATTGTGTACGAGACGTATTATTTGTCGTTACCTATTATATATTAATATGCTCATTACCTCATAGAACTTTTGTTTTAAAAATGTTTTTAGATTAAACATAAACGATTACGACACGTTGTATCACGAAAATATTTATGTACACACATCGTATTATTATACTATACACACTATATAATAGTCACACGTCATAATAGTCATATTTTAGAGCCAACACGAATTTTTTCCATATATAACGGTTTAACCGGGTTTTCACTTTGGTCGATGACCTCTCTCGCGCATTACACACATACACACACACACACGAAAGTGAAACTGGTTCGTAGTAACGTATAAAAAAAAAAAATAATAATAATAAATAAATAAATAAATGTATAATAATACTTTCACCGTTATGGAGAACTCTCACTTTTTTTCACGCGCGTTCCGCCGGATCTTATAATAGGACCTCCTCCTTCTAATATTCTCCTACCAGCGACCGTAAAACGTATTATATTTAGGCACGTCTCGGCTGTATAACGAGTCTCATCCGATCGTCGGGGTCATTTTTTTAAAATTTCGTTTTGTTTTTCTAAGTATTAACCGTCATCACCCATCGCACACTGTATCGTCGCGAATAAAAACCGAATAGGGTCGTTTATTCGTATCCGAAAAAACAAAATTATACTTAATTATATTATTATAAATTATAATAGTAACGTTGCGTAACGTAGTTACGATTACTCGAAGGTGACAATGAATCGGTTATGATAATATATATATTTTATGAATATCATATTATTATATTCTATATTATATTATTATCATGTGTTGGTGAGAGAGAGTGAGAGAGAGAAAGAAAGAGAGAGAGAGAGAGAGAGAATGATAAAAAAATAGCACATAAATTGCCAAGTGGTATTTTATTTTTATTTTATTATTATTATTTTTTTTATTATATCTACGCACATATTTCGTATTGAAAACACCTTGACGGTGGCTTATAATATCCGAGAACGCCATGAGCTGGGAACGTGCTTACGTGCGGGGCGGCGGCGATGCCAATGAACTCGTGTCCTAGAACGGTAGCTGAGCCGCAGCGTGGTGCGGTGCGGCCCGGTAGCGACATCACGAAACCTACACGAGAGCGTGGTACGTTTCACGCGTAGACATAATACATACTATTATAAACTATAATATAGACTAATACGAATTATGCAAAATTGTTGAAACTAACAAGACTTTATAAAAATACGGTTTTAACAAAGACAATATAATAATGAACAGAACATTCGGAGATAACGTCCTCATAATATATAAATAGGCACTTAATTACAGTTATTTGTATATATATAATATAATATGGATGTTTTTTATGCCATGAAAAAAAAATCACATATATTCCATCTCATTTCGAGATGTTATACGTAAAATAGCTGTACGTTTCTGGCCTGTTGGTTTATAATATTATGTCGATGGTTTCACGTCACCCGACCGGCAGCGATCGTGAGGTTTGCGCACGCGGCTCCCGGCCCCGCGACGGCCGAACGCAATAAACATCTTGCCCCAGTTTTCCCGAGTTGAACAACCTATGGGTCCCTGTTGTGTTTGCTGACCTCTTTATTATTGTGTTCTAACGCAAGCGCGAACATAATCACTATATACAATAATTATTGTACACGCTCATACGCAACGCGGCAATCATAATAATATTACAACCAGGGTATGATCGGTCGGGGACAAGTGATATTATAATAACATCACCCCGAAAATAAACACAAAAAAAAATGAATTTTTAAAATACTCGATGATTGGGTGCCCTGTCCACGGGACATAAAACACATGAAGTCTAAAAACGAACAAAAGCTCTATAATATAAGCTATATATTATAATTTATTTACTCAAACAAAATTACGAAAATACAAACACATGTAATATTATAATATACACGCGCACGCTCTCCCGAAAACCCACGGTCAAATGCCGCCGGGCGGCGCGGGAGTTGGTTCACGGGGAACGAGTGAGAGAAGGAGCAACGACCCGACCTAGATCGACTCGTGGCCGAGGCTCTTCGTTAACCAATAAACGCCCCCCACCCCCTCCCCACAACCTATGAGTAACTAACGCTGTTATCTTAATATAATATAAACGACCATCACATTTGTTATTTATATATTTCTTGGGGCCTAATCAGTGTTTGAATTGAAAACATAAAAGCTTGGGGACTATGAAAATTAAAAAAAAAAAAATGGCATTCCTTTGCAATGATTGAATTCAACCTAATAACCAATGGGCGTTTCGTAAAATTAAAAGGGATAAATTAAATTAAATAAATAAAAAAAAAGAAGTACTCCACCCTATGATCCCTAACTCAATTCAAGCACTAGGCACTATTTGAACTATATCTATATTTTTACCTGCCAACACTCTGCCCAAGAGCATGTTCGTCTGCGCCGACCTTTGTTGTGCGACGACGACGGCGACGACAGCAGCCGCTGCGTCCGTAGATTTGAAATTGATTACGGTCATGATAACGTATATAGTAGATATACTCGTTATAGTATATAGAAAATGCTCGCGAATACGAAATTCGACACGCGCTATCGCCGGATCATACGTTCGTTTTACGTTTTCGCACTCTATCTCATTTAAAAATCAAAACAAAATTTGATCGTACGACTAAATAAAAGCAATGTGTATATGTCATTAAAAAGTTTATGGTGTGCGCGGCGCGTCACACTGTCGTACGACACTACGATCGGCGGCGTCGCTGCAGCGCGTGTGCGACAACTATACGAAAAACGTATAAACTCACGTGCGACGCGCTATTTCGCCGGCGAAAGACTTTGCCAACGTTGTTGCTGTATATATATATATATATATATATAGAGGAATATAGAAACGAAACCCGTACAAGCAATAATAATTGTTATTTTTATTTTATAAACCGCACTGTATTAACGATGATATATTTTATTATATTACGTATTTGTAATTTGAACAATGATAACGTATAGTGTTCATTTCATCGACACACTAAAAAACAATATTACACGATACAGAAGTAAACGAACTGTTTTGCGCGTATAATCACATAAAATTTGTGCTTGTTATATTGTATCTATACAATAGATATATAATATTGTGGTTGTGTTTGGAAGACGACCAGAGAACCGATTTGTGTAGCTGTCTAGATGACACTGAAAGTGAAAACCGTACCGGTACACGAGGAGCCACCGTGTCGTGTACGACCATCACTATCTCTGTCTTTCGTTATTTTCATCACACAAACACACAGTCTATCTCCCTCCCTCTCTCTTTCACTCACACACACACACACACACACACATACACCGACCGTTCACTATTTTTTTGTCCGTCTCTTTCTCTCTCACTCTCTCATACACACTCTCCGCGTCTTCTGCAGAGAACGGTGCGACCGTTGCAATAATATATAATAATATAATGTAGTGGCGGTGGAAGTTTCGGCGGCGACGGTCAAGTGTAATATACTCGCGCGGCGCTTAAAAATTTCACCTCAGAAAACTCGAATAAAAAAATTAAAAAAAAAAAATCACCGCTCCGCTTTCCCGCGAGTTCAATGACGTGGACTTTCACTCTTCCGTTGCAACCGAACCACATTACAACCGTGTTAACGGTACATAACGGGTTGATGCGTATTATTATTATTATTATTATTTATTTCTTCTACACATTATTATTATTATTATCATTACACTTATTTAACTATCGTTTTACTTTCACCGATTTATTCAATCGCGCCCCCGCCACGTCATCATAACGGGTCAACAATCTGAAAACAAACCAGATCGTTAACCCTCTCTCTTTAATAAATATCTTTTTTTTCATATTAGAAAATCATCCCGTGACCTATATATAAATTATATCGCATCATACCCATAATATCGCGTTGGTCTATAACAACTCGTTTCTCTCGACTTCTCCGACACAAAAACTATAGAAATTTGGATTATCTACTGCAAAACACTGTACAATATAATATGATAAAATTGTGTTTTAAACAACACCGAACAACCGTAGTTTTTCATTTTCTATAAATATAAATTATGTTTGTGCAATAGTATATTGATATAAAATACAATAATATTATATGTGTCATTTATAAATATATATTATATGTCATAAATTATATACCGTCTACGTGTAGGTGTATGGTAGGTACGTACATTTTGGCAAATGTTTCGCGTTTGCTCGATAATCATTTGTTTAATACTTTTTTACACGGCTGTAATATTTGTTATTATGGGTATGATATTCTAAATCTACTCCAACAAAATAACGCTCCAATCAATATTTCTATATTCGATTTAAAAAACATTAAAAATGTTAATTTATTTAATATTATAATATTATGTATAATCATCAGGGTTATTAGGATTATCAACTAATATAATTATGCTATCTTCTATATACACCTATCAACCCAATTGATAACAGCTAGTTTTTGAAACTATTGCAAAACAGTAAACACGGTCAATTAAAATCAAAATTAATTTAATACCATAAACTTATTTTACTGTTATATTAGCAAATTATTAATTAATTCAATAATAATTTTTCCTGATAATAAGTTATTTATATATATATATATATATATCAATGAAAATTTTTATAGGTTTTGATTGTATAAGTTCGCGTATGATATTGTTTCTGTAAATAACATGCAAAAAAGTACTTGGCATACTAAAATTTAATTTAATTGTGAAGTACACGAAGGTGTCATTGACTCTTTAATATATATTAAACTATATAAATGTATTTTATACAGATAAGCAAACTTTTATCTTTGAAGTGTCTGATTTAAAAATGGCACAATAAATCTAATTTCAAACGATGTTATTGCTAAATCGCGATTTAACTGATAAATGTTATAATATATGTGTACATAATAATATAATGAACGCTGTAGTATATTTCTTCTATGAAGTAAACCAAATTAATGTACGACTAAAGATTCAATTATTCATTTTAAAAGCAATATATATAAATACCTATATAATTTTGGTTCCCTTGAACTGTTTAAGCGACCATAATATTATATTAACCATCACCTGTCTACAACTGTCGTATATTAATTTCAATTACCAAATATATTATGGTCTAACAGTAGTATATATTTTACGGTGTTCCAAAAATATCTAATTTCAAGGACATTATATTATTATTAAGATTAACACATTATGTTCGGTTAACTTATATACCTACCTACATTCATGATTATTATTAACACGTTTCAATATGCAATATTGAAACAAACAAACTAAACAGGTGATCTGAAGATGAAAATAATAATGGTTAGCGGAAACTTTAACGTAGGAGAAATATATATTATAATACTACTAAAGAAACTTGTAATACTATAATAATATGTACATATAGTTATTATAATAACCATTTAATATAAGTAATTTTTTTTATAATTGCATATTATATTCGCTGTTAATAAGTCAATTTTTAAAAATACTAAATAATTGAAATACGCGATCATAAAATATGTTTGTTTAATAATAATAATCGTTCGCAGGACGTGTTACTATAAACGACTCAAAGTAGAATGTTAGAAAAAATAAACAAACACTTGCCAAATTCAAGTCAAACCATACCGACCTAGCGGATGTTGACTTTCGATGTCTTCGCATACAAGTTTATGTAATTTTATACGAGTGTAAGTACATGTAAAACCATTGTTATAACATTTTATTTCATTATTACTACACATTTTCGTCGTCAACGACCAAGGTAATAACTGAGGATGGTTTTATTATTATTTTTACCTAATTGATAAAACCGTAAGTGCGTGCTGTGTACGGCCTCACATGTGGGTCAATCGGTATTCGGTATAACGCGGGGACGTTGGTTCCTCGGTCGTTTTGTATATATTTAAAAAAATATCAACAAAAAAACAATGATATATACGTATGTCCACTTGACACGGTTTCCTATATAGGTATTGAATACGATAATGGGAAGAAAAAAGAAATTATCGAAACGCGATTTTACAACTGTCTTAGTCATCACATATAAATGCACATTATAATATATTAGGTACCTACCTATACAATTTAGGATAGGCCTCTAAATTAAAAAATGGAGGTCAGACATTTGAAAAATGTCACCTGTAGGTACCCAATTGTATTACTAAGTTTTTTTACATATTATATTTATATGAGTAGAATGATGTACATTAAAAAAATTGATATTGATATATATTTATATACCTACTATTTTGTAATAAATATAAAAAAATTGTATTAATAGAACGTATAAATTATAGCGTTTCTATTATAAGGAAACAATATAAATATTATACTCGCTGTTAAATTAATTTTTATATAAAATTCATTTTTCGCTGATTGAATATGTTAAGGTAAACAGGGGTATATATTATAATACACTTAGGTATAATATATTATGAACATTATAATTCGCACACCAACAGGAATAGTGACACAACTCAAAAAATGTAAATATTGGGAAATACACTTGTGGTAAATCGTGTAAGAAGAAAAAATTTTAGATTATACTGACTTATATGATAAAGATTATGAAAAAATAATGATAACCAAAATAATAGAAAATTTAATTCCAAATATTTTGATATAAATAACTTAAAAACTATTTTTTTCCTGCTGGTGTACGAATATGTGAAGATGGAATAAGAGAAAGATAGAGAAAAGCGGTCATTGCCTCCGAACGACGACGATGAAAGCGAAATTTCCTTTTCCCCGGCCGATCGCGGACCGGAATGACGCGCGGACGGACGAGATTTCTCCGTTACTTTCGTTTCGAAAACGAAGGTGAAAAATAAGTAACCGTACACGACAAAGACGACGGTGACTATATACATTGTAACGGTATTCCGGTCGTACATTCGCGTACAAATCATAATCACGACTATAATAATAATAATAATATGCCTAATATAGGTGAGGTATATAATAATATAATATAATGGAGATCGTTGAACGAGAAAACTGGTTCGTATTTATTAGATTTTTTCGCTATAAAAAACAACAACGCGTCTCCACTATAATGTGAAAACGGGTCATCTACTATAAGAGAAAATATATTTAGTGGTAAAAAAATAACAACGATTACAATATATTTATATACGTACTATCTCGTTCGACATAACGGGACGCGCGATGACGATGACGTCGATGATTATGATGATGATGATAATGTATCATCTGCGCCAGTAGCGTATATTATCATAATAGAGATTTTTAAATCGCGTGAATAATTATAATAATTATATTAATCATATTGAGAATAATATCAGTTCGTCCATTCTTGGTGATATTTTATTTATTATTGTTACATATAAATATAACATATTATACTATAATTTCATTTGGCAAACGTTGATAATAATTATTATTTTATTGTTTTTTTTCTTCCGGAATTTATAAAATAAACCAAAAAAAGTGTACAATTTCTATACGCGAAAAGTATACTTACGTATATGCGTACACGTTATAATAATATTATATATCTACTATATGATATTCGATCGAGTCAATGAATTTTGTCCTATTGAGAGTAGCGGTTCAACGTATCCATAATATAACGTAAATGCATTATTATTATTATATTATATAGGTAGTAACTAGTAATAATAATTATTATACGACACGCGTGCGGCGGCGAATTACGTACACAGACGCGTAGTGTGTATAAGTATATCTATCTACTGTTATATATTATTATTATTTATTATTATATTATAACAACACCGTATACTCAAAATTTAAATCGCATGAAATGTTCAGGGAAAAACAAAACATTCGTTTCATCTCTCCGAGACTCAGATTTAGTTAATGAAATTATAACGTACACAAACCTATAACCGTTGTAATATATAGCTGTGTATAGGTATAGATTGCATTTCGTAAAATATTTGTATTTTATTACATGCTGCTAACACGCAGACAATACGCATGATATATATAATTTTTATACTTCCAATTTACAAACACATTATACAACATGATCTAATATAAATATCATAATAATAGGAATAACGATCGATCGAGGACTTTCATAAAATCATAACTATTTAATATATGTGTACATATTTTATATTATTATTATATTAGATATTGGTCTTTTAATAAATTCAGAAAAACGGACCAAAACGTGATATTACATATTATTATTAGGTATATAGGCCTTAAATATACCATCGGACCCCTTTAAATCTACACAGCCTATAATATAATAATGACTACCACAGTACTTAGTGTACGTGAGCTGAATTAGAAATATTTATATTTATTATTTATTTTTCTAATATATAGAGGTAAACTACAAGTCATTACACATATTGAAACGAACAATTGAAGAACATCTTAAAAAAGCTGCTCAAAAACTACATCTCGTAATCTTATATAAATATTATTAACCTATATATTATAAAATAAAAATAGCTGTCAAATTCGTTTGCACTGTATATAAAAAATTTGACATAGGTACGAATAAGAATCGAATAGGAAAACAATAATGAATCGAGCAACTATAATAAACAAAATAATATATTTATACATAGAATGTTGATTTTAAATATTTATAATTAGGTAGGTATAATAAATAACAATGAAAATTGAATTATTTTGTCACGCTATATATTATAATAATATGTTATATTTTTTTTTTAACTTTGAAACGGCCAAAAAATACAGAAATGGGTTATAAATTACAACACGTCTAGTGCTATATAGTATATACTATATATATATTATGATAATATACGAGTGTAGTTGTCTTATATTTGCTTTTTGACACAATATTATTATTTCAAAATAAATGCGCCAGAATATTATCGTATAAAGAATAATTATTATATATTGTGTAATAATAAATATTGACATTTAATTATTAATAAAGACTCATACAATGTGTCATTTTTAAATCGTTTTAAAACATAATGATTGCCGATGGTTGTCTATTCGAGTGTAAACTGCGATATAAATAATATAATATTATATACGAGTATAATATTATTATATTATACATCACGGACGGCAAACAAAGTTGTTCGATTTCCCTTTTCTGTTGGTCCTTTCGATTTTCTTAAAAAAACAAACCGCCCATTACTGTGCGCGTATAAATAATACATAATAGGTATCATACATAACCTGATGCATCTGAAAATAAAACATAATGTACGCCCATAAAGTATGTCCATTTGTCGACGACCTTCTCGAGACGTCGGCAACCGACAAAGACGCTATATAGGCCCGACCGACACAAGAGCCACAAAGAGAATAAACACGCATATTATTGTAGTATTATTTACCGTGGTAATAACGTTATATATAATATATATTTATATGACAATGAGACTTAATCGTTTTATTTTTCAATCAACCCTTTTGGTCGCGAGCACGTATGCATTAGTGAATTGACCTTGTTTCGGAGTTAGGACTGACACACACACACACACACGTATTTTAGTACCTACGTATTTTTAGGTACCTCTATTATATTATTATAAACTTACACGCTACACAACAAGGGTGAAACGATTTAATAGTAATAACGTATATACCGGTCTCGTCCTTCACACTACGCGTGATTTCGGGTCAATCACACATTGTGACCCCGTCTGCTGTGATGTGAAAGACCCTTAAAAAAATTAATTTATAATATATACACAATTTATATACCTGCGACGAGTATGAACACAATATTTCCTTTAATAAACCACAGACGCCGCTTTTATGCTATTCTAAAACGTGTGTGTTATTACATTATTAGGTACCTATTATTTGTTACATCGCAAGAGGTCATTTTATTTTTTTATGACGTCTCCTCGCGCGCCAACGCTGACGGTCAAAGACACTGGCTCGCCGCCGCCTCGGTGTGTTGACCTATATATAATACTCTAATATAATATATTATAAAACGAGTCGTCCGGCCGGACGATATGATAATAGACACCCGAGTGATTGGCGATTTCATTGAATTCAATATTTTATTATTTAGTAAATATTACCATATTATTATTATTATTTAGTTGTGTATTATACAACATTAGCGCACTGTAACCGCGCGTACATTTACAGCGGTTTTAAAATGGCTACAGGTATCCCGTGCGGTTATAATATACGCATAACAATAATAATATTATATTAATAATTATTATTATTATCATTGTTACGAATTCAATGGCCGGGTTGTTGAACTCGTGGGTCGTCGTAGTTGCCGACGTTGCCACCGTCGCGCTCGGATCGATAACGTAACACGATAATTGAATAATATTATTGTGAATATCGGATTTTACGATAATATTATTGTAATAATTACAAACATTTGTATGCATTTAGGTATGTGGAATAATATTAGACAAAAGACAAATGGCGAAAAAACACCGTCTGGAAATTAAATAAACACGAGAATTAAACGTAGATATTTGTTACGTATACGTTCATGAGTTTAAATATGAGTTATGACTTTTGTTACGTTCGAATACAAGTGAAAAAGAACAGAATTTAATAACAATTATGATGAAAAACAATTTTAAATTTGTTGGGAGGGAGTGAACTCAATAACGGCGAAGGCGACGGTGTTAAATTTGGCGCCCGAACGGAGTTCGAATAGGCAATGTATGTTACGCGTAAGCGAACAAAATACAGCAAAATATCAAAACAAATTTGATTAAAACAAATAATAATGCTATTTAAAATGAAATAAAATTATAAGATCAAAATTGTTATCGAAATGTTTGTTGACAAAAACGCATTCATAAAATAAATGTTACACTACATAACTTTCCGACGTTTAGTCGCGAGTCGTTCTAGTTGCGCATCGTTCGTATAGAGCGCGCCACCGTAAACACGTCGTTCGTGGCCACCGTACTATTGTGCGAATAACTGAGCAAAAATAATAATTACAAAACAATCGTTATATTCCCACTTGGACCGACGGCGCACCGCGACCCTGAAACAACGAATATTTGTCGGAAACGTAATAAAACGAATTAAGGAAAACGGGTGTTTGTGATAAACACAAATATTGTCGTCGTCGACAGAGTGCGACCTCGAAACGGGATAAATGATAAAAAACAAAATAACGTGTGCTATTAATTTTTTCAGCTTGTTACGCAGTAAGCGACGGAGCAGATTTTGTTTTTGTTTTTTCACTCGCACGTCATGGGTCGCATCGTTAAAACGTGGCACTAATATTGCGCAATTCTGGGCGAACACGTCTACAAAATATTATCAATATCGACGGGCGAAGCGAAATAATAATAATAATAATAATAATAATAATATCCGGGAAAAATATATTTTATGAGTGCACTTTATTACTATAAATATATATATATATATATATATAGTTACGTACTACGTAATATATGGAAATTCGTAAAATCCGGCTGCTGCGGCGGCGCGCGTCTGATTCTCTTCCGGTCACAGCGGCGGCGCGCGCGCACGCATTCCTGGGGGCTGCTCTTGGCGACTACCCCAACCGAGCGCGCTTTTCGAGAGCGGCGCCCTTGAGCGACTCCGCGATAGAAGTAGGTAGAAAGAGTCACAGAGAGAGAGAGAGAGAGAGAGAGAGCGAGAGAGTGAGAGAGTGAAGAGAGAGTTCAAGGGCTCCACTTTAATGCGTATATACATATTTTACCGTGTTGCCCGGGTCCCTCGTCAATTATTCACACGCAGCATAAAAATAGAATATCGTCTACGGTAAACTTGAATTTATATAAAATAAATATTAATAATAACGGTTACAATATTACTACCGTAAAATAAAGATGGGAAAAAAAAAAACTCGACGAAAAGTGTAATATATTACACACACCGCGTTTATGATATTTACGTTTTGAAACACAATCATTTAAACGTGATTATCGCGGTCTCCTTCGTCTTATCTCCGAATCGTTCCCGGGCTGAATGTGCATACATATCGTTCTGTCGCATGTATATATATATATAACTAATGTCGTATGTGTTTAAACGAAAATAATTCAAAATAAACCGAACTTTGGAATATTATTAGCGTACGGAAAACGCCCACTGCGCTGGCAGCCGTTTCGCTGCTAAGCCGACGGACGTCGAACGGTCAACAACCGCACGCGCACGGTGTGACCGCATGGAAATTTCGACCGTGTCGTTGCGACACGTGGGTGCGCGGACTCTGCGATTATAATATCCGAATGTTAATAATATTATTTTTGTTATTCGAAAATGTTCACACGTTATACTCTCGTCGCGGTTTTCCGAGACAATAGGATGAAAGAGTACGGGAAAAAATAAAACAATAATATTGTTTTTTGTTTGTTATTAAAAAATTATAAATAACAATATTATTGTCATCATCACACAACAATAATCCGTTTGCGGCGGACGAAATATAATAAATATATTACGTGTATACGTGGAAAGAGGGGAAGTTATAATAATAATAATAATAATAATAATACTGCTGCTGCTGCATCGGAATTACTGCAAAGGTCTGCGCGTTTGCGGGGGAGTGTATACGCACGCACTGACACCGGCTGGGGCGTTGCTATGGACACCAGATGGTTGTTTACTACGCGTACCGTCGCGATAGCGCGGTGGGGGGCGGGAGGAAGACCCGCCACCGTCGCCGCGATGCAGACAAAACCACGGTCACCCGAGCTTAGCCGGTTGCATCGCTTCCGACCGGGACGGCGCGATTTTTACGCACTCACACCGAGCCCTTCCTTTTTTTCTCTCCCTCGCACACACACACACACACACACACACACACTCGTCTTACTATTTTCCACCCCTATGCTTTTATTATTATATATATATTTTTTCATTTACCAACCCTCCCTGTAATATCCAAGTTTTCGATTCACCCTCCACCCGAACTTAGTTTTTAAGGGTTCCTTGCAGACGCGCTTGCGTTTTACATCCCTCGTCGTATACTGAGCACTGCAAGCATAAACGAACTGCACGCCCTAAAAGTACACTACGTACACTACGTATAATATACATATTATATTATTATTGCATCCGTAAAAGAAACAAATCGATACACGAAGACGTATGTCACGTTATGTTTTCAGACGTACACGCGTATGTGAAATAAACGTTTTTTTTGTTTTAATTTTTATAATAAACATCCATTTGAAAACAATGAAAGCATATTGTTTGACTTGTAGAACTCGTGTGTACAACAACGAGCGGATCGATTTGACCAGAAAATATTATATTTATGTACGCGAGAGTCCTGGATAAATCGATTAAATAATAATAATATTAGATAGGTACTATAATATAGTTTGATGCGGAGGAGAGATTCGTCCAAGGAAGTATGTTTCAACGTTACGCGTTATATTCAAACCCGAGGTGTGTCATCTATATAAATATAGTGCGTAGTCTACTTGCAGCAACAAACTAGAGTGTTCTCGGGGTGTACTCGAGCGTTGACTCAACATTAAATAATAAAAATAAAAAAATAAATTTAAAAAATACCGTCGAACCGTGTCGGACGGAAGACGAAACACCGAATATAATATTTTATATCATAATGATAATACAGAAAGACCGTTTATCCATATAATATTATCGTCGCAGTCGTTGTAATCTACCAAGGCTATACCGTATACGCGTTTTAAATGTTTAAAACCTTTTTTTAATTTTCATAATCGAATCACCATAATATTATAACATAATATATAGTCAGTACCTATTATATAACCGTAATAAAATAATATAATATACAATATGAACGTTCTGTATATTACGCACTACGCACGGCGACGACTATGTATACATACGTAATAACGAAATTCCCATCCCCTCCCACCGACACACGCGGCTATTTCACTAGGTATAATATTATATTATAACGAATAGATAGCCAATGACGACAATGATGGTGCTCAATTGATTTGGCCGTGAACGTTGTGGTTTCAAAGTCACATAATATTTGCGTGCATATAATATACATATTATAATAATATAATTTATATATAAATATTATATCGATATATAGATATAGATATATGCACGATGAGCAAAACAATCGTCGTCGTCGTCGTCGTCCCTGTTTGACCGACTGTGCGTATATTATTGTGCGACTGTACCGACGGAATATCGATTTATTTCTACCCTCGAAAAATAAAGAAAAAGAGGCCTAAAAACAGAAAATACCCTTCGTGTTATACAGGGTGCTCGGAAATTGTTGTTACGAAAATAATGGAGATGACAATGAAAAACACGAAATTCCGATCGCCCTGTACATAAAATATAAATACGCTACTATATATATATATACAGGTATAGGTTGTAAAATAATATAATACGCGAGATTGCAGCAGTCCGCCCGCGGTCTCTGCGGCCTTGCGATTTTATGAAAATACAAAAATAATTCAAACGAACGTAATATAGAATTACGTTATAGCTCCTCGCATTCGACGTTGAATAATATGCATAATATACGCGTATACCGCGATCACCGCTGCAGTTGTCTCAGAGGGAGAGAGACATGTGCGAAATATTTGGCCGAGTAAAAATGTATATTTTATAATAATATGATATTTATATGGAGCAATGTGCCGTGGGAGATAAAAGGAATATTAATATTATAAATGGCGGGGGCGTGCGTGTATTATTGTTGTTGCCGACGTATTGCACAACAGCTGCCGGATGGAGAAATAAATAACAATCGGTATAGAGGACGTTCCCGCGACGCCGCCGTCTACACAACCCTATCGCGGATTTTTACCCTTTTCTCGCCGTCTGCGTGCGCAAAAGAAAAATACGAAAACATATGTTCCGCGCGACCTTCGTTTTTCAGGTATAATAAACCGACACCGCGCGCGTAACAATATATTATTATATATAACCTACCTGCCATTATATATGCGACCGACCGAGAATAATATAATATAATTATTATCGTTCGTTCTTCAAACAATAATAATAATCGTACTCGTATTATACCAATATTGCGTTTACCTTCCGCTGACGACGACCACGACGACGTCGTCATCGCCAGAGAGGTCGACCTTCTGCCGGGGCAACAATGCCGACGCGCCGCGAGAGATGACCGTGAAACTATATATATACATATATATATATATATATATATATATATATATATATACTACTACTACTACTACTACTACTATTACTACTACGCGTCGCTTACCTGTTTAGGTGCTCGCCCGGTTAAGAGGTTAATAAAAAAAAAAAATTTAAAAAAAAAAAAACAAATACCTATAATATTTTATAATATGTGTAACAACCTTGGACCCGAAATCTCCCCCAGACTATTTTTATGTATTATATTCGTTTCCCTTTCTCGATGGACCCTTATCGAAGGTCACTGACCATTTTTTTTTCCTCTTCAAAAATTTCAATGTCGACCCCCGTGGTTTTATGACCACGGAAAGTGTTTTTTTTTGTTTTCATCGTCTTCTTCCAACACATATTATATACGACTCGTATAATATATACACGCGGACATCGTATATAACATAATCATAATAATATAATAAACACCACAATACGGATGTGACAGTGGTATTTATAGGTAGGTTACACGCGGTGTTATACAATAAAAACCACGTTACAGTGTCATCCCCGAAAATGGATAGAAAGGAAAAGTGAAACGAATTCGCGGCCAAAGACGAATATATACGCTCTTCGGACGAACGCGCGTCGCGGGCCAACCCTTATATTCGGAAGGGTATATATATATAAACCTTTTTAAATAATAACGATGATAATACGCGCGTGTATATATATAATATTGTTATATTACGTTTCGCACCTGATGTTGTGTTTTATTATTGTATATCCCTGATGTACGCGGGCAGATGGGAAATCGGGTACAATACGCAACGAGAGTGAAAGTATTATTTACACGTGAATAATACGAACGACATGATTCGGAACACCTGAATTGAGAAAAAGGGACAGAAAAAGAGGAGAAAAAAAAAAAAACAGTCCCTTGCGAAAACAACCGCGGGGGCGGGTGACGTAACCAGCCGGCCCGCGTTAAAATGTGTACCGCGTGTCGGACGGTTACCGCGACGGCCAAGTTCGCGGCGGCGCACGCAACTCGCGCTGCAAACATTGACCTTACAACGTTCGACTCCGTCTGCACGCACGCGTATATATATATATATATATATCATAATATTATATCGTGTAGAAGTCGCCAACGGGCGTCGAATGGTTCACTGTCCTTCGTAGATCATTGGACTTCCCATTACCCTCCCTCCCTCTTCTCCACATTACGTTTATGTTTTTTTTTTTCTTCTTCTTCTTCTTCTATACCACTATCGTTCTCCCCGCCTATTTGTCTATCCGGTCGAGTGTACATTTTTTATTATATAACGCACGATATTACAATTTATAATGATGGACAGGTATGCGCGATCTGTACACAACGATACGACGCAAAATATCGAAACGTTTCTGTTGCCCAGTCGAGAATACCCGAAGAACGATTCGTCCGTGGTTTATTTTTCCCCACCGGAAACTGTGCGTTACAAACGAACGAGGTCGATCGCGATTCGTCGGGATTTTACGCGTGGAAGCGCATAGTCGCGTAGACACGCGAAATACAAATAAGTATAACCGCCCGAAACGCATGCAAACGTTGTCGGACAACGAAATATATTATTATATTTCTCGTGAAATATTTAATATTATAATAATGCATTTGGATGATAGTGCGAAGGGCAATCGGGGAGAATAGAAATCAGTCAATTGCCTTTTCCTGTTCCGCAAACGCCACAGTAACACCGTTGCCGGAATTTCATCGTATAAGGTCCTACATAACTGATAATGTGCGTAAACATAATATAATATATATTTTATCTATCGTGTCAATATTAAGGTCGAGCAAATTAAATCGTAATATAATTATTAATATGTATTATTAGGTCTCCGCCGCGTAAACAGCGTAGTTTACTTTTTCGTACACAATCATTTGTTTTTGTAATAAAATATTCAAATGTAAAATCGAATATAAAAACAAACGAAATAATTTAGTTTTGTATAAAATAAAATATAAAACGTTTCTCGACAAATTCGCTCATAGTCGTTATAATTACATTTAATAAATATCATACTGTATTATACCGTGTATATACAATATACAAATATAGTAGAAATTCGACAAAACTATATTCTTATATAGAAAGGAACAGTCGCAAAAGCGTATTGATTAGGATATAATTTGTTAATTTTTTTATTGATATTCGGTGACTGGTGTAGTGTTTAATACACCGTGATTTAATTAATGTCAGATTAAGGATGCTTTATTAAGCATACAATTAGTAATGTATACTACGAACAAACTGCCTACCTGTTTTGACTAAATTAATTTACGTTGCTTCTACCACGAGGGAAAACGGCCTCAGGCTTATTCAATATAATATTATGTATATCGAAGATTCGAAGAAGCAATACTGAAGTGAAAGTGGTACAAACGTTTTTAGGTACATTTGGTTTTACGAAAGAAAAATAAAAACGTATAGTTTTTTAATTTTTGAAAATAAATTTACAAACTGAGACGATTAATTTATTTTTTGTGACAATCGTGTTGTTTTTACGACACGGTAAATACTTTTTTTTATGAAATATTTATTTAATTACTAAATATAATCAATTTCATTAATATTTATAAAGTCATAAATAAACGAAAAAAATTGATGCAACATAATTTTTTTAATTAAAAGTTGTTAGGATTAATATGTTTATTATAACTATTATATGCATTCGTGTGTACTTAATTTACATAGTGAAATATTGACATTTACATATTAAAACACTCACGTGTATGATGAGGACCTATATTTCTCAATTATATTTGATAACCGGCTTTGACCACCGAGGTCTGAGACTATGGTGCAACGTGTGTCTTAAGTGAAAGTGACATAAGCTATGCACAGGGGTCTTCCAACCGAAAATTTATGAATACAACTTACAAGTAACACAATATTATGTTGGTGTGTTAATAATTGATGAAACGAACCAGACGTGAAAAATCGAAAAATAAGTTTTATAAGGATAAACAAATTAGGTTATAATAAGTGCAGAAAAACATAAATATATCGTCAAAACAATCGCTAATAATAATAAACAGACCGACGGCGATGATAGTGATATTATATTCCCACGACGTTGCAACTATTATGCTACCGCAGTATACCACCACGCGATGTGTGTTCCATCGCAACCGCGGTTAAGGTCACAGCGCGACGATGATTTTTGCCCGTCAAGAAACGACCACGACGCATTTCGTCAACGGGTTGACAAAACTAACACACGTCGTCGTTGTGTTATCCGAATTAAATAATTAAAAACAGTTCATCATATTATATTATTATAAACGACATACTATTATTATCGGATCTCGCGCGCACGTGGTCCGTTGATATTAATATACAAATAGAATAAATAAACGAACAAACAATAATATGCCGTCTGACGTCTGTATAATACGATAACGATTTTTGACATTTCGCCGCTGACTTTTTTTATTTTTTATTGTAGTCCGGGTGACCGACGGCCTCGTTATAAATTATATGTAGGACAAGTGCATATATTTTCCGGTTTCCGGATAATAATAATAATAATAATAATAATAAAAAGAATTACATAAATATTGAGTATACATACATAGGTAATATTAATAAGTCGAACTGCAATCGCGAGTGACCTCGACGCGATGCCGATAAAATACGGGGAAAAAAATTAACTCTAATACAGGAACAGTTGTCGAAGTTCAAGTTTAATTTAACAACAATCGGCCGTGACGAATAAAAAAAAAAATTAATGAAACCGCAATCGAGAACGTATAAAATATATTATAAGTTATAATAATGACAGCCATAATATAATATTATAGGTAGTACATACCGGAAATATGGTTTCCCAAAATATATTAATATTTATTTACCTATTGTGTTTCCGAACGTGTGCGACACGTTATAGAGTTTACCTACATTTTAATATTGTGTTCGTAAAATCGTGCGTGTTGCCAATTTTTACCGCGGTGGAGGAAAATGCAGTATAAAGGGGGGCGGTGGGGAAATAGCGCGTGCGAGCGGTTTTAGATGACGATTTCTCAGAGAGTACCTACTTGTGCCCGCGTTGTATTTTGGTGCACGCGTGAAAACGAAAGCAAAACCTTCACCTGTCTACCGAAAACCGATGTCGACGACCGTTTCCCTTTCGGATCTTTCACCGGCGCGCGGCACCACTTTCACTCTAAATACCTCTTCTTTGCAGAGAGGACGACGACCGCGATGAAGATGATAACGATAATTATAGTGGTAAATAATAATAGAAATATCGTAACAATCACAGCAAATATTGCTCCCACGCTGAATCGAGTCACTGTGGTATTCTGCCCTCTTTAAATAACATTATATCCCAAAGGCCTATAAAATAAGTCTTGTTCCCACTATATAACTTATATGTATTCACAGTTGAATATAATATTTTACATATGTTTTATTTTTTGTTCGTGGGTAACACAATAAGGCTTCAAAAATATTACGATTTTTTGGTAATTACCTAAGTCCGGTATGGAGCTGGTCGGTTCTTCTGAAAGCATAGGAGGGCTTCGGCTGTATTCCGTCTTGACGGTCAATGGGACCGCGGTGGCTGCGATTGCGGCAGACGGGCCGGTCTTGCCGGACCGTGGACCCGGTGCGGCTGGCGGACGCATGGTAGCCGCCGAGGACGTCGGCGGAACCGAAGACTGCATCGAATTGCAGTGCTGCAGCTGCTGTTGCGTTTGTGGTTGCTGTTGCTGATGGAGGTGCTGTTGGTGCTGATGGTGCTGTTGGACAGGCGGAGATGGTACTCCGCCGTTGCCACCGCCCGTTGAAGACGACACGACGCCCGGCGATTGCGGTACGCGAAAGTCACCGCCGAGCGGTAGCGGCAGCGTCTGCGGTTGCTGTTGTTGGTGGTGCTGTTGTTGTTGGTGTCTGTCGGCGCTGTAAACGTGCATCAATACGCCTGAACTAGTGACCACTTGTGACAATTGCATTTCGAACGGTGAAAAACGATAAAAAAAATAAAACGAAAAATAATAAACACACAAACACAAACTCAATTCGCACTATAAACAGTAATACAATAATATATACGACGCGAATTCACGATATAATATTACATGAGAGAATCGCGATTATCGTTTGAACGAACAATAATTGTATCATCGCGAATCGCACACGATCGGGCGCACCGGGAGAATAACTGCGGTCGAAGGCATATTTGTATTTATTTTTTCAACGATAACAATAATAATATACAATATTAATGACGATTGGCGGACGGACGATCGGTTTCGTACAAGACCGGCGGACGTACTCGCGAAAGCTCGGCGCACAACATGTACGACGATAAGTAAGAGAATAATAATAATAATATATGGAGCAAAACAAAAAAAAAAAAAAACAAAAATACACAGACAAATATAATAATTATAATAAAATACGGAGGTACGTAAACGAAAAAACAAAAACAAACACACTTCGCGCGCGCGCGCACACTGCACCGGTGTGTTATATATTGCGACGAGACGGTGTATTAAAAATTATTAAATATACTCGCAAAGTCGTATTTATTCATAACAGCAGTCGCTTGTACTTCGTAATATTATTAAAGTCGTCGTCGTGGTCGTCGTCGGGACGCGCGCGGCGTGCTGCTACCGCTGGCGGACCGGGAATGAAAGTGAGCGCGTGTTGCGGGCCGGTGGTGTCTCCCCGGTGTGTGTGTGTGTGTGTGGTGTTTGCCGCGCGCTCTCGTTGTACACACGGTTTGCCGGTGCGTGCGCGTCGGTGTGTCGGTGTTACTCGGGGCCCCGCCGCCGGTTGCCATTCTATGTGTGTGTGTTAGTGTGCGCCAGGCTTCCCCGCGACCGCCGTCCCACCGCGAAGGCAATCGTCGCACCAGGCCGGCTCTGTAACCGCTCCGCGCACAGACCTGCCGCCGAGGCCGCCCGTGGCCTTGTCCTTGAAAAGGCTTCTGAACCCTGACCGACGGACGACGGGTCGCGCGGGCGGGTTAGGGGGCCTCCGCCGCGGCGGCCGGTGCGCGCGTGCGCTCTCCCGCGTCTATCGCTCTTCCCCTTCGTGTATATAGACACCGCCGCCGCCACACTTTTCGTCCGTCCGTCCTGCCCCACCTGCTCTATTATTTTAAACGACGATAACGCACGCACATAATAATAATATAACAACACACACGTACGCGCGCGCGCCCGCAACCGCCGCCGCCGCTGCCGCCGCTGCCGCCGCCGCCGCTCGTGAACTTGGCAGTAGGTTTTACCTCCTTCCCC
Source organism: Eriosoma lanigerum (assembly GCA_013282895.1). NCBI lineage: Eukaryota > Metazoa > Arthropoda > Insecta > Hemiptera > Aphididae > Eriosoma > Eriosoma lanigerum. Next base: position 11,080,666 of record CM023359.1, on the reverse strand, counting down.
GCCGCCGGCCGACCGCGTCCAAGTCCGCTCCAAGTCGGCCGCCGCCGCCGCCCCCGATCAACGAGTGCCGCTACGGCCGGTTATTACATGCCGACGCGTTCGATGTCACCGCGTGCTTTATTATTATTGTTAATTTTTTTTTTTTTTTTTTCATCATTTTTTTATGAAACTTTGGCAATGCGGTTAAAAGTGTGACGAGGGCCTGGGCTAAAAAATGATACTTCTATAATAGTAACCGATACGAAAACCGAAATATGTTTGGCGATATATTGAGAAACACAAATACAGATATGATAGATTTGATTATTTTACCAGTCAATACTATGTCATCGATGTGTACTCACATTTAATTCTATCGAATATAATGCATTTTTTTTGGGGGGGGGAAATAGAAGGGGGCCCGCTTGGCCTGGCGAGTTACCGAGAAAAAAATCTCGATGGGCCAGTATAAAAAAAATTGATAAAAGGAACTGTGTTAAAAATAATTGAAAATTAAATCGAAAAGTATAGGTACGTTTAAACGATAAAATTCGAAAAAGATTGGCCGATGATGAAGTATTGAAATCTCGGAATTTGCCCAATCCGGCTCTGAATTGTAGTTATGTTTTTATTAATTTTGTAAATAATTGATTTATTGTACTTGCTAGGCTTGCTAGTTCATTATTTTGTAAAAATTACCTACCTTATATTATTATATTTTGATATTTGTAATAGACTATAATAAAAATGAATAATGAACCGATGGATATGTGAATCTGTTTTTTTTTTTTTTATATACAAAAATTGAAGATTACTTCTATTTATATTTAATTTGTATATAATATTAATGTACTATTTATTAGACAGTTTTCTATATATTATACCACGTTCATATACGTCCTACACTCATACTTGCAATAAATTTTAGACCCTTCAGCTCAAAAAATGCTATGTATTAAAGACATCAATGAAATGTTAGTATTTCTTTCAGTTAGGTATTCAAGTATTTTCAGCTATACTTTGTAATATGAATATTGTTATGAAAATCTTGTAATTTTTTTTTATTTATACTAGCCCACCCATCGATAATGATTTAATATTTTTTTGCCGATTTAACAACACGCTTGTTCAGTACGGACTTCCTTTCGGTTTTTTGCCGCATTTTTTATTTTTTGTAAAAAAGAAATGTCTCCCGCAGATAGCAAAATGAAGCGTTAGTATTATTATTGTTATTGTTATAATCAGGTCGATTTTTGCACGATCATCGCGTAAACATCATAATGTTATGGCAAAGAACAATCGTATATATTATATTCTGACCGTCTGACGTGCACGACAATATAAAAACTATGTTAAATTTGTTTTATTCCATATAAATCTAATCGTAAAATGGACTACGTGTCAATATTCAATGCGCTATGCCTGAATTGTACCAGATTTGCACAGAAATAATATACCAATTTTTAATCCATTTTTCATCATTCATCGGAAATTATTAATTTACGTTGTTAATATACTTACGTTCCTGAATATTTATAAATGTAAATAATAATAATTCTAGTAAAGTAATGATTCTTTAAAAATCAAGTAAACTTCCAAAGTGTCATACTTTACAACCATGATGGGGTTTTTAATAATATTCGGCGGTTATCAATTATTACCATAATCGGACACTATAAGAGTATCTCGTTCGATATTTCCGTACAATTTCACTGTATACAATAACGGAAAAATAATATTTTGTTATTATTGTTTATAAACCCACATATTATGTGATACATTATATTAAATACAATATATTGTGCTGCAATTCAAACTGTCCCCGTTTCGATGATTATCAATGTAAATTATAATTATTTTTTTATAACAGTTAATTAAATCGATATAATATTTTGTGTCGTATTACCATATCGTGTAGGTATAATAATAATAATGTGTAAGTTGACGGGCTAACCGATGATGCTGTAAAAGTAAAACGTATAATTATTATTATGATTAATATTAATAATAAGCGCTGTATGTGACTACAGCACTATATGTATAATCTATAGTAAAAACTAAAAGTGAATGATAATTATTATTATTATTATTACGATGTTTGGTGATTCAACTTCGTCGTTTATAAATTATAATATTATTATAATATCGCCCACACATCATTGTCACATAAGTATGACAATAATAGTATTATATACGTTCGACATACGGGTATAAATATATCGTAAATACTAAATAGTAATAAAATGTAGAATATTATCATGTTAATTACACTAAAATGTAATCACTTTAGTACTTGACAATGCGGAAAATAAAATTTGTTATGTGGTCATATGGAACATCAACGATCAATGTTCAGTTCGATTGTTGCACATTGCGCTAGTGTGTCCGTCAACTGAATGTATGTTTTAAATTAAATATATTATAGATCAATTAATTACATTTTTAATAATATAACCATTATTCATCTACCTAGTCTTACCTACGTCTTACCATCTACCTACGCTCCCAACTATTATGTGATTTGCAACTCTATAGTCTCATACACCTTCACCAGATCTGGTACTCACACCTCTCGTCCATCCATTCATAACTTCATATCACTCTCTAATCCATCTATTCACCTCTTTTCGGTTTTCTTCTCCACCGTTTTATCTTCTACATTAATTTCCATATAACAACTCTCACTGTCTCTGATACATCTCTCTTGAGACCAAGTCCAAACCATTCCATCTCTCACATTTTCCCCAAAATTTATACAACTCTTATATTACACTTTTCCTTACGTATTCTTTTCTTAGGCTATTCTCATTAGTCTGTTTAAACAACAATATTATTAATTATTATATTTATTACCTCTATACACTTATTAATTGACATAAAATATCATTTGATTAATCACTAATATTATAAATTGGTTTAAAAAAATATTTTCTATTATTATTAGCTAACGAGTACAACGTAATATTATTATTATAATAAAAAGTAACATATAATAATAGAATGTTGAGTGTTGATCCCCCAAACATCATATGGCTTTATGGATTATGACTCACTATCGTAGCATTACTATAGTTACTACAAAGAAAATTAAACGTACCTACATTTTTTTTTTTTTTTTTTTTTTGTTGGTATTTGACCTTTTCTTTCGTAAAGCCGATTCTTACACTCTTACATACGTAAACACGTTGATATATTTACGATAATTATCACACACATGGGGTAGAGAGACAATAATATATTGACTTGAACAAATTAGACCTGTGAAATTTATGAGTTCGGTGTACCCCATTACCACGTCAGAGACCCATCGACATAGGTTATTTATTTTATACGGTTTTTGAATATTATCATTGAATATTTTGGATTACATAGCCGTTTCATTGAGTTTTTCAAATTACATATTTTATCGACGTTTAAGTGTTTAGCTATATTTATTATATTGTTATACTACGTATGTTATTATTATTATTTTTTTTTTTTTACCAAATCGTCTCACGTCATATCGATATTTAAGCGGTAACTTGTAACGACTACATTATGTCGACATCGACGCGCGTGTCAAATGGGAAAACTTAACACGTTTAAGTCATGCAACGTGGAAATGCTTTTGGTAATGTTAAAACATTAAGCCCGTTTTGTTAGCGCGCGAGTACATCTATAAATGGCTTATCAATAATATGGTTACGAATTTTTTTTTTTTTTTTTGTCACTGTTTTAACAATACGATATTGTACGATATTTTAATATTAATTATGTGCACAGTGCACTTACCTAATTCCGTGTAACAACTAACAACCAACCAAAAATCAAAAAGAATATAAAACTATCGACTTGACTACTTTAGATCTTGAAATATATATTATAGTATTATAATAGGTATAATGCATTAATGCCTATTTCAAATACGTTTTGACATCACTGACCGAATTCTTCTGTAGCACGAGTAGGCGTTTTATATATAAATAATATCTGTTATAATTTATAATAACTAATATGTGTACCTGTCTCATTCTCATATATATTATTATAATAATAAATAATGTCGTATGGTGCTGTATATGGTCGAGACGATATGGCCTTGAACGATCGGCATTTTAAAAAGTAAAATGAAAATAATCATATGTTCCTATATTATAATATTTATGATGGTTCGTCGAAATCTAAAACCGAAGGTTGATGAGTCTTGGAAGACAATAAATGATGTTTGTAGGTACCTACCACTTTCACTCGAGTACTCTTCAACGACTCGGCTGTAATCGCATTCACAAGAGTGTTATTTCCATCATTTTTCCTTCAATGAACTGGCTCTATTGCTCTCCCTCTTTAGTCATTATACGACGCATCCGCGGTCTCGTGCACTGCACACATTCACTATAGCTGTTTCTCTATTTCCGTCATATTTACGCAGTGTATATTAATAAATCATTGTAATTGTGTTACTATTTAAACACAAATATTGTTATACTTGTTATATTGTGTTTTAATAGTCGTATCATTAATGTGTAACAACAATCTAAAACGTTATTAGCGTATTAGATTATTGCATTATTTTTTTAGTCGTTAAATATTACACTGTCGCTGCAGCTTCAATAACAATTATGCGTTTGATAAGGATAAAACAATTTTTAAAAAAAAATTATATTACACTCGCCGAGTTTTTCATGATTATTGTTGTCGCATATACTCGTGAAAACAATACAGTTTAGGTAGCTGAAGTATTAAAAAAAAAAAATATTCAACAGTCAATTTGAAACGCAAAGAACTCATTGTTACTCGTATAGTAATTGTTATAAGTACTAATTACTAAGTAATGATTTCGAATTGATTACTCTAACAATTTCATTTTACGCGGAGTTTAATCAATCGGATTAAAACTTGGTAACTTAATTTATATTCAAAAAGATATAGCATATAACAAGAAATGGGTATAAATTATTGTAATTATATGCGGTGCATTATAATCGAATTTAGACATCAAACTTTATTAATTTTAAACAGAATAAGATTTAATATTACCACTTTTTAACTACAACGAGTCTATTTTATAGTTAATATGCTGTTACTTTATATAGCTATGGTATATAAAATATTAAACAGTGTGTTTCGATATTATATTTTATAGTGTAATGAAGTTTATTTTTACAATCCTCGTCGTTAAATAATAACAAGTTATTTTTCTGCTGCAAGTTCACCGTATATAATATGTATTTCGAATGTGTTCTTTTTTTTTTTTCGGTCACCTAAACTAAACGACTGTACGGCCGCACAGTATAAAATATCCCCACAGCCCCGTGCTGCAGTCTGTAACACCGGCGGCGCATGAGTTATTTAAAGACTAAACAATTTCAGCCCCCCAAACAAATATATGTGACAGCCGATCGGCTCGTTTGGAACTATTCCTAGGTCATCACGTGCCAAGACACGGAGTAATTTGTTTAAAAATAAAAGGAACGAACCTCAACAGACCCTCTGTTAAAAAGGGACACGATGGGGGACGGCCACGATAATATTTTAGTCCTGCGACACACAGATTCGATTACATGTTAAAGTTGTACAACGTTATATTATGTCGACTGAAAACCCGTATACTGGTCAGACGATTAAGTAGTGATGAAAAATCGAAAAATCGAATAACAATGTGCATTAGAAATTATAATTAATCGATAAACGAATAATAATCATTAAGTATATATTAAGTGTACAATATATTATGATAAATATTATATTGTGTAGGTATACTATTTTATATTATGGTATCTCGTATATACGACAATAGACGATACACAGAATGACCAATAAGCTTAAGGGTATATCAGCAATCAAACATAATTACAAATCCTTTTTTGTTACCTACTGAAAACGCCTGAAACTGACTTCTCACACTTTTCCGGTTAAACAAATGTTTTTTATTATGATAATCAAATTTTGACAAAAGATAATTTTTGCGTTTTCTGATCACTAAAGAAGAATAATATTATTATTAGAGTAGACAGCAGGGGTACCATTTGGAGAGGAGTACGGCGTCCCTATTTTTTAGGTGTTTTATCGCGCCTATACATAAATGCAAACGTAACCTTCACAATCTACAATAACTGGACTTATTGTACTTTTGTATATTTGTACCATTTTGTCATTTATATTTTATATCTTTGTGGTTTGTTTAGCAGTGAATATATGTTTAATAAAATTACAACTAAACAAAATTTATATTCCTAAATAATACATCGCAAATGAAGTTGTCAGTTACTAACATCATTTTTATCAAACAAAATTGGCTTGATCGGCGTAAAACTTGACCAGCTTCAATTTTCGCTCCTCCTATAAAAATACTGAAATGGCGCCCCTGGTAGGCAGTATTAAGATATACGTATACAGCAAATATATTATACGATATCATACTCCATTAAAGCTCATGTAATTATTGAAAATTGTCTTTTCTGGTTATTCTGTGATTGTTGTTATATCAGAGGTCATAGAAATAATAAACACAAACAGATTAGATGAAAATAAAATGTTGACTTTTCAAAACGGGTTAAACTAGTTGGAAAAATAAACGATAACCAATTTACTGACGTCGCCGTCGTCACCGTTTGATGACCGCAGCCCGCAGGTGACAATAATTAATATATTAATATTTATAGTAATATAGTATGTACATTGTACTTATATGATAAAAGATAAAATATTAATATACTTAAAAATATTTTAAAATTATTATAGGCACTCACCATTAAAATGGTGATTGCATTTTGTCTGACATAAAAAATAACTGATAAAAATATACTGAAAGTTAATAATTAATTAAAAAATATTTTATATACAATATTTTATATTTGTATGCATATTTGATTAAGTACATTGTAATAATGGCATCTATTGACCAAGATCTCGATAATTATATTTTTAAAAATTATATACAAATTTTTGATTACGATATTTATTATAAATTTAAATTAAAAAAACAAATATACATATATACATATATATATATTTGTTTTTTTAATTTATATATATATGTGCAATGTTAGGTGGGTTAGGTTAGATAAATACTTTTATCTATTTCAAAGTTAAAATGTAATTTTAGGAAAGATAAATGTTTTTTGAAATATAGGAAACTATTATAAGATAAATAGGAAAATGACAAAATTATAAGTACAATAATATTTATATAGTCGTAACTCGAATCTTTCATGAAGGACAGTATATTACATTTAGACGACTTTGAAAATATTGTATATATAGTTTAACCTCGGTTAAATGTTGGTAGGTATATGTAAAATCATTCCTTATTATTTGCCTTATCCTAGATTAAAAACTAGAAATTAATAATTACCATATTGTCTAACTATATTAAGTCATAGTATAGGTACAGCGTATATAGAACGTATACATGGATACTCATAACCAAAAGTAATAATATTGTAATTGTATCGATAATAATAAGGGGAGTATTATTATAAGCTTATTTATAGCCAAACAATAATTCTTAATATTGAGTACCTGTTGACTGCGATTTTGATAATATTATAAATTATAATATAATATTTCCCTGTTGAAACTATTTCATGTTATTTCAGTTCCATGGTCTATGTGTATGTACGTTTTTTTTTACATTTTATTCATATTACCATTTTGGCGGCCGTAGATGTAATTTAAAATTTAAACGTCTACCGAAAAAAATTTACATTTTTTTTGATAATAAATTGAAGAATGTGTGAGGTCAAATGGATTTGGCTAATTAATTAAAAGACACCAAAATAAATATATTTCCATTATAAATTATAAAGGAATTTGTCATCTTAAACAAACATCATAAATATTTTAACGTGAGTATTATGAATGACATTAAATTAAAGTACAATTTTTAGAACGAGGTGAACGTATATGCTACTTAAAATATAAATGCTTATTATACAGATCGTTATATAAATGATTATTGGACAAGAGACATTTGTACGGCGACGTTCTTAACAGTTAACGCCCGTGGGTACAAAATATTATATTGTTCACTTTCTACGACGCGTTTAAACCCGAAGTCAATAAATTCGATTGTGACGGATGAATGCGGTTCTTGACACGGGAAACCATTCATTGTGGCAAAACAAAATTGTTTACTTTTAGCTTATTCACTTGTTATTTAAATTAATTCACAATCATTTTGCAACACAAATTCAAGTCCGTCATTCATAAATTTAAAAAAAAAAAATTATGTAAATTAAAACATTTAAAAATTATATTCATATACATATATATTTGATAATATTAGATACTATAGGTATTATATGTACACGCGCGTGATAAAAATAATGTTATTTTTTAAAATTCTTTACCCAAAAAATTTAATAATTATCTATAAAAAGCATTAAATATATATAATTTATTTTTAAACTCGAATTGAAATATATACATTGATGAAAAATGTGCACCTAATATATTTATATTTTTAAATTATACTTATAAATATAAATTATAATAATGTCTTAAATAGTTTTAATTATAATATATTTATAATCAATAAATATTTGCCGTCAAATATTACCTGCTGCCAATTAATTTTATCTAACCTATCCCTTAGGTCCTCGGAGAAATTAATAGTTTATTATAATAAAAATTTGAATAAAATGATATTACATAAGAAAATACAATTCTGAGCAAAACACAATATAATACAATATATTATACTGATAAGCCGTTCCAAAAGTTTACAACATGTGTAAACCACCTATGAGAATACTGATAAAAATGTTAAGTACTTATGTTCAAAATTGCATTAGTTATCATGAAAACTCTAAAATAAATTTCGTCAAAATTACGATTTCCCTGAATTTTGCCGATTTTCCGTCATTTTTTGATAGTTTTTGTTCTCACAAGGAAAAACTTTTGAGAATCTCGAATTTTATACAAAAGAGTACGGATAACATGCCCTATTTGTGGTAATTAGACCATTATTTCTAACCGAAAAAGTATCTTCCGACATAAAAAATAAAAAACCAATACATTCCTTGCTTCCCTGAGAATAACAGAATCTAAAATCAATTTTGGATTATATGGGTATTCAGTGAGGTATTCTAGTAAATAATTGTGAACAATGTGTTTCCAATCGATTTGGCCTTTTTATCGACACTTTATACCTAATAACTATAATAAAATACGTAAATTGGTAAATTATTGTTAACTTTCAAAATATATCTAAACTATTTATTCAAGTCTTCCTAAATAATAAAAGTAAGAATCATGAATATAATATATGTTTAAAATATATTCAAACAAGTATAACAATATAAGTAATAATATAACATTGTGTTTATTTATTTATTATGAATGATTTTTAAGATCTCATACTATGACAGACTATATAAATGTTATTTGATATAAATGGTTTATAATATATATATATTATTTTATATAGGGATATTATAGGGATGATAGAATAGTTACTACTTTGAAGAGAATTTTGGATTGAAATTTTCCATTAAAACACTTGATGTGAATTAATTTGAACGCAAACCTAACAAATAATAAAGACTTTCAAAAGGGTTAGATTTTTTCACAAACCTTAAACCTCCACTCTCACTTTCACGTGGTTCTTTCCACATTCCAGTTACACAAGATACACCCACTTGGGCACTTGATAAGCAATTCAGCAATTGTGTTTACGAAGAATCTTTTCATTTTCATTAATTTAACGATGGTTCATGGTCGTTAATAACTATTGAGTATACTTATTGAGATTTGAGATAAACACATAAAATATAATCTAATATGAAATATTATTTGAAGAAAATTCGGAAAAATTTTGACGCAATTACTTTTATCGAAGCAAATATTTTAAGAGGATCATATTTGGATTGCACATCTCAAGGTGCATAATATCTGAAGTACTTTGTTGTCTAAACGTGCGTGAACTCTGAAGTTGCTGCCAAGGCTGCGGCCGGAGACCGTCGAATCGTTTATCTGGGTTATGATTTCGGAATATCTCGTATAGTGTATAACCTTAAATAATAAAACCTCGAGGCGTTATCGATGTTATTCCCTGAGACAATTATGTGAGATCAACATGTTAAGGGCAATTATTTTGCACATGGTCAATAAATATCAAGTTACAAGCATATAATATCAATTTTTTTGCTGACTGTAGTTATCTCATTATTAATGCAAATAAATATGCATGCAAATAACAATTATAAGTATTATACTATAACTGTTTTAGTTGTTCTAGTTATTGTTTTAGTTTCAACAAAAACTCGTATTTTATATTCTGATCTTTCATTTCCATATTGTTATGTATTTTTAAAGGTATAGGACCATCAATCATCACGATCAGCACATTATAGTGTATAGGTATAATATATAATACTAAATAATTGCAATAAATAATACCAGTATAATTATTGTACGTTTTATTAAATCTATTTTCGTAAAATCCAAAAAGTAAACAGATAATATTATTATTACGTCATTAAACGTTATAGGTAAAGGTTAATGTTCTAGTAGGTGTTCGACATTTTTTTAGTGTACATATTTGTACATGACGTATATATTGTTTATAAATATTATCCGTTTGTCATTTATAAACTTACTTCATACGTGATCGATTTGTAACCCGTGTCGTACATTAAACAATACACAACAACGCTGCGTTATGTTTAGTTAATTTTGTATATACGTGTGTACAATAGAGCATATTATTAATGTTATTCGTTTTACAGATATCCCATACACTGACACATCCGGACTTGGGGTCAAATACCCCGTCACACCTATTCTGGTAGAAGGGAAAAATTGGTCCTTAAACATTATTATACCCCTATCGTATGTTATACTCATTCAAAATAATAATATATAATATTGATCAATGATTACTGATTATTATAGTACGATGAATTATATTTTTAATCGACGTTAAAATGTGATTTCTGGTTAAAAAAATAAAAAATAAAATAATAATAATAATTAAATGTGCAACAATACAATAAAAAGTGAATATAATATTATAACAGGGAATAAATAATTATTATAACTATTTTTATTGGATATGTTGATATCATAACTACATACGTCTATATTAATATAATTCAAGGCCTTGCATTTTTTTAAGTCTCGTATTATTCTGATAAGAATATATATTATATATAATATATTTCAATACCTACGTCATATATGGATATATATATATGATAAATTTGTGTAATTTATACTTCTGTGTAGTTTTTAAGTTTTTCTCGTTTGTAGTTTTCTCTTTCGTCTTCCAAAATAGTCACTATATAGCCTTTTCTTAAACATCTGCTGACGGTCTAATCCGGTTAATGGTATATATTATATACATTAAATACATGCAACTGAACGGGCTAAATGCCAAGTCCATGGTTAAGATTCGAACCGTTAAAGTTAAAAAAAATTGTACTTTAATGTTGCGTTTCACAGGCAACATTACAAGTTGACATCAGGCATTAAAGTGTATAGCTCAATATTTTTATTATAATTTTAACATTGGTAACCCTTGTCTACCATAAAATAAATATGCAGTAATGATGATTCAAGTATGAGTAGTTATTTAATTGCTTTAAATGTCATACCTACACTAACTTAACATGTTTACACCGCGGGGTATAGTTATGAGTTGTGACTCACAATGAGTGTATTATATACGCATTTTTAATTTTTCGCATTACAATTATTATACTATTTATCTCTTTCGAAATGAACTATATAGTAATTATCAATTAATATTATTGTTTTTTAGAGAAGGAAAAAAAATTCCCAAAATGTTATTTCTATATATATATAGGTAGCATATTAATATGTAATATGTTATATTTTATTTAGCTTGTTGATGTTATCATACATAAATTCGATTTTTCTTATCGCATTTTTGCAATATTTGATAAACGCGTTATCATGCGTTTTAAGGATTATGCAGTATACAATTATTATTATAGTCAAGGTTTTCTCGTATATATATACATTACATTATAACGAGAATGTTTGATGTCATCAATTTTTTTCTTTCGAATTCGTTTTTATTGCACTCGACACAAAATAATAATATACGTATATTGTATATTAAAATGATACAATATAATGTGTGCATCTGTATATAATATATTATTGTAATATCGTATGTGTTTTATTATCGTATAGAACCTCGCGATTGGCGGCCACAATATCTGCAGATGTATGAATTTTTTTTAAAAATTTTTTTATAAAAATTTTATAATCACCTATGTATTATTATATAAAACATTCATATATATATATAGTTTATCGCATTACACATAGACGTCTGCGTGTTCGTCAAGTGTATTATTATTGGCCAGAGAGGGATTTTTTTACGAGAAACGTTATTTCAAACCCTGCGTGTAACTCCTTTGACCGCAGCTATTCGATCCTTGCGGCCTTCCCGCGGATTTTTCAGCACAATCGCGCGTCGCGTTGATTGACACTGAAAAGACAAACGTAACGCTGCACATTTCACGAATCACGGGCAGCTCGGCGCGGCGCGGCGGCGTGTTACAATGAACACGCGCCTCTGCACTGGGTCACTAACAAGGACAAAATGGCGGTCAAGGTTATTGAGCTCTATTATACAGCATTGCGTATATTATAATCAACAGTCATTATAATAATATAATGTATGTGCGGAGGAAAGAATATATATATATATATATACATTGGTTTGTTTATAACAATCATATTATTATTTCCCCGTAAAAATTTTAATATATAAATATGTACAGAGCGATCACAATGATTTTCGTTGTTAAAAAAGTGAAAACGCATAATTATAATTCCCACCTGCACTTTACGTATAACGCGAAATTCTGAATACACACCACCGCAGAGGCACGTACTCAAGGCGGGGGGGGGGGGACTTCTAGCCCCCTCCGATTGGATTTATACAATATATTTAGTACAAAATTAAAATATTTACGTATAAACATTAAATTGAATTAATTATTATTTATATTAGTTTTAAATACAGAATATTATGTACATTTTTCGTTATTTGTTATGATTTTTGAACCCCCACCACTCCTCGTACAATTCTTCGGCACGTATTTCCCGTTTTGTCGTCCGAACGTATATAATTTATTATATTTTTACAGAATATTAAATATTATCGTGCCCTATTTTTGGCCCAGCTAGCGTTATATACGCAGAAATACATAAATTATCGTTATTATTATTTTCGTTGTATATATTATGAACACTGTGATTTAAGTTTAAAAACACGTAATTAAACATATGTATTATAATTATTATTTACCGAAAATAAATATAACTTCGACCCGTTTATCATCGTGTTTATCGTATACTATATCGTATAATATGATGTGTGTTTGTATGTTTTAGTACAGACGGGCAGTCCTCGATTTTCACACATTACACATCATGTGTGTACTTATGACTTTTAAAAATATAAAAAATAAACTATATATTTTAACAATGATAGTGCGTTGATAGCTGTGTCGTCGCTGACCCCGAAATTGTTAAAAAGAAAACAATTTTTCTTAAAAAGACCGCATTACGCGTATAATAATAAAATGTCATAATAATATGTGTGTAAATACACAATTTTGTGGATTACGCGTTCGCGGAATACATATTGTTATATTTATGTTAAACAGAATATTCGAAAATTATGGATAATTTCGGAATTCTGTATGTAATGCGAACCATAAAGTAATCGCAATCGAGTACACATAAATGTTATGCTAATAAGACGTGATAATAATAATTATATTATACTAATACGCGTGTAATTGTCGCGGTATACCTATGCCCCTTATCGTAAATAATAAATAATGTTCAAATGTATACAACATTTCTTTATTAATGGCCCAGAAAAAAGAAAAAAAAACACTTTAATAATATTATATAACAAACACAATTAAAGGTAGACACGTTCGTTATACACGTATAAACATCGGCGTGAGCTATATTATACAGAGCGTGGTATACAGAATGTGACGATTAACGCAACCATGATAACAATCGTATCTCGAAATCGTTTACGATACCGCGTGCGTGCAATGCATACTTGATCAGTTATTGTTAAATATTATTATAATGCACCGTAAATATATTCTGAGGACAATTTTTTGTAAAAGAGTTTAGATGTATGTGTATCATAAAAATAATATACGACATATAATTTAATGACGTGAATTTTTATTATTACGATTTTATCCTGTCCGGCTGTCCTAATTCATCGTCATCTCTTATTTCGAGTACCAACAACTCTTTTACGTCCATATTATACATTATACTTATGATGATGAACTAAAAGTTGTTTTAAATTTAAATAGTCGTACATAATACATTTGGATATTTTGGAATAAAACTCACAGTATTTCCATTGAATAATTTCATAATATTCAATTTGTTTTTTAAATTTATGTTTACATTATTATACTTAATAGTACCTTATACCTTATTATTGATAATAATTTTATAGTTATAATCTCCAACGACAATTTGGTAATTATATTTAAAATTATGACATTAATATATTTTATTCAGTTGATTATATTATCTATCCATAATGCGTAAAACAAAAATATTTAGTACATAACTCTATAAGTTATAACCAATATCTGCGGGAAGTTGTAAACGTATACTTATATAACTAATAAGTAATAAGCAATAATAATCATTTAAAAATTACGACATTAGGACGCAGTACAAAAAATAAGTATATTGACCTACAGATATAACTATTAACTAATAAGTATATTTATATGATCACCATAAATTATTCAATTAGGCACTTATTAGGTATAATATTATGACACCAAATGATATTATATAATATTTAGTCTTTCCATATGGTGTAGCGGTAATTTATTTAATTGGATTTATATATGAATCTATATATTACTGTATAGGTGTATCGCATACCACGTCTTGCGATTGAACTTCCAGTATTTTTTTACTTTCATAATATATAATAAACACTAAATAGATCTTATTTTCTTATAATATAATAATAATTATTTATGTTAGTATAATGTCCAATTAATAACAATATACGTTATCTTATAGTTAATATCATATCTCCTAAAAATTCGAACAATAATTAGTCATTGAACTTCAGAACTTTTACACATATTGAAATATCCATTAATGTGTTGTTTCATTATCGCGTTTGAAAGTAATATAATTATTTAGGTATATAATATATTGATAAAGTACCTAATAATAATTTATTTTTATGAATAAATTGTTATATTTTAATGATCCGTGGCTAGTATAAGCGACCATTACTAATATTGCGCGTTTGTTATTAATATAACTTAAATAATCATCATAAATATATAACATATAACTTATATGTATCATCAGACGAAATTTGTAAAACGTTTATTATCGGCATACTTACATCTGATATCTAAAATATTTGGCTTTTCTTGTATAATGTGACCTATGAGGTGTGAACTATAGCTATAATACAGACATAAATTAATTGTTTATATACTTAATTAATTATATATAATTAGATATATATATTCAGAAACATTTTGGTAAAAATTAATTGTATATCGACGATTAAAATATATTTACATTTAGTTTACGGATAATAAAAATACGAACTTAGATTATACAATTGGCCTCAAAGATAATATTATGGACATAATTAATTAGCCATTAATGTTAAAATGTTATAAATTGATATATAATATTATGCATATTATGTAAAGTTTCTATATAAAAATTGAATCGAATAAATTTTTATTTGTTCAAAAATGAAATTTTATAATTGTCATTACTATCTATATAGAATAATGTGGATATGCGTGAAAATAATATAAGAATGTAATTATTTGTGATACATATAGTTAATCGTTTTAATTACAATTTACATTATTCATAGAAAGTTTCTTTCTTTCGTCACAAGTAAATTTTTGTTGTATTGTTTTGATTTGTTTATTATTCAGTTTTTGGCCATGACTCGACAAAATGTTAAGGTTGACTATTTAAGGGGAATAATAATTATGAGTGAAAGTAAAAACGGTTTTTGTTTACATTTTTTTTTCTCCATTTACCTATGCAAATATTTCGTAAATATTTATGAGAAATATGAAATAATATTACTTGCTTGTGTGCTTTGGTGTTGGTGATCATGTATAGGACAACACGGAAAGAAATACATCGTCTTGCGTTTACCGGAAAAATGTTGGATGATTCTGCATCAAGGGCGCATTTCTAATTCAAGGGTCACGCGTCTACTGTACATATAGTGGTCGACCTTAAGTGTTCATTTCCGGATATACAATACTCACATTACTTACCGAAATTCATTTTTGAACATAAAACTTACAGATATTCACGACGAACCTTTTATAAATTCATTAGGGACATTATTTATTTATTCGAAACTCAGACAACATTAATTATTGTAATTATTTTTGTTTGTTATTTTATGTCTAGGCGTTTCTTTATAAGTAAAACAAACAAAAACCATTAAACATATTTGTAGTGGATTCAGAATAATTACAATATTATTACATCGCGTGTAAATTTTCACTACGACGACCCGCGCGAAGTCGTGGTAAGCCATCATAGACGATTGTTACAGTTTCTGTTCTATTTCCGTCTTAAAACCTTTGAAATTAAATTTATCGACCGATTGTGAGTAATTCAGAAAAAAAAGGACATACAAATGCACTGCAGTCAGCAATTGGCTTTAATTTTACATACACACTGATGTGTCAGGACGAGACGGTAAAATTTAAAATCTCGTATTGGATACCGCATAGTTTGGAATTATTCCAAATTTTTGGTCAGAAGTTATGGGCTCACGGTGTGTCAGAGTAGTCTGGGTATTGAAACTGTTGGCCGTATCTCAATTTTTCTTTTTCGTACTGGTCTAATCTAATTGCGACGTTTTAAAATGTTTGCCCTTTGATGGTGTCACCTTTTTTTAGATCAATTTCTCCTTCTGTTTTAACTTTTTATATTTAACAATTTAACACTGGCGGCGACGTTGTTATAATACAAACGAAATGTCAACTATTATATAATATTATTATCTATACGTTTAAATGATTATGCGTTACAAAAATATGAACATAGATTTTAAACAATTTGGATCATAAATTCATAAATATCCATACAATACGGTTATGTTTTAATTGATAATTTATCCACTTCCGTATTATAATGTATGCTGAACAATGAATGATATATTAGGACGGTATAATACTACACTGCTTAAATAATACGGTACTCAATTTCAAAATAATAACTATATAATCGTTTTAATAAATCGGATAGGACGTTGGTATATAATATGCTTAAAGATTAAAACCAGAAATTGAACTTATCCAAACACAGGAACATTGACCCTATGATGATATATAATTGAATTATTAAACTAATTTATTAATTTAATTCGTCAAATTTATACCATGCTATAAATATAATAATAATTACTATATAGTATTATATAGGTAACGTGTTCAAATAAAAGTATGCAATTAAAAATTACTATAGACATGGGTAAACAAAATCATTTTCACCGGTTAACATAAACTTTAAAATTAAATTTCTTAAATAAAATATATTTCATAAAAGCAAAGCATATAATTAAATTTCGCTATGATTTGTGCGGTCTCACGAGATTATTTATTTTGATTTATAACTCAAAATGAAAGCATTTTTATTTATTTATCCAAGTAAAAGTAAAGTTTCATTGTTTAAACCAGTCGAAATAATATTGTTTTATTTTCGAGAGAGTATATTATTAGTCTCGTATTCTATTATATGCATTAAGGAATTATTGTTATAGTTTTGAGATAACGAGTTTACTCTATTAAAATTGTTTCAAGTTGTGTAAAATAAATAAATCATTAAAAAAATACCTCATTATTAATAACTAATAATGAGGTACCCAGTCGAATGTTTACAGACATCATTTTTTAAGTTTTTTTTATTAAGTATCATGCTTCTTTAAATATTATTAGTAAGTACCTATAACTAATACCACTATAATTAACATCTTAACCCATATTTAATTATGCCGTATAATAATATGCACAATGATTAATGTGCATTATGAATTATATTATAAATTATAGTATCTAGACATAAAATGAACAGTTTTATTATTGTTGTGTTTTCAAATTTTATTAGCATATTATCAACACGTGCGTGCGCGTATTAGTTTGATCGGCACTGCGAAATTATTTAATCGCTATAAGATTTTCGTGGTCGAAAAAAATTAATTAGCTCGTGTATAGATGGTACCTATAATAGTAAGATGTTATAATAATAATAATAAAATAATAAACTTTTTATGTCCAATATAAAATATTCATATCGTTAATAACCTCAGACGTGGATTTGTCACATGCTTTAGATAGACGGTACACATTATTATAATAATATACACAATACGATAAACATATTAATATTATAATACTATATGGCAACTGTGAACTTCCGAAGGTCATGATACGCGGTATATTAATTTTACATACGTCGAACGAGGAATTCGTTTTCACCCTGAGCACATCACGTGAAATCCATTATAATATTATTATATTTTATACAAACGTTGCGGCATCATCGGCAATCAATGCAACACATACGCCCACATTATTCACACGGGAAGCGACTTTAAACATCCGATTTGGCCATGAAATTCCCATACGCAAAGCGTCTGGCCGTTATGTTAATAAATTTGGATATCATTTTTTTTATTAGGTTGACAAAATGATAAACACATTTATTTTTAATAACTCGCATTTTCGCTTTGTTTATCTTTATTTATACGACCGCGTGACACCTATAGCTGCATGTGCTAAACCAATTAATCCTATAAACATATCGTGAGCGACGATTATGAAACTGATAAATCGATTGATTACCTGTGTACAAGTTACATGCTATTATTATGTTGTTTAGTTAAATAACTAATAAAGTAGGTAATAATTAGCTACACTGCTATAACCAATATGGATTTTTTGACATTTTTATATCGTAGTTATATGGATATTTATTAACATTTTAATATTGTAAATATATATTCTTTTGCGCATTATTACTGAGACATTATTTCTAAGACTATTGCTATATATACTTAACAATTTGAAAATAATTATTTATTATTCAATGAAATGCATAACTCGCGAGTCTTTGGTAATTTGTTTCTATTTGTACTTGTCATATTGCATTAATTATATTTCATTTATTTCAGATACCTATTATAATGTAAACAAAACATATGTTACAAAACATTACAATATTATAATATTAAAAAACTTCGACTGTGTCAAATAAGACAACTGACTAAACATATAATATATATATTTATATAGTATTTAGTCAGTTGTTTTATAGTATACTATCTAATTCAAATATTCGATTATATTCGAAATAATAACTATGAAATTGTTTTTCGAATATAAATTGATAAGTTTTAACCTGATATTATAATGTAAATTTATATTTATCTAATATGTAGTACATTATTTGTGTACTCGTATAATTATGTTAATTTTTAATGATTGACAAACAAATATAATTTTACAAAGTAGCTATATTAAATGGTTTGGATGACAAAGTATAATTTATTTTGATTTTATATACACGTATTATGTAAATAGTAATAATTATTAATATTTGAAGTAGGTATAAAATTACATTAAAAAATAATTTGTATAATAATAAATTGTAGGTTTGATAGCCTCTTGAGGCTATTTAATTTTAATTTTTTTTTCGGTTAAAAATGCTTTAAAGTTCGGCCAATTGTATTTGTGTTACATATAAGTTTTGTAACCTGTTGAGTCTGACACACATAAATACACACGGGCCACGGCATTATTAAATGTGCATTATGTGTTTGCTAGTAAGAATCAAAAAATGATATCAACTAACTTCACTGTAGTTATTTCATTGTTTGTATATTGTTTATTATAAATAAATATTAAAGAAATTGATCTCTTGAAAAGTATACATAAGAAGAGATACAGAGATAATAAACGATTTTTATACATTTACTACAATATTTATATGCATGTTATATAAATATAAATTTAAGTAGTTATTATATTACTAATTTTTAATTTTATAATTATTGAAATATCATTTGTATATTATTGAAAAGTTAGTTCTCATGTAATACCTATTGATTAACCATTTGATTTATTTGAAACATTAACAATTATAATAAAATATAAACGTTATGAACTATTATAGTACTTAATAATTAAATTGTATATATTAAAATAATCAAAAAAACATAAAACGTTGGGATTTCTAATAAAATAAATAAAATATTAATAAAAAAATGTTTGAAATTTATAATTGTTAAAAAAGAAAATTTATTTTGATGCACGATGGTTATGAATATGACTGACTATATTTTAAATGATTACTATTATAATACTCGAATCAATATAGTATACTTATATAATTAATTATTATTATATATATATATAAAAAAAAAAAAAAATGTAATTCATTGAAAATATGGATAATATATGAAATGCGTGGATATGTATATGAGATATGTTAACTAGCTATATGATCCTACGCTGCAGAACGGTACAATCGATACATTATTAATTAATAATTAGCAAATTCTAAATATGAAGTCTGTTAAAAGCAATATAATATTCCCTGGTTTATAAATAATATATCCATAATCATAATCAATTGTATTGATGTTTAGTTTTTAATTTAGATATTTGTTTCGTTAGTTTTCTTCTAATAATAAAAAAACTTTTTTTTTTATTACATCATTATAAATAGATCGTCAGAACACTTTAATTATAATCAAAGATTATTTTTTTTATGAATTAGAATAAACAAGTGGCTCAATCATTATATTGTTTAATTAAAAAAAGAAAAAAATGTATTTATTGACTTTTATGTTGTCTATGTAAATGTTATATTGATTGATAGTTAGTGCCTATATACATAATTAGGACGGTTTAAATTATTATTGATTAGATTTTGTTAGTAAACATTAAAGTAAAAGTTCAAATTAAAATATGATAAAAATACCAACTACTATAAAGATAACGTTACACATATTATCATATGATATATGGTTACAAATAATTGATTAGATGATTTTTTTATATTTTAAGTAAATGTGTGGAAGAAGACTATTTGATAAATATACGATCTCAGTCCGTCTAGGTATTATAATGTTATTATGGATCATGGATGTGAAGATGTAATAATATTGTTCTTTTTAAATATTCGAAATCAAAAATACACTTCCGGAGCCATAGTGTTTGAATATATTACATAAATTTATCTAATAATATATTAGTAGTTGTTTAATTATACAACCATTGCTTTAAAATATTAACCTCGTGCAGTGTACACTTTATAGTTGTGGCTGTTGAGATTGCCTTCGAATCAAAACAATAACGAACCGTTTGTACGAGTCATGTCACTCATGTCCACGTATATTCAAATCACGGACGCAATTACGTTAAACACGATCAGAAAGCACAATTCAAGACAAAAAAACAAAAAACAAAAACTCGACCATAACCATCCATTGTTAGCATTTTACTTACTAAGTGTATTCAAGAACAAATATTCGATCACTATTGAAATATTTAAATATTTTTGATTTTATAAATATTTCTAAGAAATAGATTCGTTTTTGTTTTACATATGCTATATGCAATAAACAATATTACAATAAACGTTAGAGGACAGTATTATTTTTTTATAATTTTATTCCTATAAATTATAATGTACCTAATGTAAATTGCTCATATTTTAATGAGTGAAATAAAAGTTTGTAATATTTGTGAATATACAATTTAAAGATAAAACTTAAATATTACTATTTACATTACCTACTATCATTCATTTGAATTATATATTTATATTTTGATTTTAAAAAATTCTGATACTTATAGATATAATTATATTTTTTTGAATATCTTTTTCATCATGAATAGTAAATTAGTTAAAGTAGTTTAAGAATATCATTTCAAAATGTGACTTGACCGATCTCAAGGAGACACAGTACCGAATGTAAATCTATTTTTAGAATTCTTATCGCTTCATAACATCGATTGTAAAAATGTAGGTAGTTTTTGGTTGGGAAATCAGTCTATTTCGCTGTTTTTTAAACATTCATTTGACATTTCACGCGATAAATATTAATTGTGTACTTTCGATATAAGTATAAGTTTATCTATTATCTGTATCGTAAGAGCAGAATTAGGCGTGGATTAGGAATAAGTGATAAAAATAAGGGAACCGTATGGTAAATATATATACAGTCTGCGTTGAAATAAGATGAGCTGTCTAGAAATATCATCACGTTATGGCGGGTGTTTGTACACAATGACCACGAAACGAAGACGAAATATAAACGCCAAGGTTTCTATATAATATCTGGAACTTGACATTTCCGCGCGATTATGATTAATGACCGGCGTCCGCCTGCACGATGACCGTCTTTGAAGACGCGGAAACGGGGGAGAACAATACAATGCAATACAGTATATAACGTTACGTAGTGGTAGATAGATACATACACGCGTATGCGATATCATATTTTGTATGGTGAACTCAAGGCTCGAGAGTTCGAGCGATTCAAGATTATTGCCATGGCACAAAATGTAAACCTTGTAAACTTAATAAATTAACAAACAGTGCCGAAAAGGTTTCGGCGCGCGGGCGATTGCGAATTGGTGGGGTGGTACATAATATTAAATGAGAACAAATCGTCGTGATCTTTAACATTGATGGTTTTTTTTATTTTTTTTTATATATATATATATTTCTTATGTACGCGCAAGGTCGATTCTTCGTTATGTTCAACGCGCACACAACGTATCATTATATTCCAACTTGCAATATCGATATGAGAGGTTTGGCGATTCGGTCCTTGAAGGGTTCGATCACCCGTAATATAGTCCGACGTATATAATACGTCTAATTTATAATAGAATTGCGTATATTTCGCACTTTGTTCCTTTTCGATAGGTTACATATATATATATATTATACAATGTACGTTGTAGGTTGAACGCGCAATTGAAATTTTATTTGAAAATAAAGCCGCGTTTGTAGTTTTTTGTTTTTATCTTGAGATTTTTTAAACGTATGTATTTTGTTATTATAAATTTTGCAATCGATTTTGTTTTTCTCCCGCCCCCGTCCGCCAAATAACACTATTAATTCGAAACGATTGCGTTTTCAATCGCAAATTATGGTTAATCTCGGGTCGACCGAGTTCATTGTCACACAAGAATAATAATCTCAATATTAGGGCAACGACACCTGTTCTTATTAAAAAAAATAAAATAAAAAATAACTGATAATGATTAAATCTGCAGTATTCGCAAATTACCATATTTTTTTTAATAACCGACGATGTTAGAGCGTTGAAATGCTGATACTAAAAAATGCATGATTATTTATGCGAGCCATTTGATTGATAAATCTCTTTCGACCTGCAGAAAAACGTATAATATTCTATTTATTATTTAATTGTCATTATTGGGTAAGGTTATTCGAACGCGGAATCGTATGGGACGTTTTATTATTGTCATAATGTTTCTTTGGGCAAGGTAGACACGTAATAGCATGTTATAATATAGATGGTATGTGGTCAACACGTCCGCGTTAGTTGCAAAAATCAGCATTAATTTCCTGGGTCGGTTGGTAATAAACACTGAATAACTAGGTATATTATTCTGGGTGAAGGTTACTTTAATGGGAACAAAATTATATCCACTTTTCAATACAATTTTGAATTCAACCTTAAAAGATAATTAATTAGCAACTACCAGACATTATAAAGCATTTATCTTTGATGTTACTAAACATTCAGTTAAATAATTACCTATCTTATTATATTTTCTTTCTAAATTCATATAATGTATCAAAACATAAATTGTTATCTTGTAACTATTATCTGTAATACGGCCTCCAAAATCCTAATAAATCGATAAATTTTTATATGAATAATGTAATAATAAAACGACGTCAATAAACGCCACATATATAAACGTTATAACTTTAGAATTACATTTAATATTTTAATTACTATTGTTTTTATTGAGCTTAAAATTTTTTTCATAAACATAAATAGTATGTGTATTTATTTCATACATTGTGAAACCTACTCTTATAAATTTAGTTTAAAGTTAAGAATTGAACGAATTTTGTCGATTTTGTCAACCCTTCTCTTCAATCAGTTGTTGAGTCACTAAAAATCAATAATAACATTACACAATATAAAATAAGTATAGTAGGTACACATGAAAGGAATAAATGGTATCGTATTATATATAAAATTAAGCCAATTATTTTGTCCTCTTTAAAGCATATTTGGTGATAATATTTGTATTGAATAATAACTTAAATATTCTTATAAATTTGAGTAGATACAAAAAAAAAAAAAAAAAATTATGTTTCGTTATTGTATAAAAACAGTAGTTCGCTGTTTAAATATAATACATAATTGTTTTTATTGGCATTGAATCAGCCCAATACAATTTTGTACATATTAGTCATATTACATTTGGAATTATTTTTAACTGTATAGAAATATTGATATATATTTTTATAAATATTTGTACACCAGTGTACATCAATTGAACAATTTTTATTATAAATAAATAATATGAGAAATTATTGATTCAACACATATATTATGTATATATTGAATACATACCTATTATAGATCAGTTTTATTATAATTTGAATTAAAATATAAAATTTTCAAAAATAAGTTATTATTATTATATGCTTATGAGATAAAGAAAAAAATTCTGAGTACATAATTATATTTAAAATAAAAACAGCATCAATTATGGTTGATTGAGTGAAAATTATATTTCATTTTAGGTTCAATATAATAATATAACAGTATTATAAAAAATAATATGTAACAAATATTATTAATAAGTCAAAAATTCATTATGTAATTAAGTTAATTTTTTTAATCTTCCTCATATCTAAATTTGAATATTTAAATCCGTTGAAATATAACTTAATTTACTTAATAACAATATGTTAGTTGATTATTAATTTATCAATCGTTACCTTACCCAAATATACAATGTAAAATGTTATATAATGCTTATGAACAATGACTATATTGAAGAAAGAAATATATACTAGGATATTATTTTCCTTAACATTTAACTTTTAATCAAATTGGTGCATAATAATAATAAAATAAAATTGTAATTCAATATTAATGACCTGCATATACACGGGTCATGGTCAAAGATTACTAAACCATTTTATTTTGTTAAAATGACCTTCTTTGATAACTACAAAAATGGCTATGGCAAAGTTAATAATTTAATATTATTATTAACTGCGGTGTATAATAGTATAATTTACGCACATTATATAATCACAATCAAAGATTAACATACTATTGATTTAATTCATTATTTATCCTTGGCTTTGAAAACGTCAAGTGCCTATATTAAAATAAGTGTCTGAAGATGCAAATAATATATTATGTGAAGTCGTAACCTCGAAAATTATAGTTCAGGATATTTAAAAAAAAAAAATAATAATAATAATATTGCATATTAAATGAAGACTCAAGAGAGGGGCTTAAAGTTTAAAATCAACAATATAATATACGATATATTTATTTCCGAAAATTCTAAAAATTATCTGAAATATTTATCTTATTATATATAGATATTGTTCTTATGATAAAAAAAAAACAATTATAATTCCTTATAAGTTATAACTAATAAATTCCTACCCAATTTATCCGAGTAAGTATTTATCATTACATCATAATGCTTTTTGTGTTATGTAATATGTATTATCCATTCATCATTGTAAATATATATATATATAAATATATAAGTAGGTATATACCTACTCGGAAGGTTATAGGTTAAAAAAATACTAAAACGCTGTATAATATAAAATAAATTGTATTTTATCGCTATTAATCAATAATGAAAATTAAAGTTATATTTGATTGTAAATAATATTGTATATACACTTACAACTTATAATAGTGAAATATTGATTAGATTTTATATTTTTTATAATATAATTAAAAATTATATACTGAAAAAAGATGTAAAAGTTCAAAGCGAAAATAATATAATATTATACAATATTGTTTATTTTCAATAAACTACAGAAATTAATGAAACTTATTCTACATTGAAAATCGAAATAATAAATCGAAAAGTATTATTTACTACCAATATAATATAATTACTAAAATTACAACTTATAAGAATACTATTTTGTAAGAACGGTTTATATATATAAATATAAAATACATTTTCTGTGTGATTTCTTTTCGTGTATTTATTGTTGTAAAATATAATTGGTTACCTATATACTTATATTACTTATTATTACTACTTACATAAAATAATAATTTACGACAACAAAAAAAATAATTTTTTTTTGATCGAAATTTAAAATATAGAATAATAAAAGATTCTATTGTGTTTAATAAACGTATCGTCAGACGAATACTACTAAATAATTGGCGCGTGTTCTATTCTTACTGAGGTTCACGGTCATTCATCGACCCATCTCTGAAAAATCGTGCAAGAAATTTCAGCGAATGATCTATACAGACTTTACGTTTTTATATTATTACATAGGTATTGTATTAACAATAAAGTATAAAATAAAGACAGAATTTTTTCATTGCGTAGGCGCGTGGATATTATGTTTTTATAATGGTCTAATTTTATATAGTTTTGAAAAATTAAATTGAAAATATTATGTTGTTATGAACTTAATATATTCTACCTTATATACGCTCGTATTTATATTTAACTTTTACTAAAACTT
This sequence comes from Eriosoma lanigerum, assembly GCA_013282895.1. Classification (NCBI taxonomy): domain Eukaryota; kingdom Metazoa; phylum Arthropoda; class Insecta; order Hemiptera; family Aphididae; genus Eriosoma; species Eriosoma lanigerum. The sequence continues at coordinate 11,053,903 of CM023359.1, read as the reverse complement.
TTTAATTGGACGCGCTAGTGCGTATATATCATAATATAGTAAACCGTGTTCATTTTTATGATGTTGATCAAATTGAAAATTCCAAATATATATTTAATAATATAATATATAGTTATATAAATATTAAAAAATAATCATTAAATAGATAAAAAATATATGTTATTTAATTTTTATTTTTATTAATTCATTATTAATATTATATTATCGTTTGCGATTTACGGGCAATATACATGAATTCCATACGTATAAGTTTTCTAACTGTTTTATATCTTAAAATTAAAACTTCAACTAAATGTAACATTTTTCAATCTAAATAGCATTTAGTAATATATTAAGAAATGGCCAGCTAAACTTCACTATGCGGAACTTATTTCTTCATTTGGATATTCACATGGTGTAATTAAATACATAACAGTATTATTACTCGACGAATATTTAGTATTAAACTATTAATTACATTTTATTATAATATCCTATTCCATTCCAGTATCTAATACTAAATATTCGTTATATATTTTATTTCACTATGTGGATGTTTAAATGCCGGAACAAGTTCCGCAGAGTGAAGTTTAGGCAGCCACGTAAACTAGGGGGAGTTTCAGGAGTTAAACCCCCCTCCAATTTTTTTTCGAAAATTCAACTATTGTTTTATAGTTTTTTATGCAATATTGACATTAATAGTAAATTGTATTATACATTGGTCACTAAATGTTACTAATGAACTCCTCCACCTCCAAATTGTTTCGAATTGTTTTTGTGTACGTGCCTGAGTTTAGATTGAGTTAAGGTTGAGTTTAGGTGTCCATTTCGTTAAATGTTATGAACGCAATGTGAATGAAATGAAGTTCGCGAAACAGAAGATTACGTGATATGGATGTGACATATATAGAGTTCCCAGATCTCTTTACTATAATTTCATTATCTCCGGGAAAAAATAAAATTTTTAAATGCGGTTTTTTAAAATTATTAGTTAGATAACAGTCAATAATATTAACTCTGTTAAATTTTTTTTTTTAAAAGATGTTTCATAAATTAATTTTAAAAATAACTTGTAATTTTTAAACTATGTGAAATTTGAAGTTGGCCATTTTAAAATGTATAATTGTGCGAGAATTTTGATATGTCCACCTTATTATTTAATCAAGATGTCGATTTTTAGGAATTTCTTTAATTTAATGGAAAAATGATATTTCTGACGTCATTATAATAATTTATTTAACACAATATTAAATATAGATATTATGAATTTTACATTTCATGTATCGTGTACGATATAATGAATTAAATATTACAAAAAATATATTTAATCTGAAATCAAATTTTACGAAACTTAAAAATAAAAACTAATGTTTTAAATATTTTACTTTTACTAGACGTTTAAAACTAAAATAATAATATATAATAATATTAAATTGTCTGAATAATAATTTAAAAATTTTCATTCTTTACGAAGATATTACAATAATAATAAATTGATTTGGAACACCCTACATATGTAGGTTATATATAAATACCCATATATGTATATGTTCATATGTATGAATATATTTTATATGATGTGATCTAAACTGAAACTACCACATCTAAAAAATAATATTTCTTAGATTTGTTTAAATACCCAAAACCTATGTAAAATAAATATTTATCACTTCTGTAGAAAAAATAAATATATTTTCCATTTTCCTCACACATAAAGTTTTACCTTTAGGAATTCCTATTATCAATTTAGCATACCAGATAGTACCATGGTTCTTATGATGAATTATAATATATTATTGTATACAATTATACACATTAAGACGTATTGTGTCAAAATAATGGTAAATAACACGCATATGTGGTTTGACTCGACATTTTTTACAATCAGTTATCATTCAAAATACGAGTATGGAGTAAGACATGATAAATTATATAACCTACAATTGGAGTAGAATGCAGATAATTTACAATAATATTATGTTCGTTCATAATATTTAAAAATATAGTCGCAATACTTTCACTAAAAACCAACGGGATTAGCATTATACACATATATAGCTTGTAATTGATAAATGTTTTTTGTTTGGTATAAACGATTCGGTTGATATTGAATCATCTTTCCAGCTCTGTTTATAAAATTTTAATATTTCAAAATGAAATATAAATAATAAATAAATCGAATGATGTAACGAATTGATTTTATTGTGCTAACAGAAAAAATCAACATCTAACATACATTATTATATAATATTATTCTTAGCATTTATTAGATTTCAAATTCAATCATGTGAAAACAAATAAAGAATAGAGTTCTCTATCAAATATCAAACAGAAATATTATAGAGTGGGAATTATGTTGTTGATAGTATCAAAATTAAAAACGCTTTGCTATAAAGGACCTCTGTCAAATTTGTATACTAATATTTAAAATATGAATTTATGTTTACTTTAAATTTAATTAATTTAAGTATTTATGATGTCATCATTCAAAATCGTTATTTTAAAATTTTTTGATGCTTGCTTTTAAGTTATAAATATTAACAATAATTTAACATATCATTACCATTATCCGGTTTGGTTTTATCAAAAAATCGAATGACTAAGGACTTTTCACCACGAGTATCAGGCAATAACGTCCACAGAGGAGGCAAGTAGGGGTAGTAGATATTTTTGGGGCAATTATCATAATCATTCAGTAATATATAAAGATATATTATATAAATAAATAAACATATATTACATTATATAAAATTATATACCTAATGTAATAAATATTTTGTAATCATTTTTACATAATTAAATTTAAAATTACTTAAACCTATAAAAGAAAACACATTATAAACTATAATATTAAGCACTAATTGGATAGTGATACTAAAAATTAAAAAATTAAAATATTTTGCACTCCCTTGACAAATTCTTATGATAGTATTGGGTGGGCTATTTTTGTCTAAAAAACTGTTGATTTTTAACTGACTATTAAATTAGGTTTGTATTTAACTCAACAAAACTTTATTTTAATAGTTAAGTTTTTTTTTACTTGTTCATTTCTGGACTAAACTATTTTATTTTTCGACTGTCTATAATATTATTGTTCGCTATCATCGAAACTATAAAGGGTTGCATATACAACACCTATAATAATGTAGGTACGAGTATATTATATTATTTTCAACCTTATTTACGTTTGTTGGTTAACCTTATTTCGTCCTGTGCTCATATATATATAGCTATTCCCTCGAGTCGACGAGTAAATAGATGAATATTATTTCCCTCGCTAAAACTAGAAATCGAGTTTTCCAACTTTTATTCTGCTCAAGAGAGGGGAGATACCGTATAGTGGCAAAAAAGGCTTACATCACAAACTCGGCCACCCTATTGTCGACATTTGTAGCAATTGGTTCTCAAAGTACGAAAACATAATAATTCTTCAATATTTGTTCAACACCAAATGGTGTTAAGTATTATAAAATATATTTTTTTTACGAACATTCCGATCAGCCATTGATTGTTTTGTTCTTAATATACGTGTAAGCTAAAATAAATGTTGATGGAAAAATGAAAGGTGGCTTCGAGTTGGACATAACTTATATGTATCATGTGTATTTTAGCGACGTATTCAGATAAGTATTCAGATAAGGGGTATTAGAAGGGGCCATTTATCACCATTATTTCTGGGGTGGGGATAATTGTAATTATAATTTTGTCCCTCCGAAATAACTTATATAAAGTTATAACTCACAGTTATTTAGTTACTACAGAAAACAATGTAACAATGTCCATTTATCAATTTTATTCGTTAAAATAATATAAGATAATATTATTATGAGCTACATATTAACATTTTTTCCCTTCGTCTAAAAAATATTCTTCTTCAATGACAAAGGTTAGGTTACATAGATTAGATATACCGTATAGAGAATAATAAAATGCACATTTTTTCGATGATTTTCAAATTTTTAACCTGTTTTTCTGTGTACAATTTGTAATTTTTCAAATGTCTATTTCAAAATCAGATTTGGATGATTTTTTTTTGTCTTTCTGATTATTGTTCTAAGAATCAAAATTTACTTGACGATGATACTATAATTTAATTATTGAATTTGTAAACGTATTTCTTTTTCGTGTACTCAATTGGTTTACAATCATAAACACAACATTTTAAAGTTGTATTCAAGAATTATTTTCTTCATATGAATATTGATATTTTAATTTGATGCCATCCAGTCGGTTTTGGTTTCATAGTCTATAGGTTACAATATGGATAGAATGTTACATGTTAATGTTGCATTTAAAAAGAATCAAATTGTGTGTAAGGTTATTAAAGGTTTTTTTTTCCTCAACATTGATAATATTATACAAGAATGGATAGGCCATAATAGTTTACTTTGGAAGAATAAACAGACAATTTTAGAGGTTACGAGGGGTACACATTTACCATGTCAAAGCGTTTACCTGTAGAAACCCTGCACCGGAAAGGAAAAGATAATAATTTTCATTAATGATAATCGTTTCCCTCTTTCCCATTCCGGGCCAAGACTTTACCAGTGGTGCACACAGGATGTTTTTCGGTGGGGGGTTGTGCTTACAGTAATTACCTAAAGAGGGGAATTTTGTATTTATATGGAAAAAAAACTTTAATAGTATATATTTGCACGCTGTAAAACGCGCCAACGTCGGTTTCGATAGATGTTATACTGGATTTTGAATGGAAATCGAATGAAGGAAAACATTTCGCGGTGGAAGGGAGGGGGGTTGTGACCCCTCAACTTCCCCTCACTGTATGACCCTCAATGGACCTTACAGTCCTTATCAGTCTAGAAGTGGCCTATCTATTGTTTATACAATATATAGTTGAAAAAAAAAAAACGTCTAAATTGTTTTCGGGTATAGGTAATCTTCGTTTTAGACGGCGATAAAGAAAATCGACGACGAGAGATTTCGGTTTTTCGTATTCTCTCTAATAACCGCGTGTTCGTCCGAAGGTTGCGTGCATTTTTATTCACTCGCCGCCGCAGCCGCGCTTCGATCGCGTAACGCGCGGTGTCGTCGGCGGTGGCGGCGGGTGTTGGCGCGCGCGACCGGACGGGGCGGAGAATAGCATCGTCGCAGCGGTACACACGCACACACAGTCGCGCGGGAGAAGAAAAAGTATAATAATACGTCGCGCGCGGCGGGCGTAGGGCGGCGGCGGCGGCGGCGGTGGTGGCGGCGGCGGTGAGTGGCCATGACAACGAGCGAAGTGCCGGATCGCGCGCGCAAAAAATATATATATATAGTTACGCGGCGGCGGCGTTTCTGACCTTGGCCGACAGACGGGTTAACGTCCTATATCAGCGCTGCCAACGTCGTCCTGAACTAGAATATATTATTATTATTATTACAATATTACGAGTTGCGTTATTATATATATATATATATAATGTATACATCGTTTATACGATCGCGAATAATAAAATCCCCCACCCGTTACACAATCGCGTGAACCCCTCTCCTGACGCCGCCCGCCAACGACTCTGTACGTGTTTTTTACTTCTTTCCTCCCTCTCTCTTAATTATTATTATTATTATATCGTACAACCGTATTACCAATATATTATATTATGTTATGCGCGAACGCAATTTTTATTTCCTTTGCTTTTACCCTTCATTCGTTTCTATTCGTGATATTGTGTGTTATTCTTCTTTCCAGTCGTATCGTCGTTATTTTTATCCTACCGGTTTTGGTCGGGCACAAGAATGCACATTTTCCCTACGCGATATTATATAGCTCGCGAGTTTCCTTTGCGCGCGAGCGCGCGGGCGCGCGGCGGTCCTCGACTCGGTGGCCGCCCGAACGTTAACCCTGAACCCGGTCGCGGCGCGCGAGGTCATTTGCGCCAATGCTCACACCGACACAATCAACATAATATATATATATAATATAAATTATATTCCAAGTCGGACCCGAGACCACATAAAAAATATTAATATATACTTATAAAAATGTTTTAAAAAAATTCAATAATATATTTTATTTCATTAAAACCTGTGCGAGTGTGTTAGATGAAAAACATTTTTTGGGTGAAAAAAATATGTTTTTTTTAGTGTTTTTAATATTATTATTATTGTTATTATAATAAACTCGTTCGGCGTACCGATCAAGACGTGCGCGCGTGTGAGTAAATATTTACGTAATAATATTATTATAATATTTTTTTATACCGTGTTTATGATTCCCATTGTTTTCGATGTGACGCGCGCGCATACGCCTACGTTTTTACGGCAATAAAAAAAAAAAAAAATATAAACGACACACTAAAAATCTATTTTATAATATTAGTAATGGCGACGAAGACCCAACGAAAATATATTATATAGAACGTCACACGTGGCCACCGAAAAAAAAAAAAACTTTTTCTTTTCCCGACGACAATATCGCGTTTCGCGAATTTATATGTATTCGAGAGATATAAACATTTTTAAAAATACACTATATAGGACGTTCCTAGATTTTTCACTAATTACAATATCTACGTGAAAAATTAAAAATTAAACTTTTTACTTTTTAGTATGTGAATTTGGTGATAGCCGATTTGAAAAGTTTATTTTCATGACAATTCTATGTGTTGACCTATTAATTAAATCAAAATGTCGATTTTTTGGAAGTTTTTTCATTTATTTGAAAAATCATATTGTGACGTCATTTTTATTTTTTTGTCATTATTCAACCTATTATACAGTGGAATGCAAAATTATTATTATTATTATCAGTTTCCAATATTTCTCGATAAATTATTATCGATCTCATGTCTACAATTATTTACATAGATCATTTACATATATAATAATATTAAATATTAATTTTATGAATTTTACATTCCACGATATAATAGATTAAATAATTACAAAAATGACGTCAGAAATAGGATTTTTCCAATAAATCAAATATTTGTCTAAATATCGTCATCTTGAATAATTTAGGAAGTGAACACATCAATATTTTCATAAACTGAAAATTTACTCATTAAATATTTCATATTAAAATAAACAAATAAAAAGTTTTTTTTTTATTAGACGTTTAGATTTAAAAATACAATAGAGGTAATATATAGTTATCATATTACTCTATTGCTTAAATAATAATTTAAAAAAAAATATTATTCAAAAATTTTAATTCCTTGTGGAGTTATTACAATTAATAAATAGATCTGAAACATCCAAAAAAAGGAATATTTAACATTCAGAAAATTAAATTCTAAAAATTAGGAAATAATATAATAATGGCCAAGCAAAATAATCGAAAAACAACTTTATACAAATTGATTATCATATTTTTATTTAAAAATATAATCCTTAGATAAACTAATTGTTAAAAAGCGACACTTTAAATTATTTATTTACATTCATCTATGACTTTCGACTTGAGGAGATATTATATGTAAGATGCAGAATTTAAATGCTTGTAATTTCCCTGTCTTTTGTCACTCTCGCTTTATTATTATTTTTTGGGTGAATCGTGTGTATACGACCTTGGTTCGATTTTGGTCGAAGTATAACGTTATAAAATAATAGTATACATACAGACGGGCACACGTATACTATGATATAGGTGTATATTATTGTAAAACCGTAGATTCTTTATCTAACGAGTAGTTTTGTTTTTATTGGCAATAATTGTATTAAATATTTCATTTTGCTTTTCAATTTCTTTTAAATTGGTAAATTTAATGATGAATAATTACTATTATAGAATTTCCAAGATTTAGAAACGCAAATAAGAACGTTAATTATTGTAAAATAATAAGTCTATTCATAATCAAATTTATGTGAATCAAATGAACGGGTTCCTTTTCTCTGGAAACAAAAAATAATATTTCATAAAATTACTTAACTATGTACTAAATCAATTTTATTACATTTTATATTAATTGAGTAGAAAAAAAATATTTCTGTAGAAATAAAAATAAACACTCACAATTTCTAAAATTAGCTGCCCAAGTTGGCAATACTTGAGAAATTAGTTTTTTTTATAAATAAAATATTGACCTCAGTTTTCTTTATGTTTAATCCGTGTCCCACGATTAAGACCTTCGAAAGTACGATAAACCCATTTTTATATTTGTACAAAACTACGACGGACATGCGTCATTTAGCATTTTTAGCTGTTATAAAAATACTGTTGAACTTGAAAATTTAAAACGCTTTGCAATATTATTTCGGATTTCTGACAAATTTCCAGCTAAATCTGTTTTAATAATGCTACATTATTTTTAAACTTTGAAGTTAGGTTTCGTTAAAAATGATTGCATTTTATTCTGCAATTACTGTTAAATCGGTTGTGTTTTGAACTCTGATATTATACAACTATAGATTATATAATAATATTAATACATAATATATTTTAGGTATACAATATAAGTACCTACGTAAAATAATTTAATTGTGACTTCTTCAGAAAACCGAACGAAACCGGTTTAAAGACTAAAGTGTTGTGGTCTGCTATAAGTACTTCCCTCTAGAATAATACCCCTTTTGGATATGTCAGTGGAAAAGTATTACTCCGGCAGTCAGACTTCTTAGAATTTACTATTTACACTTATAAATAGAATAACTGATCCCGAGGCCATACTGACCATTTATTATGTGAGATCAATATACTGTACCTATCTATACCTGTTTATAATATATTTATTATTATTGACAATTATAATGATGATAAAACTAAAACGAATATGTCAACCTCAGAAAATTATTATTAACAATACGTTTCTCAGGAACATAGAATAATTATAATAGTATAATATAGGTAAATATTTACGTATCTTTGTAAATAATCATACGTATGTGTGCCGAATATCGATATACAGTTTTTGTTTTATCCAATGAATCCTAATAGTTGTGTTTTTTTATTTAATAATGAATATTATATTAAGTGTACCGAAACTATTTAGTTACTCACACGTTTTTATGTATCTATATCCATATGTGATAAAATAAAAGTAAATGTTTATGTTTACGGTATCAAGATTTAAAAAATACAATTTTGACTGTTCTTGCTAAATTTGTTGATGTGTTGTTGAGTTGCAAGTTCTCCGATCCAACTAATAATACCAAATCTATAATAATAATGATAATTATTATATTAATACTGTATAGATGTAAGCAGTTTGTGAATGTTAGAGTATAATATTGTAATTCCAAAGTATGGAAATATGTACGTGTGTATCGCATTCATTTTCGTTTTTTTTAATACAAAAAACGAAAATGCCACGTCTATATTACAAAAATTGTTTTCGTTATATACCTATCTAATAATTTCCATAAGTTTTGTCAGCACGAGTGAAGTTCATTTACACCGACCGCGTTCGTGATTTGTATTTTTCTAAATAAAAAACAGACATATTAAAAAATAAAAATATTAATTTATTCTGGCATTGCGGTCATTGTATTATATTCATTTTATATTTTTAGATTATTAACTAGATTCGTTGTTTTATATATTTAGTAGCACTATAATGTAAAATTACAATTTGTTTTTATCCAAACCTTCGGGTTCGATTATTTTACGAGCATATATTAGATTTAAATATTGCAGATAATTTAAACATAAAATTATACATATTATTTATTGCAAATTATCGCATTATTTTAACTGGTCTTCATGCATTTTTCAAATTTGTATTTATTATAGTAAATTAATTTAAATATTATTGAATAATATTATTAATAATACGTAAAGGTATTGTATTCATTGAGATCATAACATCATATAAGTAATAATATAATATATTATCACATAATATTATATCACATGGCCGTATTCAGAATTAATTTTCAGGGAGGGAGGATTTATAAAGATGTTAATTATTTATAATAAAATGAAAATTTTGTTGTTTTTTAAAATATATATCATTTAATATGTTGTTAAATTTAAAGGGGAGTTTGAACACGGAAAACCTGAATACAACCATGTTATATCATATTAAGTCATATTATAATATATTATATTTATTTGAAAATCAAAATTTGATTCAATAATATTGTTGCTTGGGTTCATTTGATGTTATGTCCAACTGACAACTGATTAGGCTATTAGGTTATTATCATATGTCCATATTATTATAACTTATAATATAAACATAATTGTATTGCTGTACACTACAGTATTTATCAATAGTTATGGTCGAGTTATTTTTTTGCTTCGCAGTTTCAATACTATAAAAAACAATAACAAACTATTATGAATAATTGATTTCCTGTTATCGAATGAGAAAAATCATATTTTACATTTACAATTTGAATAAAAAGACACGAGTAAATATAGATCATTATGCAGCACGTACCTATTAAAGGTAATTGTAAATAGCAGAAGTCAATCAATTAAATAGGTTTTATCGTCTTTTATAAATTTAAAATTTTTTTTTTTTTTTAATTCAAATGAATTTAATCCGAACCGTTTAAACTTTACTCTTGTATATAATATTATTCTGTTTTGTTTTTCTATCGTTTTAAATTTTAATGACATAAAACTGAAAAAAAAAAAGTTTTATAAATGTAAAATTATATTTTTCGTTATTTAGTTTACATACAGATGTAATGTCGTCATAATCAATTGCGATTTTAATAATATATTTTATAAACTATAGAATATAGGTACCTATCTATATAAATAACAAGAATGCAAGATAAATCGTAACAATTTGAGTCACAAACAAAAACACATTTTAATATTTTTGTTTTTCACTTCTTATTGAGACTATACCTACGCCGTATAGTATACGGTGTAGGTACATATTATGAGCTATAAAATTTAACCTAAGGCATACGATAAAATATCGAAAAGAAAATTCATTTTTGTATCTCTATCTGAGTAAATAATTTATAACAATAATATTAATTTGATTTCTATATTTAAAATGTATCAATATTATTGATTATGGTCGAATTTTTTGAAATTGTTATCTTATTATTATTATTATAACAAAGAAATTTAATATGCCTGAATTTTTTATTTTATACGATAAGGTCAATGAGGGTAATTTTATATTTTATTCAATATAATATATTATATTATTTCGCAAATTGGCGAATTATTTAAATATTAAAAAGTAATATCGCATAATGAACATAATTTAAATAAAGACCGTTTATTTTATTTTAATAATCAACGATATTCGCGATTTAATCGTATTGCAAAAACATTCTAGACAAAAATGTGTGTGTATATACGATTTAAGTGTGTGTTTACATATCTTATAAAAAAACATGCCACTTGACATAAATCATTTGTAACACATATGATGACGTATTTGCAACAATTTATATATTATACAATATTTGCGATTCGATAAAATAGTTAAAATACATATCGTATATACGTATCATAGCACTGGAGGAGAAGTGAAAAAAATAATCGTTTGAAAAGTGAATGGAACGTCCTGTATGACGACGATATTTGTAAAATATACAGAGGACGAAAAAAACTAAAAAGAAAGAATATTCAAGGTCACGGGCGCAGCGGTGGACAGCGGTTTAACAGATTACTAGTTTTGTCTGAAGTGTGCAAGTCGTCTTTAAAAATTAAAATATATATAAATATATGTATAATACGGTTTGCATAATCTTCCATTTGGTAATTGGTTAGTTGGTTAGTGGTTAGCCACAGCAACACACTGTAATACACGGCGACGAAGATATTATTATTATACACTATTTTATATCGACTGAAAAACTGTATAACTCATAAACGAATGTGTTTACCATATTCTTATAGTTATAAGTAAAACTTAAAATAAATATAATATAATGGCAAAACATTAAAACAAGAATGATAGACAAGCGTTCGCGATTAATCGATGGATTTTATAGAATTTGTAAATATTAATCCATATTGCAGAAGCAGAGTGCAGATAAGAAGACAAGAAATTCATGTTAAATGAATTGTGTTAGACTAGACACAAATTTTAGATCACTCTGTATATTGTTAAATTATAAATTATAATATATTATTATTTTAATTAAATGTCGATGACCGGCTGACGTATATATAATACCTATGTTAAGAATATGTTTTGTATATTTTCCACGTGTATTTCAAACTTGACTTTACAGAAATTTTAATATTTATATTATAATATAGTGTTGTAATTATTATTTTATAAATAAGATTGAAGTTAATGCCAAATAATAACATAATGTTTTGAGCGTTTTAACCGAAATTCGCTTTTAGGTTTAATTAGCTGCGTGTTTCGGGAGTTTCACCTTCTTTTCTTCCTGCGAGTGTAAGCCGACAAGTATAAGACTGTATTTCTACATTTCTTTGCCCACTTGCCATTATTTATTATTAATAATACAATGCATAGTAATTACATTGGTACTAATACATAGTGATACAATATAATGCATAATGAGATATCCAGCTACAACGATTTGGGGTGTCGTTTTTACCTTCCCAAATCACTGAAGCTGGACGTGCATTTATGATTTAAAATCACTAAGAGTTATAGAAGTTGAGACTTGATTACCTGAATTTTCAATCAGATTTCCAGGATCATCTGGCTTGTTGTCATGATTGAGTTATCTTCTTCCCAGCTCAAAATGTCTACCCACCGGCTTAGAAGTCCGTATTGGTACTTGGTAGATTGAGTTAGCGTCATCGTCATGCAGCCATCGGTCACGCGTTTCATTTTTGATACCCCTATCTCGTTCATCTTGTACTTTTTACTTATGAGTTATTCAACCATATCATTAAAGGCTTGATGGCGACAATGTGAGACTGCTTCGGCTATAATTCTGAATTGGCTGGGAGAAGATCAGTATATCGACAGGATGTCCAGCACATTATCTGGCTTGCAGTCCCTACCTCCGATGAACTGATTTGCTGTCTACCGGTGAAGGGCCATACAGGACAGTCGAATATTGTGTATTCCATGGTATCATCTGAATGGCTTCTAGATACAAGTGGCGCTGTTTGCTCTACAAAACCTGAGAAGATACTATTAGAAACAGCCATGACCCGTGACGACCTGGGTCATTATGAAAGTTAGACGTTGAGGGAGTCTAACCAACCATTTCTTCACGTCAGATACTATGGTACGTAGAAGTGGTTCTACGTCGTTAGCGAAGTTTCCATCTATTTGTTGTGATATCCCGTTCGGGCTTTCGAATTACGTTTATGGGTTCTAAACAATTCTTTATTTTCTTTCACGGATTCTGGCTCTCTCTAAAGCTGAGGTTTCCTGTAGGGGAGGGGGCAGAAGAAAAACAGCTTCCAGTGATCATGCGATAGGCTCTCGTCACACAAAAAGTGGCGTTTCTTGACGGACGATTTATCGCTTGGCAATTTATATCATTTATATGTTCTTTTGTCCAATCATTGATGACCACTAGCGTAGTATTTACAACTTGTTTTAAAGCTTTTTACAGGCTATTGCTATTAATACCAAGTTATTGGTTAACTCTATAAGAGATTAGGTTAATTCCTCTGGGACGTCTAGATTGAGGATGTTATCATAGAAGACATTTTAGGACAGAGCCCTGTGGAACGCCACAGATAACTGGCTCAGTTATGAAATTTGTCTATGAACAAACGAATGATACTCACTAGGTGCGGTCGGACGTTCCTGACCCTGAGAACAGCATCAATGTGGTTTCATAACGCACTAATTAAGGCATTTTTAACATCCAATGTGACTAAGACGATGAGCACTTAATTTTGCGGTGGGCAATGTTTTACCCATTTTGCAGCTTTGAGTACTTTATCTATTACATGTTCCGTAGATCTACCCTTTCGGAATCCAACCGGGTTAGGCATTCAAATTAATTGATATGTTTGTATAGTTTCTGGAGAATTAATCTTTCTAGCATCTTGCCGGCGATGTTAAGCATGCAGATGAACCAAAATCTTGAGGGATGAGTGACTGGTTTATCAGAACCTTAATGAAGAGTGCGCATTTTTATCACGAAGGAAATTTAGCTAGACTGAGGCAGCGCTTGTAAACTTTGAGATAGATCCTGGATGATTTTATAGCTATGTTGGAGTTTTAACTATTTTCTATTATTAAAACTTTCTTTTTCGTATCTTGAAATAATATGGTAATAAGGTAGTCCCGTACTATTTAACCTTTAACTACCATTTACTAGGAATAATTGAATTTGTTTTTATGTATTCTATGATTGACATTTTAAATACTAAAATATTATTGAACTAAGTAATTCGTAAATATTATATTTTTTGTATTTAACTACATACTCAACAATTTAATTAGGTGTTGAAAATTATTTTCGAAACGTCATAAATATATTAAGTCAAATACACTAATACAATACAATAGTATGTTATTTAATTTTAATACAGTCCTGTTTTATCGTATGAATATTGTGATTATTAAATTTAAGTTATAGCGTATTATTAATATTATTTATTAATCTATAAATATTTATGTACGGTTTTAACGGTATTGATTTTTTAATATTTCATTGAAATTATATTTCACAGAAATTTACGTATTCTGTATAATAATAATAATAATAATAATAATAATAATATAATATATAATTGTATATAAACATTATACCTACTTATAATTTATAATTGTTTAGGTAATTTATTAATTTAACAAAGAAGACGTATACACTTATAATATTTTTATTATAATTTATTTCATATTTGGTTGAAAAGTTAATAATATAATTTTTTAATACAAAACACTATATAAAGTTTTCATTCAGTTAACAGTCTAAATACGAATATTTTTATTGTTTGTTCCTATAGCATTTTAATATAACACAATATTTGAATGTATTATATTAGGTATATTTATTATATTATATTTTCATTTAAACGTTTTATCATATTTAATTAAGTAAAGTTCAAAAGTTTTATTGGTATAGTATGCTAGAATTATATAGCTACATGAATTTATATAGAAAATAGTGAAGGTTATTTATTCCAAGGTGCTTTCCAAAATAATTAGTATATATGTTTTTTTTTTATTAATTACCGTGGGTTTAAACTTTTAATCTATGTTGGATAAAAATAGGCTAATAGGGTCAGAACTAATTGGAAACTTTTTATGTAAAGTAAAAACGTTCGATATTTAGATCTAACTGTACCTTTAATAAGTTACATTATATACATTATTAGTATTGATTAATATAATTTAAAAATACGATAGTTTTTATTTTGAGAAACAAAAGAAAAACGTCTTATTTGCGATTCTATTCGTTTCTTATTTCAATTTTTAAAATACGTCTCTTATTGCGAGGTTTTAATATTTTAATAAAAGTAATTTTAGATACTATTCTAATTTTTAATCTTTTTATTCAAATATGATATGACACATCGGTTTGGTTTTATTATACACTATTGAAAATAGTGAACCACTGAAAAATACAGAAATAATATTAAAATATTATTATGTACCTATAATTATAATATAAAGATATATAACTAACTCATATAACTAAGTTATATATATAGATAACTCAATAACACACTGAAAATTGCCAGATTTTGCTAAATTATTATTGATTTTGTTTTGTTATTCGAGTACTCTTAGTAATATTATAGTAGTTATCCATTATGATAATACTATTATATTTCGTAATAACTTTGTACACTCTGTGGGGATTTAAGTACCTACGTGTCTACGTTAATTTTACTATCAAATTCAATTTAATTAGCATTTTAATAAAACCTAAATGTAATGTATGATGTATCTAGAAAATATCTACATTTATATTTAATATTAAATTAATTTAATTGATATTTCAAAATAATACGAATATTATAATTTGTTGGTGTTACTACAATCAGAAAATACTTGATTATAACAAGACAGCGTTATTTAATAGTCCATTTGACTTTAAAAAACAAAATAATATGAACTTGATTTATAACCTTGGAATACGCAGACGGAAAAAAATATTTTATTTTTAAATAAACCGAAAGTCGACCTTTGTCGAAAACTGTATAATATGGTCGATGCCCTTACACGCCCACGTCTGCATCGTTGCTGATAGTATATAAGGGGAACGAATTTACCCTTTAACGATATGGGGTAGAGTGACATTAGGGGAACAAGGAGTATAATACTGAAGGGTTGTTACGACCAAGAATTTCGCCGTTATTTATAGTCACCGTGGTTTTTAGAAGTTAAAAGCAGATATTGTATATTAATATGTATACGCATAGCAGTCGTCCACATTTCTATAACACTGGATCTATTTCTGGGTGCCGACAATCACTCGATTCTAGGTCGGTTTAAACGTCATTACGCACAGATGAAAAAAAAAAATTAAATAATAATAATGATAATATCAAGATAAAATTGAGGATTTATATAATATAAGAAACACTGTTTTATTTCTCGTTTTTTTCGTTGTTTTATATTCCAAAGACGTGCCATCTAAATAACAATATTTTTTTATACTCGCAGCGCGTATATCTCACTTTATGTTATTCGGTTATAGTCTATTCTATAATATATACGCAATATACGCAAATGCCAAACATTTTCTAATAATAAATTCAGACGTTTCGTATTCCAATAATCTGGTTGAATAATACGAAGATGACGTGACTATATGTTACACATGGTTTTCATAAATGTTATACGGTTTACATTTCCATATTCCATTGATAAAAAGTCCATGCTTTTAATTGTTTTTACACGAAAATGGAGATAAAAAAACGTACATTAATTATTTGTTGTACTGTACCGGTCCGAATTAAGTGAACTGAAATTTATGTTTATTTGTTGCAATGTGATGCATATGTATTATAATATTATACCCATTACCCAATATTATTCAAAACGATTTAATGATCTAAATCGTGATATAATGACGATCTGCAAAATAGGAAATATTCAATAAAATTGAAAGTTCTCATATTATATTATAGATCTTTTGGACGTTGCACCTTATGTCTCGCAGTACAATTATTTTATCGATTATAAAAATAAGAAATGCGTAGGTATTTATAACCTCAGATTAGCAAATATATGTATAATAATTAACTTCTGTTTTATGAATGGTTACCATATGGTCGACATGGTAATATGGATAACATATATCCTTTAAATCTGTAATAATGATATTAGAAGGAATAATATCTTTAGTATTATACCTACGAGTAGAATTTTATTGTATTGTATTTTAATTGTTAGGTCACTGTAATAACATGTGAATATGTGAAATATCCTTTAACAGCGTAATAATTAATTAAATAATTATTTTAAAAAGTAAAATAGAAATTGTTTTTACACATACTAACGTGTATTTTTACTAACGATATAATTCATATTGTTAGTTAAATATACATTTTATTATTTTTGTGCTTGAGTCTTATATTTTAAATTTATGTTTACATGTTAAATGTTGAATCTTAATCGGTTAAGTACCTATATATGCTTTTAAATATTATAATAAATAATATTCCCAAATATTATTACATCAAATATGATTTTAAAAGATTTAGTAAAATGGTACCTAGTTTTTAATCGATCGACTATTGTAAAAAGCAACTTTTTATTGATTACATTTATATTTGATGTTGACACTATAATTAGCAATTCACTATAATAATATATTAATTAAATAACGTATTTTATTAATTAGATATTTGTAGTACTTATAGGTATTTTAAATCATTTCAAATTCTACTGCAAAAACATTGGTCTATGTATTATAGATTGCAAGTATCATTATAAATATTTAAAATATATTTTATATGGTTATTGTAATCTTCTTTTCAATTTGTCAATAATATTTACACTTTTTATAGTGTAAAGTACGTAACATACAAACAATTTAGTTTATATCAAGATTCATTACAACTTATTATTTATAATTATACGTTAAAGTTGTACATAAATTTAATTTATTTAGAACTCAAAGAGCATAGAGTTTCTTAATTATTTCACTGAATGATATACTGATTTAAACTTATAGTTCATTTTAGAATTTACCTAAATAGTTTATATTACAATATACTAACATACAAACATTTTTCGGCTCGACGTTAATACGTCATATAAGGTATAAATACTTATACAGTCTTAAATTATACAAAATGACATCAAACGACAAAATATGTTCGTTATGGATTGAATTTGCCATACTTTGTTTTGTAGTTAGTGTGTTTAATTAACATAAAATTATTAATAACTCGGTACTTTTTTATCCACAATATTATTGACCTATTATATACAGTTAAACGACCTTTACCTTTACTGACTTTTAATTTATACTTAAATACATTGTGTAAAGAAAACAACTAATAATGATAAATCTGTCAATATTATCTCTACATATTACAATATATGTTTTCATTCATAATATATTGTGTGTGAACTTTGAGCGATAAGTAATCTTTATTTATTTTTTAAAACATTAAAACAACAAATGTTTACTCAACTTGTTTCTTTAATTTCACCTTAAATATAAATTATTATTTTGATTATCATATATATATATATATTTATATAATCATTTTAATACCTACTGGCTATTATAACTATACAGTATATATTATAGTTTTAGGTTAGATTTAATTTAATTTTTAAAAATTACTTGATATTCAAATTATGTTATTTAATAAATATTTATAACTAAGATTTGCCAAAGTGAGGTATATGTATATATTTTATATTCTTAACGTTATAACATTACAGAAGAATAATTTTAAAACATTACTTCCCGAATTTGAAAAAAAAAACACTGATTGTCCATTGTAGTTATTGTATAATGCATGTTAATATTGAGATTGATTGTTCGTTTTAATAACTAGTAATCCTTGATATATACCATACATTATATTTCGTTGTTTCCTTCACCTTCGTATTACTATTTTATATGTTTATTATACCAAAATATTGATTAAGCATAAGGACAACGACAATGTATATTAACAAATGCGTTATTTCTGTCCTACGCGCTTAACTGCAAATAACCTTTTAGGGTTTATTGATCTGCTGAGAAAACCAATCGTTTTGATATAACTAAATTCTTGCTAACATTTTTTAAATTTGGTTCCTTAATATAAAATATTATACCCTCTTCCCCTTTTCTATAAAATGGCAAATATTTAAAAAAATATCCACAGCTATATTATATAGGACGGGTCAGGTGCGTCGGGTCATTGTGTGTAATATTATGCGAAATTGAATGTGTGCAATACAAAATAACAAAGTGAGTACGATTTTTAAATTGTTTTCATAATCCTTGAATATCATTAAGGCGTTCAAAAAACGTGTTTATGACAAGTGGGTACGATTTTAAATGTATGCGATGTTAATACATGGCAACAGAGTGGACCCGGGGTAATGGCAACATTATATAGGCTTCTAGGAATAAAAAACAAATGATGTGTAAAAAAATCCACTGAGACATAGAAGTTTTGAAAATATATACGATATGGTATAATTATATTGGTATATAAGTAAAATTATTAATATTATAAAAAATATTCAATACGGTTCAAGTTTTTTTTTATCTAAAACTTTCGAACACTACCTATATATACATTTTATGCATTATAACGACACCAATGGTTAATGGTTTGACCATTCTATAGTAGATAACCGTACGTTAAACAGTAAAATTGATTATTTTGAGATAAAATTCATTATCTCATCGTAATATGCATATGCTGTGATAGTTTTTTTTTATCGAGCATCAACCAATAATAAATTGGATTTGTGTCTGTGATGACTTTTTCCATGAACTCGACCTTGTTTGCTATAGGCATAAACTGTGTGTTCCCGGACCGAACGTATCCAATCCAATCGTTCGTGTTAGTTATTAATTATATCAATAATTTGTTTCCGAGGAACATAATGGTATTTTAAAGTAGATAAAAGGTTAGGTCGCACGCCTTCGTAATAAATACAAGAAAATTGCAGAATAGAGACAAGTGCTACTTATTTTCATTATTATTTTTACGCCAAATGAATACGAGTATTATAATTTTTTAATTTGTTTTATTTCGATCAAATAAATTCGATCGTTAAAGACGGAAAGTTTATGAGAAAAAAATAACCCCACTCAGATAAGTTAAATTCATATGGGAACTTCAATTATTTAAGCTGCAATAATTAAATAATAAAATCAACCAGTATCAAAATTTATATTAAACAAAATATATATTTACATAACTCAATTAAAATAAAAAATATAAGATTAGCGTTTCAAAACAATTCAAAACTTCAAACAGAGCGATAATAACATTCTGAAACTTTTTATTACTTTTTATTGTAAATACCTTTTCAAAGATTCGATTTATTTTCTATTACCTAATAATATAGTTTTTTGAAAAATAAATAAACGATATCGACCGAATTTTGTTTCACGATTGTGAAAAAAGTTAAAAAAATAAAAAAAAAACAGCCAACCTCTTTAATCATACATTATAGTTTATGCCCAGCAAAAATATTGTAATAATATATTATATTACGCTTATATAGGTATTTATGTCCCTCGCAGGGGCGGATCCGGGGGGGAGATCACCCCCTCCCACCGTTCCATCAGAAATTTGAATTTCACATATGGACATTTTGCTGAATGTATACCTATATGATACGTTCAACTCAAGAAATTATACTTACTTCCCCGTTATCTTGGGTCAACCCTCCCCTCTCCCACTACAATGGGCTGAATCCGCCACCGGTCCCGCGCATATGCTTCGCATGTAATATCACACGCGCGTGTGTTCGTATATTATGTTCATATTATATTATTAGGTAGGTATCGGAAGTAGTGCCGATGAGGTATACTCGTTATATTATGCATATATTACATCAGGTACCATATTATTTTATTTCCTTTTAATTACGTTATTTCAACACAATGGTTTACCGTTTTTATTTTGTTATTATTTCTGCAACCAGCTACAGTATTAAATGTATTATCACACTGTACACGAGTACAGTACCTATATAATAATAATAATAATAATAATATTATGTACACTCGCGTGTGTTGCATTATAATAATAACATCGCGGCGGATAGGATTCACAATAGCGTGCGGCGCAAAACTGGTCTTGAAAATCGTACGCAATTGACCCCGGTCTACAAAGGGCATTGCTCGTGAAACAACACTGTAGTTGGCGAAAGATAACTAGGTACAATGTTGATTAGCGCGTAGAAAAAAAAAAAATAATAGAAAAAAAAATAATACAAATTTTGTTTGAAAAAAAAAAAAAAAAGAAATATACCTATATACTTACCTCTTTGGCCACACGTCGACTGGTTTGACAGCATAATATATATTTATATTATATAAAGTTATTCGTTACGTTGACGGTCATGGAACTATATACATATTATTCAACAATTTACTATGCCCAATTATTTGTTTAACTCGACCATAATAATTGAAGAAAAAAAAATCCTATTAATTTATATACTTATTGTATTTCAACGATTCCAACGATTATTACTTCATCTTTGTTTCCATAATATTCGCTATAGTTTTAAATTTTTTATTATTAGTGTAAGTACCGAGTCTGAGCTTGTAATGTTTGCAGAAAAAATTTACGTTTATCATTCACAATATTCGTCAAATACCGTAAGTTTTTGTGAAAATTGACAAAATGTTTATAAATAATAATATATTATACTGTGTATAATGTTATATACCTCTATAGTATAGCACCATACTCAAAACTTAATTTATTAGATTCTGAGCGAAGCGAGGAATATATTGTTTTTTTTTTTTTGTGTATGAAAACATTTTTTCGGGTACAAATATTTGTCCTATTACTACGAAAAAGGTATGCTTTAAGTAGAAAATTGCATCTAATTGGTACTTTAGCTGGCTATTTAGCTCATTTTTCGAATTTCTCAAAAATTTGTCTTTGGGAGAAGAAAAACTACCAAAAAATGGCGATAAATTGGCAGAATTACGGATTCTTTTATTTAAATTTTTTTTATTTCGTGACAACTAATTGAGTTTTGATCGTAAGAACTTGAAATTTTTTTGAGTGTTAACATAGATAATATGCAAGCATGATAAAATTTTGGAATGGATTGGTTGATTTTTTGACCAAATATAGAGATTTAATCTTTTTTCCAAAAGTGTTTAATATTTCCTATAATTTTTGGTTTATCACTTGGAAAATTTTATCCTAGTGTAATCATATAGGTACTACTTTATCTTTTTACAAAATATTTTGAAAATCGTGATTGACAATTTTTTTTTATAAGCTTTTAAAATTAAAACTACCAAAAATCGGCAAAATTACATTAATTTAAATTTATTTATTTCATGATAACTAATTAGGTTTTGATCATTGGGACTAGAAAAGTTTTTTAATATTAACAATGAGTTGTTTATTGAAAAAAAATTTAGAACGATTCGTTGATTTTCTGACTAATTATAGAGCTTCGAAATTTTTTTCAAAAATGTTTAATATTTCATGCAATTTTATGTTTAATGGTTTGAAAATTTTTTAAAAGCCTACTCAAATACTATTTAATCTATTTCCAATATATTTTCCTAAAATTTGAAAATTTTTGTAGAATTGAATTTTATGTTTTTTTTTTTTTATGTCTGAAGATACTTTTTTGGGTAGAAATAATGGTCCGATTATCACAAATAGGGTATGATTTCGGTAGAAAATTTCATCTAGTTGGTACTTTATCTAGCTCATTTTCGAATTTCACAAAAATTTTTCTTTTGGAGTAGAAAAACTACAAAAAAATGACGAAAAAACGTCAAAATTTACAGAAATCTTAATTTTGATGAAATTGATTATAGGTTTTTCATCATAACTAATGTAATTTTGAACGAAGGTACTTTAATTTTTTTCTAGTTTTCTTATAGGTAGTTTACACATGTGGTAAACTTATGAAACGACCTATCAGTAACAGTATATAATATATTGTTTTATATTGAGTTTCGCTCAGAATCGTATTTTCTAATGCAATATCATTGCATTTAAATCATAATTATAATAAACCATTAATTTCTCCGACGAGCGAAGGAACGAAAGAATATCCAAAATCGTTTTTCTCCCTTTTTTTTTATTTGGGCCACATAAAATATTTTATTACGCCGACTGCAAGTCGAAATGAACGGAAAGGTAATTAAAAAAAAAAAAAAACTAAAATTTCATATTGGTACATATTTATACATATATATTGTGTATAACATTTATATTTATATATTGTGAATAATATTTGAAAATGTATCTATAAAAAAATTAAAGATATATTTTAAATTAGTGTAAATTTCGATATCGAGATAGTTTTTTCACTATTTTGGATATATCTGGTTTGTAGTTGCTGCATGCTACAAGTTGTCAAGATGTGAATCAGTAAGCCAATTTCTGTACACTTTCTTTTCATATTTTGTTTTTGAATATGAAGTTTCACATAGACATATACATTTTTGTATGGTTTTGAAATTTCCTGACGCTAAATTCCAAAATTCTTCGTGATTATAACCGTTCGATTAATAATAATGCGTACTTACATAGATACGAGCAACGGCCAATTTAGCGATAAGATAATATAATTATATTAAAATCGTTAAAAATATAAACAGTTTTCAAAATGAAAATACCAAAAACTTAATCATCCTTATAGCAATCGCATATGACACTATTTTATATTTATAATATTAGTTTTAAAATTTATATAAATTCTATATAGGTATATTGTGGAGAGATAACGATTTATGTTGAACACTTATAACTACTGTTTATAATATATACTAATCGTGTTCGCTAAAAAATAACAGACGAACAATTGGTGTTGAAATATATTAAATTTAATAATTTAAAATATATATATATATATAAAGCAAACAAATACAAGTATCAAATATCAATTATAATATACAGAACGACTATATTTAGAAGGTAACTACTTATCAGCAGCAAATTAATTTTTAAAATATATTATGACCTTATAAAATTACGATAAAATGGTTTATTTCGCGACGGTACTTCATTTTATCAAACGAACATAATACAATATTCATCAACAACATAATATATGTTATGTACTCATAGCTATTATTTTTATCATATTCAATTGTGTAAAACGGATTAAAAACAATACACAGTGATACGAATGCGTAAATTACAACTATTATTTTGTCCTTAATACATTAAATTATCGAAATAGCAATTTACTTTTGATTTGTAAATGTATCTACGAAATGAAAATTAAATGCCAACGACGATATACCTAATATAACGTTTAAAATATATGATATTATATGTTCTGTCACTTGCAAACCTGTCACTAAGTATACGTACGTCTATAGAACTATTCGTTATTATTATTTTACATTACCCTTTGTCGATCTGTAGGACGAGGGTCATTCTTTTATTTTTTTGTACGTACTGACCATGGTATAAAAATAAAAATAAACAAATAATGTTTTTTTCTCCAAACGATTCTAAGACATTCTAGTTTTGGCGACTATGACGGTAATAACAATAAATAACAAGCTGTATAATATATCTGTTACACGCTATTGCGTTAGTCGAACATATGTACGTGTAAACTCGTTAAATGTTCGGCACAAAAAAAAGTAAAAACATGTTCGAAAATCACGGTGTTAGAAATATTGTATGTACCGGCGGCGTGGACATTGAACAGTGATCGATTTTCAGGGATTTATTTATTATTATTATTATTTTTTTGCCCGCGTTTCGAACTGTTTATTATCATATTTCGTATTTTATAATCTCAAAACAATCGAACCAAATGTCGAAAAAGCGATTTTACTTTTAGCAGTGCACATTGTTATTATAGATTAAAGGAATTGTACGCGCAGAAAACGTCATCGAATTAAGTGAAGCGGATGAGGACTTTTGTAGTGGTTAAAAACCCTATTCTTATTTTCAAGAATAATAAATTTTCACCTGAAAAATGTTCTTAAAAAATTTAATTGCGCATAAATACATTCATTATGTCACAACTGTCACGATTGGCATCATTGTGTAAACCTAATTTTATCGCCAGTCAGCAATGCTGTGGCTATAATACGTTGCGCTTTTATAATCGAACACCAAAATAATTTTACACCGTCAAAATGTGTTCTTATCAATTGCCCAAACCAGCATTACGATGACAACATCGAAAAATTGCAAAATAATATTAATTAATTATATGACACTCAAACACGCGTTTATAATGTGCAAAATACAATCTTATAGGTATAACCTCCTGCAGTGTCATGGAATACACTTGTGGATCACTCATATTGTTCTGCGGCCTTTCTAGAAAAATATGAAAAAAACTTGAAGTCCTCAGCGTTAATTATTATAATATTGTTTTATGATTTATAACAATTAGCGATTTCCTGATGAATACAGCGGTGAATAATTAGTTAAATAATAGTTAAAATGTCGCATAATTTTTTTTTTTTTTTTGTTAGAATTAAAACGGCTGTCGAATAAAGAAACGACATTTTTATTATAATAACGTAACGTATTACACGCATCAATATATTATTATAATGTACAATACGCACGCTCGCACTCGGCGGCCACTGTATATAGGTATAACGTTGTCCAGGGTCATTACCAAACAAAACCGATATGACTAAAACCACTGTAATTACGCAATAATATTATTATGTGAATAAGTTCACGGATCACGATATCGGTTAGTCTCCCTCCACTCAACGCACTATATATTCGATAATAATTATTAATTTCAATATCGATACCTATATATATATATATTTTATAGATCATTTATAGTCACGAGAGTATATTGATCAGTATATTTACACAAACGTACAAAAACATATATGTATTATAATACAGGACGCTTAGAATAATTAAAAATTTAATACAATTTTACGTTATAAAGTCGTTCTGCAATCGTTTATAAACCAAATCTTTTACAGTTGTAATTATCGCGATATTCTGTAAAATTTCCGTCAGGTGAACGATAGTAGTATTAGGCATAATCTAACCTGACCTATCCTAACCCGGCCCCGGATTGGTATAAAAACGCATATGAAAACATTTATTGTGAAAAATAATCGAAAATTAAAATATTAATTTTTTACGCCTATTGTATTAAAAAATACAATTCGCTAGACAAATCAATAACTATTTGTGTATCTACGTATAAAGGATAGCATTAAAAAAATTTGGCTCGGTAATATATTGAAATCGAATTTAATCTATCTGGTTCCGATCTAACCTAACCTAACCTATTGTTTTGCACCCCTTGAGATTAGAATTAAAAAAATTTAATTTAATTTAAAATCTAAATAATATATTATTATCGTGGTGGGTGCGTGAAATTCGTATCGATTTATATAATTCGAATGAAATAATTATAGCCTCTATATTATATGTCCGCCTGATACTGGTTATTTTTTATTATTGATTTTTTTTTTTTTTTTTTTAATGTAATTTATATTAGATTTAATATTAAAAGATAATAATAATAATATTTTTTATAAAGTTATAAATATAATAAGACATAAGTGCAATAATAATCGTAAGCGGAACGAAATTTTCGATGACCTCGTTTGAGGGGGGGGAGGCTTTTATTAACTATTATTACTTCTCCCAAAAGGTACCCCGTCGAATCAATGACCGTACGGACGTATTCTCTGCTGTGTGTCTGTAGGTCAATTACACCAGACTAAACACACACACACACACACATATTTGCAAACACACACGTACGATACACATTTATATTATATTATAATATTATTTGTTATACAATTTTCTCTTTCCCGCCGTTGTCCCTCTTATTATTATATCGCACATAATAGACAATATAATATTGGGTACGTTTTTATTCTCTTGTTGTCATCGTCGTCTTCATTCAGTATATAATATCGTAATAATAATTTTGTGTCATATTATTATATTATATTATATAGTGTGTATATATTATGTATATAGGTAGTATATACAAAATTGATCTTTTTCCCGAGACGGTCTCGTCGTCGTCGTCGTCGTCATCTCAACGGTTGTTATTTAACATCGACAACAATATGATATAATATTATTATATGTACGCCAATACGTTGTGTGTTATTATATTTTATATTAATAAAACCGGCAAGTCGATTGTGAAATAAAACGTCGGACAAGCTATATATATATATATATATATTATACGTTGTATTGTGTACGAGTACAATATTAACACGTCAATACTGCGAATTTGGTAAAATATAAATATCGTGCAATACAGTATAAAACACAATATCATTACAAAGACAATTATTATTAATAAGCAGGGCTCTGAATGCTAAAAAAAAACCATTAAAAAAAGCTTTATTCGTATATATTTATTTATCGCAATTATTCCCTTTAAAAATTATAAATTTGATATTTATTTTAATCCTTAATTTTATTAATTATATTGTTCTAATTAATTTTTAAAAATCTAATAGATGACATATGTTTAAAACAATTTATATGAGTTTATATTGTATTTATATGCGTCGGTTATAGTTTTTTATTCGTATCTTATGGAGATGCATAATTATTAAATTTAAAAACAGCCAAATATAAAATTAAAGACTTCTTCGGGTAATTTTTTAAAATGGATACCTACATAATTTGATAATATAAACTCGTATTAAATATGAATAAGCACTAAAAATTAATAAAATGATAAAACAAAATGCAAAAAAATACAAAATAAAATTTTCACTTTTGATGTAGGTATGCGTTACATGAATCGAATTACGTACTAGGAATACATTGTTCTAAAGTAACTAAAAATATTTCAATTTGCTTTAAAATCTGGGTCCCATTATCCATTAATAAGGTTAGAAACCTTATATTCAGATTTATTTTTGTCGATAGAAGATACTCATGATATGAGAACACGTTATTCATACAAATTAATTAACTATTGAGTTTATTTGATCCAAATGTATTATATTAAGGTTTTACTCCATAAAATCGTTTTAATTAGGTAGGTAAGTCTTATTTATAATTGAATACAGATTCGACAACGGTGCTAAACTGCTAAGTCGGACGAGCGTTTTGATTATGGTAATCGCAATTTCCTTAACAGCTACATTATTGTTATTTTAATTACTAGGTTATTATATATTATTATTAGCACAAGGGGTTCTTAAACACAATAATAATGATTATTATTATATTTTATCTATTAACCGCGCGCAAAATCCCAGACATTTCGATTTAGAAAATAATACAATTTTGTTTCGATCTCGAGAGCGTCAGCGATAATAATTATAATAATAACAATGATATATTATCATAGTTTTATTTATTCCCCGTTCATGTTATAATCATTTTAACGCTATTCTAATGCCCTTCAAAAATCGTTCCGAATTAAAATATTAAAATATTATAAAATATAATGTAATTGTCGTTACGTGCAATTTTATTTGAATTTTTTCAATGTCACTAATCGTGTGACAATTAATATACGCACCTATACGGTCCTTGCATAATTGCAAGTATCGCATTTAAAAAAATATATATAATGTTAAAATACTTTAAAAAAACACATACTGCCAGCTGTTGCTGTACTTCTATATATGACGTAAATAGGTACGCGTGGTGACAAATTTCAATTTAATTGTGTGTTATAAAAATATAATATTGGTCCTACTATATTTACCTAAGTAAAAAATATAAACATATTATTTACTTTTGCGTATATTATTTAAATCTGTGTACTATAAGCGCAGTAATACACCTACAATATTATATTTGGAAGGTAGATTTCGTTTGTTACAAAAATATACTACAATTTATAATACATAAAATATAATATATTATATTCGTATTCTATCTTAACCCTTTAAATTCTATTAAGAGATATTGTGGTATCGATTTTCGTTAAACTAAATTTATTGGAATAAAAATAATATTATTCGAATAGATATTGCAAAATGTAAATAATTTGATAGTAATATTATATAGATTCTAAATTATATTATGATACGAAAATTATCGCATATCATAGTTATTAAAATAAAATAATATTATATGAATATATTTAAATACAATATAGTTATTATAACTATACTCATTTCATACTCGAAACACGAATATCAAAAATTGTACACTATTGATATTATATGTTAAATTTGTTGTGTTTTGCATTTTGGATAAAATTTCACCGTAGTTTAGGAGTAAGGTATTTATAAATGATATTAATAACATAATGTTAATTTTAGTAATTATAGACTTATATAATATAATGACTTATCAAATACAATGTAACTTAAAAGAATGTCTGATTTGTTCTATGTTGATAATAGTACCTAGTGTGTCTTAGCTGTATGGAGTCTCGGGTGTTACGCTGGTTGATATTCGCGAAAAACTTAAGTCTCGTTCAAAATACAAAATTATCATAAATCTTACAATTTTAATATTATTATAATTAGAATATACATATATGTATTGCTCAACACACTAAAATGTCTATATCAGCACATATCTCATCTGTATACACATACACACATCTATACAACCCTTAGATAAGGAGTCGCATCGGTCGGATTTAATTAAAAAGTAATAGTTATTTGCTTCATCAATGATTAATGATATAATTTATTTTGTAATGAGTAAAACAGATAATTAGTCTCAAATAAGTATTTATTATAAGGGGGTCGTGAGGCAAATGACTTTATTTTGTTGAGATTTAGTCATAGTCAAATATTATTCATTGCATTACGTATTTTGTTATTTGTAAATTTATTTTAATACCTACCTAGTTAATTAGATTATTCATTTTTAAATCTACCTTCCTATAAATCATATTTCTAAAATGTTCATCTTCTTCTTCTTCTTATTCGCCTTACCTCCCAACTATATGGGGTCGGATACCCTAGTTCTACACCACCATCGATTTCGATCATCTTGTTCATTCGCACCAAATATCACTTAATCCCATCTATCCACCTTTTCATTGGTCTTCCTCTCTTCCTCTCCATCTCTTACCATCAACATTCATTTACATAACAACTTTTACTGCCTCTTAATCATCTTCCTCATAACTTGCCCAAACTATATCAGCTTATTCTCTCTCATTTTCTCCACAATTGATGCGAATCCTATACTTTCCCTTATTTATTCATTTTTTATTCTATCCACTCTAGTTATTCCACACATCCATCTAAGCATTTTCATAGTCTAAAATTTTGATATAATATAATATAATATAAATTATTAATTTATTATACAATAATTGTTTCTTTATATTTCAAATGAAAACAAAATAATAAATAAATAAATTGCCAAATAACTTAGAATTTGATCACTTCATTTTTCATAATTAATATAACCATGTTATAATCAATATTATTTATAGTATGACACAATATATTTTTTAAATTTCTTAGATTGTTCGTTATGTATGCAAACACTTTTTCGAGTAGAAGTAGTAGTCTGATTATTATTGTATACGAAGTAAGTTTCTGTATGCAGATGGTAATTACTATCTACTTAATTTATAGAGATCATTTTTCAAATTTCCCAATTTTAATTGGGATTTTAATTACTTGACAAAAATAATTTTAGTCATTTTGTTTTAAATTTAAATCAAAATATCAAATAATATTAGATACCTAATTAGTTAAACATGTTTGCTAATAATAATAAATTAATATTAAAATATAACAGATTATTATGTAGTATGATTTATGGCAATAGTTAACTACTTATAGTATTTTTATTTCTATTCTTACTTTTATTAGAATAAAAGTAATACCAAAACGATAGCACGATTTTCACTAAAGCATTTGTTACGCTCGGTTTTAAATATATTACATTTTAAAAATATAATATACATCAATAGAACCGTAAATACGTATACATTTGTTTATTTTTTTGTTGAAATGTGAACTGTTTTTGTATAGAACCTATTAACCTACAGGTACTTAAACCAATTTCTCGGTTGACATTTTTTTTTATGCCTTTGTATTCGGGTGTAAGTGTGTAAGTGTTTGAGTATAATGATATCATATTGTTTACATAACTTATTGTAAATTGTTTTTTTCTTACTTTATTTTTTTGGCAATTCTTTTCAGTAGTCTGTTTTAAAGTTTTTTTTTTTTTTAAAGATAAGTTTTTAAAACATAAATTACATATTCAAATGTACTTTATATAATATTTACGTTCTACGTTTAAAAATATGTATATATTATTATACATTTAAAAAATACGAATTACTGAATGCCGACAGGATAGATAACATGTAAAATGTTGTAGATGTTAGGTAATCGTTTTCATCGATTATCTTTTTCGATTTAGTAGATAATATATTATTATAATAATAATTGTATTATTATATGCGTAGCGTATATCGTATTATAATGATAAATAAAGGTATTATATAAAATTATTTTAAGAAAGTCAATGTGCTTCAATTGATGTTTATTAAAAATATTTTCCAAATTTTAATAAATCGTAGAAATATATTGAAAAAAAAATTAATTGTAACTTTAATGTATAATACAAAAAATATATAAACATGTTTAAAAAACAATATAATATCACGTTTATGATTAAAAGGAACGATGCTTTTATCCGAAAAAGATGTAAATTAAGGTAAAATATAAAAATAAATACAATATTATTAAGTTTCCACAGTCTAACGTCAAAATCTATTATAACATTGAGTTTTTATTTTGTATACATTTATATTGTATAGTTTTGGTCTGGTTAAATGAAAAACGCAAATTGAAATTATATTTTAAATTTTGTAAATGAAATTATATTTTAATAAACAAAAAAAACATTTTAATTAAACATTTAATATTCACAAGTCGTCAAAATCAGTTTCTTGTAGATATATTTTTTAAAATTAATTAAGTACGCATGGGTGTTATTTAAGAGAATGCAAGAAGGGTCACTTGTCTCCTGGAATTTTTTTTATATTGATCTAATATTCTATATTAGTCTCTAGAAAAAAACTAATGATCTTTAAAAATTTGCATTGCCCCTCCTTAAAATGTTTATATGGGCGCCTATGTAAGTACGTAAATAATAAATACTATTAAATCGTTAATGATAACTGATGTTAATATACATTTCGATTACATACCGAAAAACGTAAATAAATAACAATTGTTTATTGATATGTTTTGGATTCTTATAATGCATTTTTTTATATGATCATCAGATCAGGAAGTTCTCAAGGTTAGAAACAATGTTCTACTTTGTAATTTGCATATATTTTATTATATTTTAATGTAATACGGTTTGAACATAATTTGCGTATAATAATTTTTGTATTAATGTTAAAACGCTTAAAATAAATGTATACATGAATACTGTTTATTATTTGTATTTAGTAATTGTGTTTAACTATAGACATCATATAAAATTTTATTTTTTTTATATATATAGTATAATAGTCATTCAAAAAGACATACAAATTTATTTCTTAGATCTTTTGAGTGCTCAATATAAATTTAAGACTTGTGGTCCCAAAAAAGTTTAATTTTCTTACGAATATTTATACGTTACGCAAAATATGTAAACTACTT
This sequence comes from Eriosoma lanigerum, assembly GCA_013282895.1. NCBI lineage: Eukaryota > Metazoa > Arthropoda > Insecta > Hemiptera > Aphididae > Eriosoma > Eriosoma lanigerum. The sequence goes on along the minus strand of CM023359.1, from coordinate 11,021,464 downwards.
AATTAAATGGTGGTGGATTCAGAAGAATGTAGTCAGAAACTTGCAGTCGATTTAATTTTCAATGTAAATTGGACTTCGTACGTTTATTGATAATTGTTAGGTATAATAATACGATGGGTTACGAATTTACGATACCTATATAGTTACTTATATTATAATATGTGTTTTGGAATAAGAGTTACTTGAATTAAAACGGATACAATTTAAAAATAATGTATTTTGTAATGTATTATCAATAATACCTATTATACTTAGTAATAAAAGTAAATGTATATGACTGAACTAACCTATATTTTTATAATTTACAGACCTATTTCCATGATCACGATGTGTTTTGAGAGTTTAAAGTCGTATAGAAATAACATAAAATATAACAATAATAAAGCGATTAAGTGATAAGGACTTATTGCAGACAAAAGAGGATAGGCACGACTGCTGAAATTCGAATATAAATTGCATAAAATAATGTAAATATATAGGAGAGAACAATATCCACGTTTTAAAAACGTCCGTGATCGATACGTAATAAAAATTTGCATAAAGACTCCTAAAGATGTCTGAAGACTGTAATGATATTACGTTTGCCATATTATCCTTGTTGTAAAAAGACCTTGTGCTCAACGTTTCCAGCCGGACGCGGATACGATAAAATAATTACTATTATACGAGTAATTTTTTAAAAATTTTTAGCAGTTACAACGAATATAGTTTTTCCACTATATTGTCGGGGAGGTGTATAATACAATAAAATATAAAATATATATGGCTAAAATACTAAATCGCGTAGGTAGGTTTTTTTTTCTCTTCTCAAATCCGAGGTCACCGCCATTATCTGGACAAAAGGCAGTCAGATCGTTGTCCGAGCGCGTGTGAACAAGTTTGTTATATTATATGTATGTGTGTGTGTTTTTTTATCATATCATTTTTTTGTTTAATTTATGCACGGATATTTTTTTTCTTCACTCCTCTTGTACATTGCGTACGAGCGTTTAATTTCACGATGTTTTTATATATACAGACACACACACACATATATATATATATATATATATAATGTGTGTTACATTGATAGGACTTTTATACCACGACCACGACTCCGGTATAATATAATAATACCTGTAACCTGTATATTATTATATTCGTGTGGTTATCTCGTGTATACTCGCAGGCCTAAGTCGTCGCGCGTGCGTGTGTCAGCACCACACAAGGTCACTGGAGGAACGCGTTGCGAGCGTTTTAATTATACGCGCGCGCGAGCTCGCGCTGCAGAGTTCTGCGAGGGGCATTGCTCCGATCGGCTGGAAGAGTCAAGGCCGAGTGTTGCCATCTGCGCAACCATATCACGATGGGAGCTGAATATATTTTATTATATATTATAATATATTACACACGCATAATATAATAATAATAATAATAATAATGTATAAACGACGTTCGCAACTCTCTCTTCCTCGTGCTCTTACACCAATAGCTACATTGTAACGTTCGTTAACATAATATAATAAAATGTAAAATATCACCCAAAAAAAAACGACTGTTATAATATATTATTATATACACACAATACTCGTAGCCCAAAAAACACTTTTATTTTTACTTTTTATTATTAAAATCGTTTTTCAAATCTTTTTGTTTGTTTGTTTGTTTTTTTTTTTTTTTAGGTACCTATAAAAGTTATACTCATTCGATTGGATTTCGCAACTGAACGTACAAAAATATAATACGTATAATCTTCTTTTATTTATTTTTGAGTCCGTTACGAATGTTTGAAAAATCATCGTAGCTTTTTTCCGCTTCTACATCGAATTTCGTAGTTGTATCTCTGTGTGTGCGTGTGTGTTAGTACGGAGTGTGGGATGCGATCATAATAGGAGGAGAATCGGAGAAGGAAAACGAAAATTTTTTCAAACCATACATTATTTTGCCTGTTGCTTGTATGCACGTACCTATATGTGTATAATATATACCTATTCGTGTCTAACATCATGGCGAACACATTCCTTTGTATAATATTCACGTATTACCATAATACCATAACCGTGTTATTTCGCTTTTTTCGCGGCGATGACGACAACAACAACAACAAAAACAACAACAACAACTTAATCACAAAAAAAAAACACTTAAGTGTCTATTATTTATAACCATCTGTTATTTTTAACAATATATTATTTAAGCTACACTGCTTAATTATAATATTATATTCTAGTTTATTAATTCAAAATTTGGTGTCGAAACTCACAAATGAAGTACCTACAACAGTTAAATGTTTTCATCACATTATAATATTATTTACAAACCTATAATAATATACAGATACGACAGGAAAATACTTGGCATTTCCTCGTTATTATCATCATCAGTATTATTATTATTAATCTCAATTGTATATATACAATCGCGTGTCAATAATATTATAGAACTAAATCAAATATATTTTTTGTAGTTTTTTTTTTTTTTTACGGTACTTCAGACTTTTAACGTCAAAACAATCCGTGAGCCTCGCAAATTTGCGATTCGCATGTAGAGAGGTGATAATTGTTATATATTTTTTTTTAAAGTCATAACATAAGTTAATTTTTAATAATTTTAAACGTATACGTACGTATAATAATTATTATACTACTTATTCTTGACTACGTTATTAAGTTCGAAACAAGCCTTACACATTAAACATTTCGTTACGGCCGTTATAAAATAATAATAATACACTCCTAAAAAAAAAAAACAACAGTTGTGATCATATTTTTGTACTTTTATATTTATTTTGTTATAGGCACAAAGTTATTTGTAAATTTGTTAATTGTATTATTTTCTATAGTTTTAAATAAGGATGGGCAAGTTATATATTTTATTATATAATTAATATTTTTTACTCATTAAGTTAAGTTATTCAAGAAAGTTGATGTTAAATTAAAAATTTAAATCACTTTTAAATTTAAGTATACAGAGTTTCCTAAATTTATTTACTAATTGTAATATCTCCGAAAAATTAAAATTTTATTATGCGAATTTTTTAAAATTATTATTTTAGCAATAGACTATAATATTACCTTTATTATTTTTTTATTTGTAAATGTTCAGTATAAAATTAAAATAATAACTTTTTATATTTTAAGTTATGTGAAGTATGATGATAGCCAGTTTAAAGAATATTATATATTTCTATGGACATTTATATGTGTCAACTGACTAATTTAATCAAGAAGTCGATTTTAAGGAATTATTTTCATTTATTGGAAAACTCATACTTTTGATGTTATTTTTTTATATTTTATAACTATTTAATCTATTATATTTTGGAATGTAAAATTAATATTATCAATATTCAATGTTGTGATAAGTAAATAGTTATAAATTATATACTAATATATTATAACTATTATATAAATAGTTTTAGCTATGAAATCAATAATAATTTCTCGAAAAATATTGATAACTGATAAGAATATTAATAATTTAATCACAGTTTTGTTTTAAAGGTACAATATTTTATAATAATACAGTAATATACACAATTTTAAAATAATTTTATACTAGTTGTTACCAAACATCTAATTAAAATTTCTATTACCTACACAATACAATAGGATACGTAATACGTACAATATAAATCATAATATAATTATATATTAAGTATACTAATAAAAAAAAAAACACATTATTATTTATTTATTATAATTCATTGATGAATACCTATATATAATTTAACATTTTCTTATCAATTATAGATATTCAAAAAACCTCTACTATAATAGTTATACGTATAATCTAACGAAAATCATAATATTTTGTTTGCATTTTTTATTATTTTATAATCATTATTCATGATTCATCTACAGACTACGGATAGTCAATATTCATTTTATAATATTTTGTATTTTATTATCCATTGTACTTTCATTCATCATCAGGAACTAAAATATTCTCACTTTTGTTCGGTTCTACTTTTTAGTCATTTATAATTTTTCGTATGAATCAAATAACAATGGAAAAAGTCAAACAATATCTGATCTATCGTAATAATATATAGGCCCAAATAACATACGCTATGTTATGTATTCAAATAATTTTTTTATGTATAACGATTGCGATAGTTAAGTGACACATTCATGTTATAAGATTATGTAGAACGTTTTTATAAATAAATACACATTTGTGTTTGGTTGATTATAATCATATTTTCTAATATTATGATTTTATGGACATATTGTTAACATAAAACTAAAAAATTACATTACATGATTGAAGTTCATGGGTTTATGTAATATCGGTCGATTCCATTTACAATTAATGTTACGACTAATGATTTATTTGATACTAACTGCTGTAACATTTTTTTGTGGTTTATAATTATGTGGGTATATGCACTGCTAAGTACTAATGTTTTCCGTTTTGGTCAGCAGTCTCTGCGGTTTTTTTCATCATTTGAACTACCTACCACCTTGTATATGGACGACCTATTGCATTCCACAGAACGATGACCTGTAACGTCATATTCTCTTCTATTATTTTAAAGTATTTTATTTTTTTATTTACGCTTTAACAATACAACAATAATTAGTAGACATATGCGAGGAAGTGAGCAACTGCCGTTCACAAATCGCAGTTTATAAACTCTTCGGTCTGGAACACGTTTTCGTTTTTGTAATTGTAATACTAAACTGCGCTTATACGTAAAATCCTATTTCCACTTTTTTCGTCCAGTCTTCTAGTGGAAAATTTTCATTTTCGATTTACTATACAATAATCATCATTTTTAATTGATGTGGTCGGATTTCTACATTTGGAGTTAATCGCATTATGACTTGATAATATAACAGGTATATTAATATACCTAGGTACCTCGTTTATAAAATATATTTAGTATATTAATAAGAGTATATCATATAATCATAAAATAAACGATACTATATGATCATAGCCGACAGATCAAAAAGCAATAATGATATATTAATATAAGTGATATTTATATTTTAGTCAAATACTACGTAAGAATTTAAAGTAATAATTTCTTCATTGTTCAATCTTTGAATATGCAGCAATTGTTATTAAATTTATCGTTTTCGGGCACATATTTATATAAATATAATATGACTTCTATACACAATACCATGTAATATTAGTACGATTAACTTTTACTTTATTCAGTTTTTCAAATTTGTATTCAATTAAATTTTATACGCATATTAATTGAAAATAAATGTATAATATAATAAAATATAAAACAATTATTATAATACAATGTATTATAAGTTTGACGTTTGCCTATTATAGATTATTAAAGTATGACCGTCATCTATATTTTATAAATTGTATTTTTCTCGGAAGACGTCATTGTAAAAATACTAGGTACTATGAATTCGTACCTATATAACATTATACGTTATTCGTTATTTTGTTACGTAATAATAACGTCGATTACATTATATTTTATTGTAATTTTTACATTTATAGCTCGTTATTCGTATTCTTTTATAGTAAAAAAGTATTATTTACCCATGTATATATTATATAGCCAATACACTCGCTTGTATTATATACCAATATGGTATCACTGATGCGGTTTTCCTTTTTTTTTAAAGATATTATTTGTTATATCTATTATACATTTAAATATAATCGAATTATAAAATATTTTTAATTTTTCATTGAAATTTGTGAATTATTCAATTTAATTGTCCGTGTGCTGAAACCTGAAAATGTTATTAGTTTGGAATTTTAGATTATATAATATAATGGATAGAGAAATAGAGAATGTCACATCGGTTAAATACGTCACTGTGTAATGTTGATAAGAAAAATACTGTTTTTTTTTTTGGCCGCGGGAGGGCGCATTAAATTGTATGATTCTAAGGGATTTAATTCCCGTTTATATATAAAGTATATTATGAACAAGAAAAATATTGTAAATAAAATTTGTCAAAAGTCGTCATTTATGTATAAGTATAAAATTTATTCTTACTAAAGTAGGTATAAAGTAATATACCAAAGTGCATATTAGTATAAATGTTAATCAATCAAAAAGGGTTTCAAGTAAAAACAAAAGGCAAACAATTTTTATTGTTTAGTATTATTTATGTTATTATAATAATCTATTTTACTTATAATATAATAGTTGTACCTCATGTTTATTCTTTAACGATTTCGATTTTTATTCGAAAAATAATAGGTAAATAATATGTATTTACGGATTTTGCGAACTGAACGCATCGAAGTGTAAGAAACTTCGTAATTATGCAGAATAAAACGTAATAAACTACACTTCATCCGTATATTTCTGCGATATTGCTTTTAGAAAATTAACACGACTCGCTGGTCATTAAATATTTGTTTGAATGGGGAAAATGTCTTTGAAAAATACGATATATAGAAAATGATGTGTGCTACTGTTAGCTATTTACTATAAGCTCCATTTATTTTGAACAATATCGCGGCGTTTATTTAATGTTTTTGCAGCAAGAAGTAAAAATACTATGCATTGTTTACGCAAAGAAAAGTAATAAGTATAATAATTTAAATATTATCTAGAAAGCTACAACAATATTTTCGTATAATTTAATATGTGTTTGTAACTGTGTGTTCACGAAAATTGTTACTACTAAATATTTCTATAACATAACATTGTAGTTGATAGCAGTTTATAGAGCTATTAGCTAGGGATAGTAATAAATAATTGAAATACATAATATGGGTTAAATTAATTTTGTTTAAAGTCATTCATGTGTGTAAACGTTATAAAATTTTCATTTTTTAAATGACAACTTCAATTTTTGACTTCGGGTTTGTAAAAAACAATTTTATTAAGAATTTATATTCTATTAGCTATATATACGATATACCTATTATAAATTAAAAGTTATTAAAAAAAACAGTGTTCGAGTAATGAAATGAGGAAGGTGCAAAAAGTCATCATTTCAATGTATATTATATTATGTAATTCTAGTTATATATATACCTATCCAATAACATTAAAATGAACGCTTTAAATTACTTGTAATAACAATTTTGGTTATATTTAAAACCTCTGTAATTTAGTAGGTAAGTTCGAAGTTTAAGATAATAAGTTGATATATTAAACAATTATCGATATAATTGTTTGTTCGAACACAAAGTTAAAAATAGAGATTTCAAAATTTAAAAATGTATGTCGTATTGCCATAATAATAGACTCTTTCTAACACAAAGTCGAGAAATTTCACCTGAAGACCTCAAGAATGCATCCGCCGTGAAAATTTTTATGAATAAAAACTAATGATAATGCATTGATATGCACATTAATGAAGTGCGTCGGCTATACAATATAGTATAATATAATACGGTACAGAGATTATACATATGTGTATATTCTCCGTGAAGTGTGTTGCACTTAAATAATATACACAGTCACATATTTTACTATTATTATATTATATTTATGCACCAAAAATATGCATAATAATATTATACTTAAGCCCATACAAATCGTACGATAAAGTATTATAATTTCCCATGTCTGTTTTGTGAGCTGTTAAATATTTTACATGTAAAGTCTTAACTTATAACTTAAAAAAATAAAATTAAAATATTATTTACAACATATTATGTAATTATATACTTTGTTATTTAATTCATTTTTAAGTCTGAAATAATTTTAATGGTAATACAATATTATTTTTAGTTATTAAACCTGTATTATAATATTGCATTAGGAATATAAAAGTTATTCCAGTTTGTAGAATCTAAAACGTTAGAAAAAATATATAGATAATTCATATATCTAAAAATTGATGGTATAAAAAATGCGAAAATAGTTGTTTTTTTATTGGATTATGTTTTTAATAAAAAAAACATAGTAGAATGCCATTATTGACATGAAGGAATTATACGGATGGACTAAATTAATTATATTATTTCAAGGCGGAGGATTGTGTTTTCCATATTATTTGAGACGCTGACGAAAGATACTATGTGATAAGTTTGTACAAAACTTCGATTGGTAAAGTTTAAAATAACAAAAACCATATATTATTAACAAACATTTGGAATTACGAGTATTCTAGACATTGCAGAATTTCAAAATATTTTGTAATAAACATATAGATAATAGTTATATAATATATTAATATAAATTATATTTAGTTAAACAATTTTTGTAAGATTTTCTTATCGTAAAATATATTATTTCATAAACAACAAAATTCTCCATGATATGTTAATCACTTATTTTTAATATTTATATAGCAATAATACAATTTTATAAGTGTATTATAATGTAAAATTTGTACTTTTTATGTAAATCAAAATAGGCTTACACATATTATTATATTATATTATCATTTATATAATATATTAAACAGATTATAATAATATGTGTCAATTCTATATCTTGGTTTTTGTTCGTGAAAATAATAATTTATTATTCGTAGAATATTTTATAATGTTTGTCTTATTAATTCAAGCTGGACAGCGAACTGCAGACTTTTTAAATTATATACGTAGACGGTAGACGACATTTATTTCTTTAAATACCTACAATATTTAATATTTTATTATACAAATATTATTTTTATTCTACATATTTTTAAACGCTCATATAAACAAGTATAATGAAATAATATAGGGAATGTAAACGATTAAATAATATATATATTAAATAAGATGTTCAAATATATATTTTTGTTGTTTAACGTAGCATTCACAAGCAAATAATCTTGAAAAATATAAGACAGTGAATATTAGCAGGCACATTGATATAAATGTAAAGAATTGTTTTAAATTAATAATTAATTTTTATAAGTATTTTTATATAAATAAATAAATAAGCTTTTATAGATTTGATAGCACATAATATGATTAATAATTTAACTATAATCAAATATTATAAATTTACTTTAAATATGTTAAAACAATATATATATTGTTGTATAGTCATAGTGTCAATATTTTAAAATTTTGGTTATAGATACATTTTAGGGCTTAAATTACCTATTATAATATCGTTTTCGTCCATAATATAACATTTGTTATTATTGTTATTTGTCATTTTTTCGATATAGGTTACAATGTTTCCTTTTTTTTTATATATATATATCATGATAACTAATATTAATTTTTTTTGAAAATTTTTTTTTATATTTACATTTGTTTATTAGTTTTTGTGCGTTTATCAACATAAATATTTACCCGTTTTCCTTTTTCAAACGATATCGACCTACATACAATTTGTTATTCGTTACAATGTTACGCGTATGACATACCTCATAGATAATATTGTTATCATTATAACATACACGTTGGAAATTATTAATCTGTAAACAACTAAATACGTGTCAATAAACTCGCATCTCGTATATAAATAATAATAATAAAATATTATAGTTAAATATTGTAGTTTAATTTGATTTCCATCAAGATATTATAATAATTTAGATTTTTAAAAAAAAGAATAGAAAATTTTACAATAAAATTTAACGAAAGTATATAATCATTTTCCGAATTATTTGAACAGCGGTGGTAGATGGCTATTACAGGGCAATATATAATGCCATATGAGCTTTGCGCCTTTGTCGCTTATATATTTTCGTGTAGTCCTGTTTAAACTGCAGTGACGCAGACTATATAGACGATATTATATCTCTTACTATTTTTTATGTTGATTTTTAGTTTAATAGTTATTGATGTATGTTTATTATATACGTTTTATTTATTTTTTCTTTATCTAAAATCCACTTGACATTGACTTTGTCAGCGTTCAAGAAATTATATAATCTAATAGCTTATATAAATAGTATTGTACTTATATATTATTGTAGTATATGTCAAACTGCCAGTTCGTAGATATAAATGTATAATTTTATATTATGTACATTAGGAATTAACAGAAGAAACGTAAATATAAAATTACCAGCCAGACAATACAATTAAAATATCTATCACATTGTTTATTATTACTAAAGTTCCAAATTTGTTCCTATGAAAATTATACGTATCTGTGAGTATTACATTTAAAAGTAAAAAGTATCTACAGACTACAAATTTGTTAAAAATATTTAAAATTTCTATAAAAAAAATGAATTATTTATTTTAATATGTACAGTTTAATTGTCTTACGTATATATAAAAATTAAATGGATAAAATTTTAAAAAAAGAAAATAATCCTTACAAAAATATACACGTATTTCTTTGTATTTTTCTTTTGAATTCAATTACTTTTCATTATGACTAAAACTATTATAGTTCTTTAATTGGTTTGAATAAGCTAAAATAGTTTGGGCGTGTTATTAAAAGAAATGATTCAGAAGCAGTGAGAGTTGTTATGAAAATGAATTTAGATGGTAAGAAGGGATGAGGAAGTCTGAAGAAGAGGTGGTTAGATGGAATAGAGATTCATAGAAAGATATCTCGTGTGAATGGACGGGATGTAGGTGATCGAAATCTATGGTGGTGTAGGATTAAGGTGGTTGACCCCATATAGTTAGGTGGTAAGACGAAGAAGAAGATTATAGTTCAATAAAAAAATTTATTTTTATAATTAAATACTTAATATATTATGTTTAAATTACATGTTATTTATAACTTAAACGTAGTTTAAGATTCTTTTGAAAATCAAAACAAATTTATTGAGGTAAAAATGTTAAAATGTCTAGACGTGAATCCTCAGTTGCATCTTTCATTATACATAATATAAATAAATAATATATATCACATTATATTATTACCTAATAGACTTTTAAGAAAGTGTAATAAGTATTTTTTTGTCTTTGGCGATGTATAGTCGTCTCGTCATTGACTCATGTTTGATGTAGTTTTAAGTTGATTTATCGTATATTACGAACTGTGTATATAATATTTGTATAATATGTAATTTATTCAATCTGGAATTACTCCAAATGTATACGCATATAAAAAAACCTTCGGAATTGTTTGAACGAACAGATATCGTACAGGTTATAATAATTTTTTATTTTCAACATTTTTTTTTTAATTTCACGTATATATGAATACTGGACCCCACTGAGAAGACTCGTGTGGAGGCCCAGGAGTTCTAAATTGAATTTCATACACATAATCAAAAAAATTAAGTTCTTAAAGTTAAACAAGTTAAGAAAAAAAGAGAAAAAAGCGAAATTTGATAACATAAATTACATTAGATAAATATAATAATTTTATTATATTATTAATTCATTATAAGACTCCAATAGCCACTGCAGATAATGTATATATATAATAATTATAACAATATATACAGTCGTACAGAGTTTGTCAGTAGGAGATATCAAATTTTAATAAAATATTATTGTCAACGATAAAAAACGATATATTATAATATTATACAACGACAGCGCAGGATAAAAATGAAAAGCAAACGTATTCAGAAATGTGTAGTGAACTTTCAGTTTTTTCACAATTCGTTTTCACCGCGTCCGACGGCGATCTTAACGCGTAAAAACAAAAACACATACGAATAGTACATAAAATATTATTACCTATTATGAAACGAGGTAACAAGTAAGTACAGTAAGTACGTGTCAACGTAGATTTTGCACGTCGGTAAAAAGTACCAACATTATTATAATACATAATAATATACTATACACGGAATAACGGTAGTTTGACCAATATTTAATATAATATAGTTATAGGCCACCACCAGATCTTCCATTTTGACGGACACGCGTGATGCGAAGAAAAACATTTACCTACCAAAACAACATGCTAAAAATAATAATAATAATAATATAAGACGTATATTTTAGTATATTACTATATTACTATAATATTATGTTGTTGTATACAAGAAAAACGCACCTATGACGCGCGTTAACACTTTCGTACATAACTCATTATATACTTGAATGTATTATATTATTTGTCTAGAACAGCTAGAACATTTTTAATATTTTTTTAAAATTTTTATTTTCCGTGTCATTAAATATACAAATTATATACGCTCACGATAATTATATTATCGAATTATAAAATTGTTTTTTGAAAAATAAAAATAATCTTTTCTGTTGAAAAATTATCATGACGGTTTATATATTAAAATTTTTCGACCGTAATATAAATTGTATTATAATTATTGCTATTTACCTATATAGGTATTTAATTATTATTTATTTATGCATAACGTACCTGCTATACTATATAATTATCGACTTATTATATAGGTGTATATTATGTAGGTACTTCTTTGTGACTATCGTTTTTTTTTTTTTTTTTATTCGTGAGCAATTTTTGTAACCTTGGAACGGTTCACGAATTCACGTCGATTTTTATCAAATCCGTCACCTGTATTTACAACCTGTCGTCGTCACACTAGGTTTGAAGGTGAAATGGAAAATAGTTTTCACTTAACTTTCGTCGTCACGCATGTGAACTGTAATGTGAAAACTTATTTTTTAAAAATAATTTAAACGTGATGTTTATGATAGGTATATATTTATGTTTATCATATACGTTGTACGATTATATTATAAAAAGTTTATTTCACTTCGTGTCATAATAAAATACGTAGTACTTACTAATTATTTATATAAATTGTCTGATTTATGTACTATTTAGATTTTAGATACTATTGTTATAAAATTACAATATACTACGCGCGATAGCAGTTTAACGTTTACGTGTTTAGGTATGCATTTAGCTTATAGAGTAAGCACTTACTTATAAGTGAAACCATAACATTACATCAATCTGTCAGCGAACTAAAGAGGCCTAAAGACCTAATTACAGTAAATAGTTTTAAATGTTTTCTCCCAATCGGCTATCATGGAGACTTTTTCGTTACATTTATTTTTGACCGTAATGACGTTTTTTTATAGAATAAAAATATATACAATATACTCGTAAATTATTCTATGTACTATTCGGACATTAAGTCGTGACATACTCGTACAGTCAAGTGTCAACACTGCAACAGTCATATACGAACAGTTAAATAATTTAGTAGTTTAGTGTAATAATTATTATAACTACGTATGATTCTAGTTTACTAATAATTATTTAATATAGTACCTAGTAATGACTAATACTTTACTGTAGTCAAACGTGCGTATGATAGTTTATTAAAGATTTATATTTTAAATAAATATCAAAGAAGCATTCGCCTTGAGGTATACACCTACCTAGTTTTAAATTTTAAGACACATTAGTGAATACAGGTATATATATATATATTATAATATGTAAATACAGTTATAACATATAAACGCAAAATCCATTGTGGAATATATAATATTTTGTTAATTAAAGTTTAACTTTAGTATAGGTCAGGTGGCGTAATTAAGAATGTTTCAGGTGGAGGGGTTAATTATATTTAATAATTTAACAAATTTGAAATTTCTATTTAAACTTGAATTTTATGTAAAACATCAAAATATTATAAATACAGTATGATATGGGGATCTATCAACCCTATATCCTTCTTCCTTTGTAATTGTAACGATATGTACATTATTCGTTAACAAAAAACTACATTCAAATGTTTCACTAAATAGATATTAAAACTTAATATATCGATTCAATAGACACTAAAACTTGTACGACAATGCTTAGACAAATTTGGCGTGTTTCGATAGGTTTTAGTATGTATAGTAGTTTTATTACATAGGTACATAATGAAATAAGTGTAATAAAACAATAACAAAATATATTTGCAAAATTTAATTCAATGTTTTGCTGTTTTTACTATTAAATATCTATCACGAAAATAAATAAAGTAGTAAAAATGTGAATTTATATATTTTTACTAGTTTTAAAATAATTCACAAATGATAAAAATACAAACGATATTAATTACATAAATTGATAATTTACCTACCATATATCAATGTAAGGATAACAAATTGTATTAAAGGCATTGCTATATTATATTTAAAACATTATCGTACTATCGTAGTAAATTCTTTTTACAACGTTAACTAAATTGATAACAGTGAAAACCTTTCTCGGTATTATAATTTACCTTAAACCTACTATATTTGATTAAATTCTCTATGTTAACGTTTATGTCCAATTTTTGCCAAAATATAAAAAGTAAAACTCATTTGATTCAAAATAAATTTATACATCTCGATGATTTTTGGTGCAGCCATTATAGAATGCATTATAATGCAAGTTTCACTATTCTAGCATAACTGCATATAGGTACACTTAGCTGTATGTAGTTTATAATTCTTATAACCAGGTTATGATTGATTATCGGAAGATTATTTTGTTTTTATACATTTGTAATTTAAATAATCGCTCTATCGTGTTATTATGTCGAAAGAGAAATTTGATAATAATGAGTTTTCGTTTATTACCTATATATTATGCGAGTTTAATAGTTGTTTAACATCTATATATATTATACACTATAGTATATCTATATAGGTACAGATATTGAAAAGTTTGAAAGTTAAATTTGATTGATAATTTCACATTCATAGGGAAAGTAGCTATTTTACCCGTGAGATTTGGTAAATGCCATCTACCAAAAGAGTGCCTATATTTATAACTCCTGTGAAAACAAAACATATACAAAAATTAAGTTTACAAATAGAATTTCAATGCCTCTGTGTGAGTAAAAATTAAAATTATAATATTACAAACGCTAATATTCTACGTACTGTTGATGCGGTTGCTGTTGTTACTGTGACTTGTGGGTGAGTACGAACATTTAAATTTTTTCGCAATGAAATGGACGACAGAGTCAATTGTTTATATTCGATATAATATCGATACATCCAACGAAAAAGGTAGTAACTCAATATTTTTCGTTTTTGAGTTACGACTTTTAACACTGCATTCTGATAAAGGATATTTTTCTTTATCGATCACGAAAATGATTGTATTGTACTATCTATCCCACAGAGATAACAAAATAATATTTAAATAAAAAAAATAAATAAATAAATAGAATAATAAATTAATTTTGAATTTTATTTTGCTCCTCCTGAACAATTGACAAAATGGAGTTGCTACCTTTTTCGTTGGATTTATCGATATGTAACGCATTTGAAACAGTTGCATTCAACGAAACCGTACAACTTATGTACGATAATAACGATACACGCGTGCAATGTGCATACGCGAATGCAACGGGAGGTAGAAATGAAAATAATAATAATAATAATAAAAAAATCGCTGCGCGGTCATCGACGGCGGTCGTGCGTATAGAACCGGCGGCGGCGGCGACGAACGTGCGAAAGGTCTAAGACCCTATCTCGCCGCCGCTGCGTCGTCGTAGTCGTCGTATACAGTGGTTGCCTTAAGAGTTCAAGGACATCAAGCCGCACAACGTTCGCGCGCGCCAATGGCACACACACGAAATATTGTGTGTTTTATATTATTATTATTATTTATATACGTTGAATTTTTCTCTCTATAAATTATATATACATTTTTTTTCATTCTCTTCCATATTATATTCTCCCGAGCGCGATACTGATTTTTTATTCTTTTCGGTATTACGTCGAAGTCGCGTCCGCCCCTTTTTGCGGAGAGGTGGAGGACGGGCTCGGTTTCGCAGCGATCGCGGTCTCTCTTTGTTCCAATGGTCCAATGACCTCCTCTATATATTATATTATCTTCTGCAGTGTACCTGTTATGTATAGGCACTTTGTGCATTTGATACGATCTTCGTATAATATAATTCATATACTACATAATAGTTGCTACTATATATATATATATATATACTATATTAAGTACTACCTACCTACCTACCAACCTATACCTGTTGCTGCTACTATATACTATTTATCGGTTTATTTACTATATACAATACAGTGTTGGTACGCGGGAGTCATCGGTCCACGCCTTTTTTTTTTTTTTTTTTTATATATACTGATCGTCGCGAACGTATTTTGTACTTTCCGGCGGAGGCCGATGACGGCAATGACTGTTCCGCTCCCACGCATTCCGATTTTGCGCTCTTTATAATATCGAATATATTATAGTCATTAACCTAACCATAAACTACAAGCTATAGACATTTTCCCATCTTTCTTTGTGGCTGAAGCCCTCGTAGAATAGTTATAAACCCCACCATTTATAATTAATCAAACACTTGTTATTACTTCAGTTTTTTTCGGTTGGGGGCTGTAGCCACGCCTATGGTTATACGCGGACATAAAAAGTTTTCTACAATTTACGGTATGAATATCGATAGAACAAATTAAACATTCTAAATATTAATATAGAGAAACTACGTACACGTCTCACCACCCCCCTCCCCCCACACTTTCGAATTTCGAAAAAATTTAAACACCATTCATTTGTACATAATTTGTGTGAATTTGTACGATATCCCTTTTCCTGCTATAACAAAATTATCCTGTGAGAGAGGGGGGTGAGACGTCTTTTTTTCGAAATTCGAAAGTGGAGGGAACTGATGAGACGTACGTGGTTTAATTTTAAAAGTTTATTATTCTGCACTTGACAAATGCCGTATGACAAGTATTTTTAGTTGTGTAGAATTGTGATAAGATATAAATACCCATAACAAGGTTGAATCAGGATACGGTGAATCATTCAGTACATCGTTCTCCGAAACGGTCTCGTCACACACCCCTTCTGAGAAAATAGGGGTTGATGTTAAAGTGCAGGGGTTACCACGACGACAGGGATTCAAAGGAAATTTCATGTGCATAGGAAAATATATATACACAATATGAACGTGTATTTATTTACACTAGCTTACAGTGTACTATTACTACATACACGTATTTATATATTATACTAACGTAATAATCTACTATATATTAAAAAATTAATAATAATGAAAAAATATTAAAAAAACAAACGTAATTTGTAACACATGATTATATGAAATTTTTTCTCATGGAAAATACTCATGTCAATACCCCAAAAAAGTCCTTTCATTCAAAATTGTATTAGTTAACACGAAATATTTAAAATTGAGTTCGTAATAATTTATAGATAACGATAAATAATATACATAATATATATATATATATATTACTAGGTCACATTTATTATAAACATAATATAGTTATAAAATTAATAAATAAATATCATAACATAGTTAATATAAATAAAAAAGACATTAAAGTTAAAAAATATTAGTTCCATATATATTTTCCAAGTATATATATTAAAAAATATATTTGTTTAAACCAACAATTGACTTTCTTTGTTTTTGTCAAATTAACAGGAAATAACCAATAATACCTTTATAGAACATATTATAAACAATACAGAACTTAAAATTCTCAATATTTTATTATAAAAAAAAGAAAAATTGGTATCTACCTAAAAAAAAAATGTCAAAACTATAAGAATTAGTGGATAAGTAGACTAGTTCATCATGACCCATTTGAGTATTTGACCTAATTTATAATATTTCATCTAAACCATACATGTTTTATTCTGCACTTTGAATTTAAATAAATTTTGAAACGCACTGTGTATATATTTTCTTTGCTCATTTCCACTTGTGTGTGGAGTGGGGTCTTCCGCCCGAGTTCATTCATCTCTTGACAATGACGCAGTTTTACCACCGATCGTCCGCGGGCAACGGACTCTAAAATACAATTTTTTCATTAAAATTTTTCGACCGGTTTTTGAAAATTATTACTCGCAATTCATTTCTTTTTTCGAATATTTAATATGCATAACATTGAGAAATGCTCTAATGTTTTCTCTGAAGATACCAATATCAGTTTAACTGATACGCCAAACGACAAAAGCAAACACGTAATATATAATATAACGCTATTAAAGGTATATTAAATTTTCAATTTTTTGTGAATATGTTTATTTTGAATAGGTATGGTTTAAAATGGATGGTATAAACGTTAAATTGTTTTCATGTATAATTGGGAAGTCACAACGACGCATATGCGATTACAATGTTGAATTGTTAATACTGACTAGTGATTAGGTATATTATAACTAAATATTTTACACGATAATATACATAGAATAAATCATGACGATATCTAATTTATTAAGATAATATTTATTATTTTTAGTTATTTTTTAAAATTAATTATGTGTATGAAATTCAATTTAGAACTCCTGGGCCCCCACACAAGTCTTCTCAGTGAGGCCCAGTATTCATATATATGTGAAATTAAAAAAATAAAATAAAATAATGATAAATGATAATACAATAATAATTATTATGTTTAAAATATTTTTTGTTTTGTAAGATGTATCTACTTAATTTTCAAACCTAATTTCATTGAATATATAAATTAGTACATACAATGAATTATTTGATATAGCCAAGAAATTTAGATTTTGTATAATATATTAAACAATATGCTTGTAAATTTATGATTGTAGGCGTGCTTTCAAAGTTAGAAATATTAATTACGAGGATATAGAGCGAACTAATAAATCATAAATCAGCTATTCGAAGTGGCATTAAAAAAAGTTGATTCCTATCTATTATGTATAAATATGTAAATTCGAATTTATTATAGTTCACAAGTTTTGTTGTACATATCACAGAAATTTATGCTTATATTTGTATAAGTTTAAAATATAACCTGTAGAACGGTGAATAATGCACTGTGTTTTTAGAAAATGAGACGATAATACATCGAATCGTATTGCTTATTACATTTGATTGTACTTCAGTATGTTTTTTGAGTATCTTTTACAGATATATATATATATTATCAGATGCTAAAGCTTAAAGGTTCGAATATGGGTTTATAATTTTATATACAGTATTGAAATTTTGACAATAACATAAAATATTCAAATTTTCATTAAAACAAAAATATCTATAGGGTAAGTTTATAAGACGTTCAAATCTCCCTTATTTCTGTAGATACCTACTTATAATTAAAAATATATCGAAAGTAGTTCTGTAATTAATACGATATAAATATTGTTTTAATGGAAATAACTCATATTATAGCTCCGAGAATAACACACAAACCAACGGATAAATAATTATTTAAATAATAGATAAAAATCAAATTAAGATAATAATGCAAATTATGACTTACAATTTTTAAAATTTTTTATACGCTCATTGAAGAGTATGTCATAAAATTCATACAATTTTTAGCTTTGTATATGAACTTGTATTTGAGCTACAAAAATCTATGTAAAAATACCATGTTTTTACAATAATTTCACTCAAAATTTTAATTTAAAAAAATTGACACTTTCAATTTAGGAAATTGTTTATAAATGGGTTAAGTAATATATAATTATATTCCTCTATTTAATTTTCAAGCTCTAAAAGACTAAAACCCAAAATTGCAAATTATATTGAACATTAATGAGAATAAAATTACATATTTTAAAACTTTCATGTTCTATATTTAGTTAAAAAATTTATGTACCAGATCCAACATTTTTCTCATTTGTAATATACCTATTTTGATACTAAAACAACATTCAAGTCCCTACGTTCAAAATTGCATAAGTTATCGTAAAGTATATACACTTTGTTCGTCAAAATTACAGTTTCTGTGAATTTTGCAGTTTTTCAAAAATTTTGAGAAATTCGAAAAATTAGCTAAATATACCTATGCAATTCTTTAAAGAATTCATACCCTAGTTGTGGTATATGGAGTATTATTTCTACCCTAAAAAGTACTTAGAGTCATAAAAAAAGCATTTACCTTTTTAAAACCAATAAATTCCTCGTTTCGCTGAGAATCTAATATATATATACTATGTCTATGACATAGTACCTACATTTACATTAATTTTTTATAGAAAAAAATACCGTTTTCCCAAAATTAGTGTTTAAACAATGCCCATAAAATTCAAATTAAATTTAACTTCGTAGTTAATGTTACCCTTTTTGGTTGTATGAAATAAATAATTTGGACTAGGTTTTTAGAGTTTATTTTAAGTTATTAATTATAATTTATATAGAAGTACCTTTTCTATTGGTTTAGTCTTTAGTGATTTTAAAACTATACTATCCAAAGTATAAAATATATAAGTACCGTGTCTTTGTATAATATAGATTATAAATGTGTGTGACGTATTATTTCATTATTTTATTATGTATTAAAATATTGTATAGAAGATTATGATGCTATTAAATACTTACCTTCATTATTTTATAATATTTTTTAAATAGTTATACTTTTGTTTTTCAAATATGAATTTCAGTAGCGTTGAACTTGAGTTATATTTATATTAAATAAAGGCGCCATGATTATATACAATTTTAAAGGTGTATGTTTATAGTGTTTATATTATGTCTATTTGGTAAGGATGTCATTCTTCTTCCGGAAATCGTACGCTATTTTGGGATGTGTTGGCTGCACACCAGAAGCAACACTCCCTTATACCTAACAAAACTCGGGTCAATTCAGAGGACGATTAGAGAACATTAAAAAAAACTACTACTCCACAGTTTTAAGACTATAAATAGAAATCGATTGAATCGTTATAATTTAAGTTTTAGACCATTAGCTTAAGTTTATTTTGAGAAAGCTACTATAAATGAGGGGGCGCTTTCAATTTCAAAAATATAAATAAATTAAATTTAGTATTTCATATCGAACAATTTACGTTTATGTTATTTTTACTTATAAATTTTCAATATGTTTAAATAGTTTTCATCGTAGACATTCTCAAATTTTTAATTGATACACAAATAATATAACTACAGATGACTGATTCTAGTTTAAATCCTAAAAATAATAAAGATAATATTAATATAATGAATAATTTGAGTAATTTTTTTATGCTTATTATGTACTATATATATATATATATATATATATATATATATATATATTATTGTATAATGTATGAACTTTTTAATTTGGGACTTTTATTCAGAATTATATAGTACGAAATTCATAATATAAAAATCAGAAGAAATAATTAGGTTATTCGTTGGGAGTTCACATAAAATTAATAACATACATTCTATTTCAAAAATGTAATGAATGCTACGTTTAAAACTCAAAATATAATATTATGTTAAATTATGTTAAAACTTGGAAATTTTCTGAAAATAGTCAACAGAGGTAACATGATAACTTATCCATAATATATATTATATAAATATTTTCTTTAGATGTTACATATAAATGTTTATAACAACATACATTTTAATATTTAAAATTTTAATGTTGATATTACCAGAAGAAAAAACAAAATAGGACTATAAATACAAAGACTTATTATATTATTATGGTAGTTATATATTAAATATATAGAGATTTAGACATATATCTATCGACTATTGTTAGAATTATTCGTTTCAGAAATAATAATTTGAATTATCAATAAAACGACAATTATTATATCATATTTGCATATAACCTCGTGTTGATTTAAAACCAACTGATTACCGCTCAAACAAGTTACCGAAAATATTTTATTATTATCTATGGTTGAGAGGGAAAGTGATTGTAACATTATTATTACCGCAGAAATATTCCGTGAATGCATTTTGTTGCAACAACAGTTTACAATGCTGTTTTATATTTTATATTTGGTAGGTATTGTCAAATGTCAGTTTTTAATTTTTTATATTATATACCTACTCCATATAGCAGAAATCCACATTTATTAATATTATATTCTTTTTGCACGTTCGAAAAGCTCAAAAGTTAATATATAGTAATAATATATATTAATTAAATTTTACTTCTAGTTCCGACTTCAGTATATAATATCAAGTTTTTATTATATCGGATACGAATGAATGTTTCCTGCTTGAATGACTTAATGCCATTCTAAACGGTACGATCGTTTTTTCGCCGAGACATTAATTTTTAAACTCACGAAATTCTCTTGGGAGATATCCATATAGACGTAGTACATTTTTCATTTCAATAAAATAAAAGTTTTCAGAGATTCAATAAGTAACTCTATTATGAAATCGAAATACTAAACGGATTTTTTATTACTTTAAAAGTGTATGTAGTGTGTACACCCTACACATAGAGTTTTTACTTTCTATTTTACTTTTATAGGCAGTTAACTATTCTAGTGTTCATGTTGAATTTGATATGTCAAAAAGGTAAATAGGTATAATAATAATAAAAAAAACAATGCAAGAATTTAATTTATAATACTTTATAGATTAGTATACCTTATTATTGGTAGTTTGTACTAAAAATAGGAACTGTTTTGTCTTTATATAGTTTTTAAAATATAAAAATGTATTTCATTATATACAATTTAATTAATACCTATTAATTAATAACCAGTACTTACTATACTAATAATACATATCATAGTAAATAAATTATATATAATATATTATCGATAAATATATATCAAACATATTAACATAATCGTATACGTCATACTATATAAGATACTAATTATTAAGACCAACAGGTACTCAGATACTCTAATAGTTATGTATAATAATGCCCATACCTACATTATATTTTGTGAGATACTATAATGATATCTAATGCATCCAAATTAATATTTATAATATACGAGTACTAAGTATATAAAAGTTTGTATGTAAACAGTAAATACCTTTTTTATAGATAAAAATTTATTTTTTATAACTTTCTTAACGTATTGTAATATTTATTTAATTTCAATTTAATGAATTTGAAAAATAAATTATTATATATATTAACTACAGTTTGTCACAAATATGTTCAGGATAATCTTAATAATTATTATAAAATAAACATATGAGCTATATTTATAAACTCAGTTGTAATTAAATTATAAAACCGAATTTACACGATACCACGTAATAATATCTCGTTTGTTGTAAAAATAAATTAAGGATTTTAAGAATTTCACCTTAAACATCTTGTATCAAAATATATTATTGAAATTAGCTAAATTTTTGTTTACTATTATTGCTTAACTTTTTTATTCTTAGTACAACATTTTTTTCTCACGCAAGCTTAATTCAAAAAAGAATTTAAAATTATTTGCATTTTATCTGAAAAAGGTTCGTTACCCCTGACATATATGCGTATAGGTTACGTTTAAATATTAAACAATTTGGTGGTTAGGATTGAAATATTAAACAACATATTTTTAATAAAATAGATAAAATAGTAAATATTTTATATTTATGTACCAAAAACTTAAAATTATGTAACATATGTCTATCTTTCAATGCCTATATTGACTAATAAAATCTGAATTTTATTTAAATAAACATTTAAAACAAATTTAGTATCATTTTTATCGTATATAGATTTTAGGTGGGTGTTGGTACATATTATATTACATTATAAGAAATTATGCAATAATAGTAGTATTCTGATTTCTGGGACTAATTAGACTTCTTTTCTCTCAAACAAATTGGCTGATAATGTCATCACTTTTCAACATGTACAGCCACATTTATAGTTATAATATATTTATTATTCACAATAAACATAAAATAGTATTATGAATTAAAACACGATTTATGATGTTCTTATATTTTATAATACAAAATAATAACATTTATCAATAGTGAATTATACTGTATAGCCTTATAGTAGTACAGTATAGATTATAAAATAATAATTTATTTTTGGATAATATCTCTTATGTTATAAGTTATAACATCAATAAGTTATGAAATCAAATTGTTTACTTCTGAATATAAAGATAACTTGATCCCTCCTCAACTTAGTGTGATCACATACGAGGAATTAAATTATTGTTAAAATAGTTTGCCTGAAATAGTAGGCAATTGGAAAGGATTAGTGAATTTTGCGTTAGTACAAGACAACAGTATTATATTAAAGTCATTTTAAGAAACATTAATGATTAATAAAGACTTTTTTTCCTATAAGTAGTGACTCTTATTTGAGAAGTGTGTTGGTTTATTTACATTATTGATAAATACGTGACTTGAATAAGAAGTGCACCGGTTGTGGTTATAATATAATAATATAAAATAATATGTGATTAATAATTTGTTTTAAACCATCATGCTTATTAAATTTAAAATTCAATGTATTTTATTAATTTGAGGTTTTCGAAATTTTCAGAACAATCCACAATATAATTTTATTAATTTGTTTTCATTTTTAAATTATATACTATAATGGTCCAAGAAATTTATTCATAATTGTATACATACTTTTGTAATTTCGTAAATTTAAACATAACCCCAGTGCTCATTATACCTACTGAAGAAAATTAAAATTATCCTATAAAATGTATGATTAGTACAATTAATGATGCTTTGTTATTGATAATGATTATTGTCAGTGTTAGAGAAATTAAATCAACACTATAATGTACATTAAGACAACAAAACTGGAAAACCATAATTTATCTTAATATATTAAGTGAAATTAAAACAAATATACATTCATAATTCTAACATCATGGCGTCATAGTTATAAACTCCTAAATAAATATTATACTTAAATATACGACACTGTAATTAATATGACTCGCATTGGTTCTGTAACCGGCTATTTCAATAATATCGCTCACGAAATATCACGCATCATTGGACCTTTTCAGAAATGTCCAAAAAAGGAACGATTAATACATAATATAAAGAGAACATCTAAAATAAACATTATTTTTTAATATATTTTTCTAAGATAATTTTTTTAAAATTGAAAGATTTTTTCACTATAAATATACGTTTTTTTTAAATACCTATATAATAATATACCATAATTAATTACTAATAAATGTGTCGTAGTAATCTAAAAAGTCATTCAAAGTAAATAGGTTTAACAAAATCAATTACTATTTCATTGGACAGATAAAATTTAAGAAAAAAATATACTTGTAAAAATTTAATTAAATAGGTGAATATCTTGCACAGTTTTTTTATTGTTGGACGCGGAAATTTCTGGGCAAATTCGATGGGTGTGTGGATCATATAAACACAATTTACTACAGAAGAGAAAAGCCACATACGCACATGGTCATTATATATGTGTAAATATATTGTTGTATAATAACAATACTTTCGCTGGAATCTGTATTATAATATATACTAAATTACTAACCTTTTTCTTTTACTTTGCCTTACACTGCCAACAATACCTATACCACAACTAGGTACTTCATAGATCCCGATTTCCTACCTCACGTCCATCGGCTATTATCTTCATTAATCCATCTCTTCTTCAGTTTTCCTCTCACTAGTGACGGGTTGGGATGGCCTGTGAAAACAGGCCGGGAAAAATTATTGGGTCAGACCAGTGAACCTTAAAAATATAAGATATAGATTATCTTATTAATAATTAAGTATAGGTAACTATCACTGTTATACAGATAGGTTTGGCATATCTAATGGCTATTATATAAAAAGAGTGTCGTTAATTGCATTTTTATGTCTGTCACCGGTTTTCTCACTTTTGGCGCGATCTAGTGGATTAATCATGGTTTGTAATATAATGTATTTAGTGTTTACCGTTTATACAGAGGATGAGTGAAGCAGAGATGAGAATGCTAAGATGGACGTGTGGAGTGACTAGAGATGATAGGACAATCAATGATGAATATATAGCACACTCCTAGATCGAGTCAAAAAGCCAAAACCACCTGCATATAAGGTAATGGTTTAAGACACAAACTATTTTGAGAGATACCAAATCTAACCTAACCATGGTACCTATAATTTTTAAATAATCATTTAATTTTGTAATAGACCAACCAACCATAGACAGACAGGTCATGTTAAAGCTGCAGGCCACTAGGATTCTTCCAGTAACTTGGTACTAACCTAATCTAACCTTAGCCTGGTTATTCATTCGTCTCACCCTTTTACCATCTAAATTAATTTCCATAATAACTATCACTGCCTCTCAATCATTTTTCCTTGTAGAATGTCCAAAATTACTAACTTATATAAAAACTTAATGAACCGTTAACTTTATTTTTTATAAAAAATATGCCTATAGGGTAATTGGGTAGTATTTCTCAACCTTTGTATTACGAAAATACACTATTCAAGTATTGGGACACAAACAAAAAAATTAAATATTATTATTAATAATCAATATAATTATACCTATATTTTCATAAAATATTAATTTGAAATATACATTATAGATGTGAATAAATATTCTAAACAAAATTTTGTCCAACATGAAATTATATAATTTTTTTTTTAAAGGTATTAAATATTAATTAATAAGAAACTTAAGACTGATTATTTGTACATAACTGCCAACCGGTGAAAGCTTCGTCGTATATATTCGCTTTGCTTTGACTCTAAGTAACCTTTTCCTTTTTGTTTTTAATTTAGTTCAACTCTAAAAAACTGTCTAAAATGAGAACGTTTTTAAAATGAGCAATGGCACAGTGAAATTCCTAACTTTGAGTAACTTATATATTTTTTTCTTTTATTTATATCCAAAATTCACCTGGCTCGAGCACATTCAGTTTCATCTGAAGAGTACGATCTATTTTCAATGAATGCTGTGTGTATGGTTTCCATAAATTAGAAGAAACCGGATTTTTTTTACTCACCTCAACAATCACTTATAAGAATATCGCGATGAAAAATAATGATGTTGTTTTCGGTCAAATAATATAATAATTTTGTTTACGTGTTAATGCTACTCGTATTTCATATACGTTGCAACACACTCGGACATATTATCTCTCATCACCCACCGGTGAGAAACACGGAATTATTGGGAAACTATATAGAAATGCTAGGTATACGAAATATAAGGAGAAGAGGATAAAAACGAGAGTTCTTTCGAATGTTATAAAATATACGTACACGCTGCAGGTACACAAATACATATGTCGTATAATATGTGTTTACTGGTCGACCCTCCTCTTCCGGAGCAGCAGCAGCAGCAGCTGCAAACCGCGATGACCTTCGCGTATATAGATTCACTTTTGTATACGCGTTTTACGCTTAACGCGAGTAATATATGACGTATACAATAAATAATAAAAAATTTATAAGTACTATAGTATTATATTATACGATGCATATTGTGTATAATTTTTAATTTTTTTTTTTTCCTACTAGGAATCCTTAGGGTCTGCGACGGAACGATGGCGGTGCGGTGTCAGTCCCATTATTATGATTATTTTTATCATCGTGCTTGTTGTGTGTCTCAAGGTCTACTGCTCGTTAGTAATAATGTATAATAAAACATAATACGTGCTGTACGAATCTTCTGCGTTACCCTATCGTTTATACGACCGTCAACGGTGACGTCGTCGTATAACTCGTGTTATAATGTCATTATGCAGCGTGTTTTATTGTAATGTCACAACATTATTGAAAAGATAAAAAAAAATAATAATAATTAAATCGAATACGATCCGCACACGTCTTATTCAGTGATATCATCATCGTACACGCGTACAACAATACTCTATTGTAAATTATAGAGGTTTGGATGATATTATTGTAGTAGGTCAAATCACCGACGACGACTTTTACCTACCGCAATAACTTTTCGTTCTGGTTGCTTTCGATTTCCACCACAGTGCTATAAAACGGCGTTTTATCTTACGTTATCAAATTTCTGGAACGACCGTGAATGCAAATTGAAACAAACAAAATCAAATCCAACGTTTTATTATTATTTACGTCGAATTATAAGTGCACACAACGAGGATTGCTCGTAAACACGTTATTACGTTTTCTGTCGTCCATCGATTGCGGAAAAATTGGACAGAGTTTATTCAAACTTCTACGATTACCGTCAATTGTCACCATACGTGGAAAACGGGTTAAATTGTAAATTTAAGGGCAAGGTTATAATAGAAAATACTAGTTTAGTAATATGTTCAGATATATTAATTTTTAAATAAAATATTAAACATTTTCACGTTGACTAATAAACCTTTAAGTTTGTTAATTATGTAAACTACGGCTTTTCTCACAGCGAGAGGATATTAAATTTGTGTGTACATATTATGTATAAGTACGCTTAAGACATAAAATACGCGTGGTAAAAGTCAATTTTTTTTTAAAGGCCTTCAAACTTTATCATTTTACAAAAATGTTTAATTTTTGTATATTTATAGTCTGAAGACATTTTTTTGGGTAGATATAACTGCCCGATTAATACAGTTAGAGTATACTTTCGAAAGCAAATTACATCTATTAGGTACTTTATTTATTTTTTGAATTCTTCAAACATTTTTCCTTCAGTAAAGATAAACTACCAATAAATGACGGCAAAACAGCAAAATTTACTAAAATTATAATATTTATGATATTGATTTTAGATTTTGTATGAGAACTAATGCAATTTTGAACGTAGATGCTTTAAATTTTTTTCGAGTTTTCTCATAGGTTGTATATTCACATATACTTTACAATAACCTTACACGCGTGGTAAACTTTTGTAACAGTTTAGCAATGTAATATATTGTATTACATTGAGTTTCGCTCAGAATCGTATTTTCTAATGCAATATCATACCATTTAAATCTTAATTATAATAAATCATTAATTTCTCCGAGGACCGAAGGGACGAAGGAGAAATGTCCGAAATTGACCTTCCCGCTTTTTTAAAATTAAAATTTTGTACATAAGATCTATGTTACAGTGTATACACAATATTAAATTTAACCACTATCGACGACTTTTTGAAAATAAAAACAAATACCTAATATTATATTATTATGGTTTTTTTAAAATGCGATGGTGTTTACACCAATTGTTTACCAACAAAAGAATACTGTTGGGTTTTTTAAATCGTAATTTTATCATTTAGGTAGCAATAGCAGTAGGTATGATAGTCGTTAGTACCCCTAACAATATTTTGTTGTGAAAACTTAAATGGATGTAGTCGAGTAATGTTTATACTTATGAGTTATGGTAAGTAACAATTAACAATATTGCCACGAGTCACGACGTCATAGTGCAAGTTGTACCTGCAGTTATCATTTATATTTTTTCTGTCGTGTACAGGGTAAACCAAAGAAACACGAAAATTTGAAATAACTCTCACAAACGTTTATAAAGTTATTATATTTAAGTTTTATGGTAGAAATAAATAATTGATTTAGACCATTGATTAAACGTTCAAAAAACTAAAATCTCAAGTTCGGGAAAAATTGTGTCTTTTTTTTTGTATGGATTCCTTGTACCGTGCGTTTAAATTTTACATGACTCTCTGTAATATGACTATGTATGTAACATCAACTCAATATGTCGCTAAGCGATGAAAGTTTTGTTCCAAACAATTTGAAAACCTTCCTGGCCATGATAATCTGTGGTTTCAGTAAGATAGAGATATCACAGCTCATATTGCCAAACCATCAATGGTAGTCGTTTGACAACTCTTTGGATTCACTAGGGTTAGGATGCTTATGCGCTAAACAAATTATAAATATGTATGGCATTGATGCACTAAAAAATATTGAAATATTTATAATTTTTTTTAAAAATATGCATTAAAAAACAATTGATATTAATGTGTGACGGTAAACTCGTCAAAACTTGTATGACTTTATTTGTAAATAAGTGGGAAAGTCGATTTCGGATGTTCCTCCTTCGTCCTTTTGGTCCTCGGAGAAATTATTGGTTTATTATAATTAAGATTTGAATGCAATGGTATTGCATTAGCAATACGATACTAAGCGAAACTTAATATAATACAATATATTATATTGATAGGTCGTTCCATAAGTTTATCACGTGTGTAAACTACTTATGAGATAAATTAAAACAAATTTAAAGAACCTACGTTTAAAATGTAATTAGTTATAATGAAAAACCTAAAATTAATTATATCAAAAATTATGATTTCAATAAATTTTGACGTTTTTCCGTCCTTTTTTGTTAGTTTTTCTTCTCTCAAAAATTTTTTTTTGAAAAATTCAAAAAATTAGCTAAATAAAGTTCCAATTAGGTGCGATTTGCTATCAAAAGCATATCCTATTCATAGTGATCGAACCATTATTTGTACCCGAAAAAGTGTCTTCAGACATAAAAAAAAAATATAATATTCAATTCTACTAAATATTCACATTTTAGAAACTTATAAAAAAAATTGTCATGTAACATGGTTACAGACACATAAATTTTATTATAGATGATATAAATATAAAATTTTTTAAAAATAATATTATTGTTGTAATATTATAGAGTTGCATTGAATAATAATATTTTGTTTTAAATTTTCCACTGTGTACTTGCATTTATTTTGTGCTGTAAGTACTTAAATCTATTAATAAATATTTAATAAAAAACATATATTTATTTAATAAAAATGTTTAAAAAAAAATGTGTATACCTTGAAAAATAGTAGTAAATAAGCTTTAATTTATGAATATTTGGGTAATTTAGGTATAATTTTAATAAAATACAGATAATAAAACTAGAAACTCTATTATACAAAAATATAATGTAAACTTACCGGTTTCTTGTTACTTAATATAAAAAAAAAATAGTCACATGTGTGTTTAAATGCAGAAAGAATACCCAAATATACAATTATTTATGAAAATTGGAAAATATGCAAAATAAAATAATTAAATATTGAATATAAATATCATGAAACAAATTTCTATCTAATAACACATTGCAATACGAGAACTTCAAAAAATGTATGCATAATCATAAACATCCTAACCATTTAGTAATCACATAATCTCACGGTTTGACGACATTTAATGGCCACTAAGGTCACTTGATTTGTCGGCGTGTGATTTTTTTTTTTTTTTTTGTGGGACATTCTTAAAAGCAAAGTGTACAGAACTAACTTCTCTAGTTGAATACAAAAACCGAAGAAGAAATTGCTTTGATTCCCATGGAGATGATATAGAGAGCTATGCAAAACCTTTACGCACAATTCTGGGAACACATACAAAGAATGGACACAATTTTATTGACATTTTCTGAACTTGACATTTGAGTATTTTGAATCTTTAATGGCATACTAGATATATTTAATCTAATTTTTCTACAATAAAACTTGAATATAATTTTATTGAACGCTTATGAGAGTCAATTAGAGTAAAATAGTCAAATACGAGAGTCCCGTTTCCAGGTCCACTCTGTATTATATACGCGATACCTGAAATTATTATTATTATATTCGTTATTCTTTGTCGATATACATTATCAATAAGAACTTTATTTTCTACTATATACAATATGTCGGTTGGTTTTACGTATTTCCATACTTACGTGGTCATTTTATATATCTATTATTATCACACATTACTGTAGTACCTACTGCAGTGGTGGTGCATAATAATGACAATAATAAACCTATATATAATAGTTACATGCGTTATCTCATAAATTAGTATATAGGCTATATAGATGTTGATTTAAGATTATTAAGTATTACATCGGTTGTACTCTGCATAACTGCATTAGTTATGCGCTATTGTGTGCATATATTATTGTATCGACGCACGTTACGATGCCGTTGAACCGTTGTACGTAAAAATGATAAAAACTAAAAAGTATTATTTATAGTTTCATACATGTTATTTCTATCTATATCCGTATATCCGCTATATTATTATACCTCTATGACTCTATGTAAAACATTAAACAGTTTTAGTACGACTCCACCGTAGATTTTCGAATTGATTATAACCGTTTTTTAGTCGAATCGTCAAAGTCAACAGTGTTGTGCTTTACATTTTTCATTCAAACGAAAACGCACGTCATTACAGTTGAGAATGGTGTTGTTTTTTCCATAAAATTCAGACTAAAGCGACTATTATAATAACTAATAAGGAATTATATATTCTCTAGTTAAAATATTATTATTTTTAGTCAGTTCTCTAGGTCTTTGCAGTTTTCACTGCAGTATGGAATTAAGGAGCATGGAAATAATATAAATCCGTATACTTAGTTTAGTCCGTTATAGTATTTAACAATTGCATTTTTTGTTTGTTTTATTATTATATAACGGAACCAGTTCTAATTAAAAAGTACAGTTTAAATTTTACAACTTTATTAGTTATAAATTTAGCAAAGTCAGAAATTTGTTACCTTTTTAAATCTTTGGAATACAGATATGTGAGATTTTGGGGATCCAATAAAGACGATTCGAATTACGTTAATTTTGGCGGATATCACGCAAAATATATTGATTTTATACAGTGATAACACTGTACATTTTGGGTTGTGTGGTAATTATACCGACTTCTTCAGTGTTAACCTTATTGATTTTGTTATATTGGTGCATTCTTATATTAGGAATTTGCCAATGTATATTAAATCTTAATTCAGAGCAATCCATAATTCGTAGTTCGAGTACGACTCACTAAATTTTATATTATATACATGTTGATGTTAAACTATAGAGACACTACTCACACATTTGTCTCTGTCTAACATTCGCATAATATATAGCAAATTTACATACCGAATTTTTAAGAGTTAATACAGTTTATTTATAATTAATATTAGAGTACATATACTTGTTATGACAAATTTGTAGAAAATAATTTATTTTATTTAAAAACAAGTTATATGAGCATTAAAAAAAAAAAAATAGTTATTAATAACTACTTATAATATGTTTAAAAAAACAAATATTAAAAAAAAAACTCAACGCTAGTGCACAGGGTATATTCTTCTTTACAAATTTGAAAATGAGTAATTTTTTTTTAATATAAATTATGAATAAAAACTGTTGTAAGAATAATATTTCTTTCGTAGATTTTCCGTGTTATAAGCGTATGAAAAACAGAGACCAACAAACGTGTGGATAACGTTCTCTAATGTTATCTCTTTTGTATGAAATGCAAGTGTCGATTAAAAAGTGAGAAAAAAAGTAATTTTTGTTAAAATGCGTATACTTATACTTGTGCAACACGTGTATTCAACAGAATTTGTGATTTTAAAAACTATTTACTACCTTGGTTGTATTATACTCATAAATAATAATACTATATAAGCCTATAATCATTGTATCGGAGGTATACGCGCGTGTCAAACAGCACATTGATCTCTGCTGATGGAGACTGATGATCACATGATGTTTGAACGAGAAGAACAATTTCGAAAACTGAATAAAATAATCTCATGTTATACATTTACGTATAAATTATACACGAACCTGTGCATATACGCACAAAACACGGCAACGAGAGAGTGGTATAGCTAGATAAACAGTATACCTAAACACACGACACGAATCGATTTATTTAGTGAGTGCGCAGTATTGTTCTGCCATTATGTTAGTGGTTTACATAAAATATAAATCATAATATTATGATCAATCTGAAATAGGTAACACATTAATTGAATCGTATTTATATGTACGATTGACGGATTGAACGATTTGCACATATGGTTTATCTGTAATTTGTCATTATAATAACAATGGTAATGTGTGCCGTATATGTTATTGTGACATTTTCGTGCTCGTTTTGAATTCTATTTTGTTTGTACTCATCAATTTAACAAAATGCCAAATCACGGGCCTTTAAATACAATATATACCCATGTTCTACAATAGAAAAGACTGCAAACACGTGGACACGTCAATTAATGTTTTATTTGATAATAGTTGTTAAAATAACAATTATCATAGTAGAGATAGTCGTCTTGATGACTTTTGCATAAAATTATCAGAATTTCTGTAAATCCTGTGGAATTCTAAATTAATTTAAACATTTTTTCACAGAAGACATCAGAACATTCAAAATATGTAATTTTTGTTTTTATATCATTTTTGTACATTTTAGATCAATTTTACAATAATTACAAATGTTTTACATTTACGCTAAGTTGGTCGAATGATGTGTTCTTAAAAATAATTAAAAAATAATATTATCTAATTATTGTGATCGATTTATCGTAATAAATTATTATTGTGGAATGAGATAAACACATTGTAGACAAAATGTAATTTTATTATCGTTTTGGTATTTCTTTACACGATATTTATAACATATCTAAACTGAAATAGAAACCAATTTGTATAATTTTAAAATTGTTGTATATGCGATACTCCGAATAATATCACCGTATATTCAATGTACTCGTAAACTTGTTTTCTCAAAAGGAAATTAAATAATTTGCACACACTTTCAAATAAAAATTATTAAAAATGATTAAATAATATATAAATTATAATATATTAAAATAAAACACCAAAATATTAAAAGTATTTATATAAAAGTAATAATTAGTAACGCGACGACACGACTTAATGTTCGCGATCGTCGTCTCTCATGACTCTCTTTTATTTCTTTCGTTTATCAAATTATATATCAACTTAATTCTACGATTAATATCTAGATCAATGAAATTAAACAAAATAATGTTTGAAAAAATAAAAATAATACATGTGATTTTGTAAAAACTGGCTTAAGGCCGTTAACCTCTAATAAATAATATAATACTATAATAAAAAAATTAACTAAAATATACCTAATACTATACAAAATGTATAGGTAATTATTTTAATTTATGCATTTTTAATTTATTTATCTAAAGCCATTTTTGTAGGATTTGAAGGCAGCAACATCTTATATCTAGTATTCTAGTTATATGAGTTTATTGTAATATTATCATTTATCATAATATTTAATATTTTGGAAAATTTACATTTGATGTAGTTAACTATTTCGTGTTTATAATTTTTAAAATTATTATATTATATAATTAATAACTGTAATAATTTATAATATAATTATATTATATTATTTAATTGAAAAAAAAAACAATATTATAATTAAAATAATATATTCAAAATTTTTTCAAATTTAAATTTAATTTTTATAACTTAAAAATGCATCGATATATACAGTTTGATTTTATTAGACCTTGGAATCATCAAGTTCAATGATGTACAAATGAAATCAATTACGAATCAATTCATATTTTCAATGAACTTGAACTTTAGTTTCATTGTTGATTTCAATGTCTAATTCCTTATTAGCCATGATAATGATTTTATTTTAATATTATTTATTTAGGTATTGCATTTTTAATTCAGTTTAAAATACGAAAAGTTAAACTGTATTTTTATTAGATGAATTTAATTTCATCAATATACAATCTTTTAAGTTGCTTAAAAATCAAGAAAATATTTTATCAGTTTATTTTGAATATAAAACAAAAATATTTTTAAAAATCACATGTTATAAATATAGATAATAAAATATTTAAATAACAAATTTAGAACAGTTTTTAAAATTAATAAAATACCAGTATAACAAGGTTAATTTATGGATATTCAAAGACAATTTTAACGTTTAAAATAATAAGGTATGATGAAAACCCTTACACTACTAAATTATCTTAGTATTTGTTTAAAGGCAAAGATAAAAAAATATATATACATTTTTATATTTGTTATATTGATTTAAATAACATATATATATATACATAGTATATCAAGTAGTAATAATAACATATTATTAAAATGCATTCCGCGCCTTATTATAATACATTTAATATAAACCCGATACTTAAGTTAATACTTATTAATTTTAGTTTGGTAGTCATTCGATGCTTATATAATTTAATAATTAGGCATTATACTTACAATTGAATATTGACATTGAAACATTATTTAATAAATTATACTCAATTGCAGATAACTTACTATTCCTGTAGTGTTTTTAAGTAGTCACGTACTTAATAATATGTATTTATTATAAATTCATTTAGATAAAAGATGAGTATTGACCATGTGAGGTTTATATTATTTTTATAATGTGTGAATATATAGATTGAGCAACACATACAACAATCCACACAACATAATATTATACTATCATGTACTTTAGTACTTATATAATAATTAATTTATAGTACTTACGTCCGGACTCGTTGTAAATATAAATTCGTTTTTACATTAATTAAACATGAACGTCTTTATTTGATGCAATGTCTAAATAAAAAATGGTTACACGTTTTATCTGTTACAATACCTATAATAATATTGTAAATGAATAAAATTAAATTTGATCACTACACAGTAAAAGAAGAATAAAATGCTATAATACACTACTCTAAATAATAGTTTTATTGCCTATTAGTTTAAATCATATTACGAATTCAAATTATTATATTACATTATTCTTAATTTGAATAAATGATCAAATTATAGTATTTATAAACTAGTTTATATATTATTTATTAACCTAAACTCTATATAATAGTAATTTTACATTGAATATTTAATATTTTCTATAAAGTAAAATATTAATAACATTAATATGATAAATGTTATTTTATAATATTTATATGAATTTCTGTGAAATATAAAATATTTTTTTAGTAAAATTAGTTAATAATAAATGATATTTTTGATTCATTGAAATTTTCTTTCTTTTATGTAATTGTATTCAATATTATCATTGTTCATCCATAATAATTGCGACTTAATAAGTATGAATGTCCATTCAAAATTTCAAGCTCAATGAATAATAAATGTATACCTACCTATGTTTTAATTTAATACAAATAGATATTTTTATGAATTTAAATACTAAAAATATATTGATTATATACACAATTTTAGTGATACATATTACTACAGTATTCACATATTATTTTGTTCAGTTTAATCATTATGTTTGTAATATTTTTTTTGCATATCTGTATATGCTTCTTCGTCTTAACTCTCAGCTATTTGGGTTCGGCTATCTTAGTCTTATAGGTATACCTCTATAGATCACGATCTCCTACTATTTTATCTTCAGTCTTTCTCCACCCCTCTTACCTTCTACACGTACATTTATTTCCATAGCTAAATACCTCTAAATCATCTCCCCTCATAACTTGTCCAAAACATCTCAGCCTATTTTTTCTCATTTTCCCCACAATTTATACAACTCCAACTTACCTTTATGTATTATTATTATTATTTATTTATTATTCTTTTCGCTTTAATCACTCTACGTTCACACATCAATCTTAGCATTCTTATCTCCATTACGTTCATACGATACACCACTATTTCTTTTCAACTTAGCTGAATATTTTATAAAAATATGTACTCAAGTTCAAATAATATGTAGAAAATTGAAATATATAATATCGACTACGACTTAAAATAGTCAGATAGTCTTGAAATATTTTTCTATAATAGAACCATTCAATTATCATCATTAACAACAAATATATAAATACGTACGGTACGTCCCATGTCGCATCCCGATCAGGCACGTACGTAGAATATTATTTTTTTGATGGTGGGAAGGGGATTTTTTTTTTTAATATTCATATATTTACCTATATTATTTTTTATATAATAATCATATTAACATCAAATTCATTTTCGACGTAAGTATAGTATCATACTATCTTTAGGGAGGTAGGTTGATCGCTCCTATCCACCTCCTCAAATACGTGCCTCATCACGATCGAACCGATCATCCGACGTTTTTGTTCAATGGAATTAATCTAAAACCATGTTGTACTATACCTACCACGGTTACGAATAATATGCATATTATAATTAATGAACATAATATTTTTGGATTTGTGTTCTATATACTATATATATATATGATATTGAATGAAAACCGTGGAAATCTGTCGATCAGAAAATTATTTAGTGAAAGTGAATTGATAAGTAATAATAATTAATGTTATGTAATACGTAATACACATATTTAATATTTCAGTTAGTATAAAATAATGTATTAACTATATAGGTGTAACAAAAAGTCGTTTCCGTATAAATCGATCTAGAATTTATTGAGAATTTATATTTTGCATTTGTAATGATTTTTCACCATACTACGAACTAACTAACTAGCTCGTATATATAAAGAAATTCAGTGTCCGATTTGGGGGAATTTTAATGCATTTACGTCAAATTTTAATTTGGATATTTTGTATTTTTCTTGTTTTAAGTCAGGAAATATTAATTTTCTTATTTTATAAAAACTATAAATATTTTTAAAAAGGAGCGTAATATTTTGTCAATTTATTCAATATTTATTTCTATACATATAGTATACTTATAAAGATTAAATATGCATCAAAAAACCAAATTACTGTTATCGAACAGAAACAATAGGATATTAATAAAAATAAAAAACAGTCTAGTTATTTTCGTGTTTGAAACTTTAATGATATTATTTGTAACTTTTTGATTTTTTTTAATTGTTCTAATACATAATTGTTTTGTGTATCTTTTTTTTAAATATTTTTAAATCAACGAGTAATGCCTATAATAACGATAATTTGTTTGGACGATTAATATCCATAGCGTATTATTATACCGTACGTAGCGTTTTTAATTGTTTTATAAAGATCGCATTCTGCAGGCGTTATGCATGTCTGCATACGGGGTCGGGGATTCGAGGTCAATAGCGTCGACGCTGTCGTCTGCACTGAATGTCATTACGTCGGCGGCGGAGGGGAAAGCACAATATGCATCGCCGAACACTGTTGCCTCCGTGATGGCGGCGGCGGCGGCGGCAATAGTTATAGAATGTAATAATAATAATAATAATAATAATAATATATTTTGATGGAGGTGTGTGGGACGGTGTGGAGGTCACGAGGTAAACGTGATGATGACGAGGGTGAGCAAACGAAAGTTCATCGGTGGCCGACTAGTCTTATTATTGTATTGCACAGTACGCCGTGCACGTATCCAACATACAGCTATGATAGACAATATACATTCTAATATGTTAGGTGGTATTTTTGCCACAAGCAAAATGTATATTGTATTCGAAATGCTCACACTATCACTCCGGTCTAGAATTTAACTCGTAGAAAACGCAATAAAAGGTTTAACTTTTATTTCATTTTTTCAAATAATAATTTGTGAACGTTATTGCGGGTTCGATGTTGTATATCAAACAATTAAAACAATTTTATAATAAATATTCCGTGTCATGCATGTATGTACTATTTAAAAAAAGTATGATGAGTGATGATCATATAAGATCAATGAGATGACAAACTATATGTTTTTCTCCCGAAAACGACAACTAAATTTCTTCTGGATCTAAAGATAATTTTTATAAAAAGAATACCACAATTGACTGAGAAAAGTTAGTTCATGTCTCGTTACGACAAAACAAAATAAAAGTCACCCTGTATATATATATATAATAGTATTTTTGCACTACCTATACGACGTATTTGATGCAGAAGGGAATATTCGACTGGGGATGCGACGATGTGGCAGTAATTTTAGAGGGGCGTGATGAGAAGGGGTTGCGAGCATCGAGGGACGCAGACCGATCGATTTGACTAGACGGTATAACATCCCTACTCTCTCCTTACCATGTCGGTTTGCCCTCGAAAATGGGGTCGTCTGTTTCACGGTTGCATGTGCACTATATATAAATATATATCTACAGACACAAATACATGGTATATACCGTATATTTTATGCCATTATGGTGAAGTCGCAGTCGAGACAGTGATTAGATTATACTATCTATATATTATATTCGTATATGAGTAATAATCGATTTTTAGCTTTTTGCAAACTCATCGACTATAATATTTACAATTTACGTAGGTATACACAAGTCTCAGTGATAATAAATTTTACTCTATGCTATACAATAAGTATAAATCAGATCACAATTCGTGTTATTTTGACCGGATTCTTAAAACTCTATAAAGTTGTTCTGCTAATTTTATATATTATTTTATTTCCATAATCTCTATAGTATTTTAAAAAAATGATTAAGTCTATTATAATAATCGTCGTAAAAACAATTAAAAAATCGTATGAAATTCCTTAGTTTGTGCAGATTTTGTCTTACCCGAAAGAGGGGTTGTCATTCCATCGTCATTAATACCTATAACAAAAATATTTTCAAACATTTATAAATTTAATTTAATTATTCAAGAAACATATGTACTAAAATTTACTATAGGAATTAATTATATTTTATTCAATTGATAAAATGGGCATTGGAAAAATAATACTGATGGACAATGTATACAACAAAATAACAATTTAAGTAGTTTAATAACTTAGTGTTACAAAACATTGATAAATGTAAGTTTAGAATCTCACAAAAACATCCGATAGGTGCATAATTTTGATTTTTAATAATTACACTTATTACTTAAACCTATAAGGGTTATATATGACTTGATAAAACGGTTCTAAACGTGTTCAATAAACTCTATATCAAATTTAGTGTACGGACTCTAAACGGGAGACCCTAGGAAAGTTCCATATTATTCTGGAATAGACCTAACTAAAACACAATATAGAAACTTTGATGAATGTCACTTTAAAACTCTTTGGGATTTATTTAATATATTTCCGGAAATTTAAATTCAAGGTTACAATTATATCTTTAACAGAGGATATACCGATTTAAGTATATTATTGTTGTTAACGGAATAGGCACTATGTTCACGAGATTAGTACCATTTATTTATATTTATACTTAGGCTCCAACAATTTACTGGGTAATTTGGTGTTTCTATTATTATTATTATTATTATTGTACTATAGGATAAAAATTAAAACATATTGATATTCTGTGAATGCCCTTGACGCTTTCGACCTAACAATAATAATAATAATAATAATTTATCAATTATGTTTGAAATATTTATAGGTACTCGTCAACAGTTCTAAAATAAGACGTCCTTCTTCTTGAGACCACGTCTCTTCTATTGAGATGATTAAGGTATGCTGTAAGTACTTTGGTACATTAATATAGGCTATTTACCTCCCACTCTACTGTGTAGACACACGTACCACATATATTTCCGTACTCGGCCCTCGAGAACTGGTCCGTCCGGTTCTCATCCACTCCTCACCATCCCTCGCTGTGTGAACCGGTTGATAATATCATTTGAATAATAAACGATATTATGTCTTTTAATATCTGAACTCGAACTTACCCATAGTGTATAATATTATTATAATAGTACACCACGGTGCAGGTAGTTAGGTTAGGTTATGTTTGATCACTTCGACGATAATAACAATTTGACCAGCCATAATGTATTGTCGTATATACGTGTATATTATAGTAACAACGATTTTAATCTGTTTACAAACAACAACAACAACAACAATATTATTATTATAGTATTATAAGAAAGTTGAATTACAACGGTCAATAATAAATTAATTGGTGTATACCACTACACAAATTATAAAATAATATATTATTACTTGTGTCAGTTATATTATTTCATACAATATGGTACTATTTCATTTGTAATTTCAAATTTTAATTTATTAAAATCGACATACAATTCAAACAAATTCTGCATAATATTATACACATGACCAGGGACTCCATTTCAGAATTTTTATAAAGGAAGCGAAAATTGAAGCAGACCAAGTCTTACATCGATCAGGCCAATTTTGTTTGATATTTAAATTATGTTAGTAACTGACAAATTCATTTTCGTTGCATTTTTTAGGAATGTACAAATATTTTTAATTATAATTTTATTAAAAATATATAATTTTATTCACTGCTAAACAAACTACAAGGATACAAAATACAAACGACAAAATAGTACAAACTATACAAAAGTATAATAAGTCCATGGTATTGTAGATTATGAAGGTGGCATTTGCATATTATGTATCGGCGCGATAAAATACGTAAAAAAATAGGGGATCCGTGGCCCACCCTGCTACCCCCGAAATGGCGCCCCTGCTCATGACACATAAAACATATAATATAATATAATATCCTACAGTTTCCCAGACATTTAATAGATATTACATTATTAGATGTGACAATTGACGAATGACTAGGTAGGTAATGGTTAACAGTAGTCACTGCTAGAATATGAGGCGGAAAATACATCTTTAAAAAAAAAAAAAGCGTACTCCTTCTAATGTTTTGAAGTCCCCACGGGTTAGGTTGAATTCAATCATTGCAAGGGATGCTATTTTTTCTTAAGTCTCATAGCCCACTTTTTTTTATGTTTCCAACTCGAGCACAGAAAGTAGTACGTACATTTTTTCGCCATGTTTAATATGAATTTGCTATTATAAACTATATACTAATAAAATACTAAGTATAAATTACGAAACCATAACATTATATAATAACTACCTTGATACACAAGCATTTATAAATATTATATAAAAGGACCAATATGTTTTTATTAATTAATATAATGATACTAAGTAATAAATAAAAATAATAGTGAAATAATGTTAAATAAGTAGGTACAAATATATTTCTGAAAAGCCAGTTAGCCTGACAAAAATGCTATCTCTAAACATACTAAACGGGACGTATATGTTCGTAAACTTGCTAGCCACATTTAATTGAATTATTTCCATTATCTCATTGAGTATGTATTTTAATATTTTTTTATAGTCATCTTTTCTGTATCTATATTACTTTTATAAGTAACGTGATAATATAATATTAATTTGTACTAATATATAAGTAACGTTAAGTAGGATTTAACCATTCGATGCCGGTTTGTAATCATTTCTCATCATATTATAAGGTACATATCAACTGACGAGTGCAACGAGTTGTTCTCCCATGTTATATATTAATTGTATAAAAATATATAATAAGAAAAAATAACATAATAATTGGTATGACAACCTAGCGGAAATTAAAAATATATGACTAAATATATTAGTATACGAGTCGTCATTTTATATTTTTATGTTTATAATATCTATATTTTTTATATAGTATGAAACATAATTAATATATCA
Source organism: Eriosoma lanigerum (assembly GCA_013282895.1). Taxonomy (NCBI): domain Eukaryota; kingdom Metazoa; phylum Arthropoda; class Insecta; order Hemiptera; family Aphididae; genus Eriosoma; species Eriosoma lanigerum. The sequence continues at coordinate 10,979,035 of CM023359.1, read as the reverse complement.
ATATACAAAACAAATATATTTTTAGAAAATTCATAAACTTTAATGTGTTTGTATTTACGTGGATACTAGGTATTAAAAAAATCAGGAGATAAAACAATGATAAAAACGCATGTCCAAGCATTCTGAAAACAACTTTACTATTAATTAATAAATGTATTAAATTGTACGCAAAAAGCCATGTTATTAATTCATTATTTCTACTTAAATGATTTTTTGAAATAATAAAAATAAGTAGATAATATATATACATTTATAATGAATTTAATTAATAACAAAAATATACCTGAAAAATGTAATTCGTTTTACGAAGCTTAGAAGCTGCATATTTTTATATTGTGATTTGTGGGATAAAATACAACATAATTTGAAATATTCAAATTTAACCTATTTTAAGTACCTATATAACCTATAACAATAGCAAACACATAATTATAATTTAATTTTAGTTAGAAGTTCATTAATCATTTTTTATGTAATTTGTTTACTAATTAGACGTTTATGTACTTATATTGTAAGTAATGATTATCATGATATGCAGATATTTTAATCGTTTGTAATATATTTATTTATGAGAACTCGAAACTGTAGTAAAGACATTGTGTATATATTATACTTCTATACAATATTAAAACAATAACATGTTAATATGTATATCATACAAATTTATATTTGAATAATAGTTATAGTATACTGTTATAGTAACGTCAAATATCAACGTAAATTACGAGAGTACAAATAAAGTGCATATATATAGATATGTATTTATTTATTTTAAATTCTAACGGATCGTAAGTATAATACATAGTACAGTGTTAACAATGATATTAATAATAAAAATGACAATAATAATAACTACAATAATACAAATAATAATAATTATACAAATAAATGAAGAAAAAAAAAATATTTATAATTATTAAAAGATTCCAAGGAGGTAAAATTAAGTAAATCAATTTTTGTATCGTTCGCCAATGACATCATTCTATTGAGAGATGAAGCTAACGCATAGTTTGTACTTTGTGAACACATATAAAACATATTAGAAGATCTAGTTCTACGCTGAGGGACGTTAAATTTAAGTTAACTTAATAGTTCTAGACAATCGGTGAAACGATTTAAAAGCTTGAATACAAATTTTAAATCAATTATCTCTCTTCTAACAGATAAATCTGCTATGTGAAAAAATGTAATAATGGTTGGTAAGGAGAATGTGGCTCATGAATAATATTGCATTTGAAAGATAAAAAACGTAGGAAACGATTTTGAATATTATCCAAGTAGTGAATTTGATGTTTTATATAAGAGGACCAAACTACAGAATTGTTCTTTAAATTTTCCCGGACTAAAGAGGTAAATAGAGTTTTTAGGGCAATGGAATCAGTGAAGTCTTTACAGTTTCTTATGATAAATCCTAATATCTTAGAATATTCACTAATTATATATAATAAGTGTTTATTGAAAAAAAGAGTGGAATCGAATATTACACCCAGAATATAAACGAATAATAATGTACTTTGTGAAAAATTTACAAAATTAAATATTATAATATATCTATGTGTTAAAAATTATCTAATATTATTTTAAAATTAACCAAAATATGTGGCTTTGCTTTATACGAGTAGATACTGGAAAATAATATCATTTTAAAAATATATAAAAATTAATTGATAAAGACAAACACATTACTATTATCGAAGGAATGATGTAATAATGTTTTCTTTACTATAATTTATAATTGTGTGTTGTAAAACGTAATAACGGATAATTTTGTCTTTAAAGTTTAAACAATGATCATTTCTCATTTTTTGCGTTTTGCGATATTATACAAATTCACGGAAAAATTTATTCAATTTTTTGTTAGTACGTTGAACAAATTAAATCATCAAATCTATCCAATAAGCAAATATCTATACAGTTTTACAACACACAGTGTACCACTATTAATATTTTATTTGGTAACACTATTGTTAGGTTAATATATTATGTATATACCTATACTCGCATACTTGGTTATCAATTTACGTTAAAAAATATTTTTGGTTATGTCGACAAACGAGATGAATGATATTATAATGTTATAACAATATTAATTATTTTTTCAATTTCAAAATGAATATTTAACTCGTTTATAAATAATAATAATAATAATATCAATTATTCAAAACAAGTTATGACAAATGATATTTATAATTTTACAATAATATACATGTATATGATTTATGATAACATAATGATGGTAATTGATAAGAAGATAAAATAATTATTTGAAATAAGGATAATATTTCGATTGATAACATTTTAACCAAAACGAACGCTGTTTTTAGTTGAAGCTCTGTGACGTCTATAGGGTTTCTTATATCGTTCACCGTATAGTGGATATTTTTAAAGACAGGTTATATCACATCGCACGGAACCAAGTTTAAGGTCACCGCCGGGTGTTTTAAACATTACCTATGGAAGGGAAATAATAAATGTGCATCGGGGAGTGAAAATAAAAAAAAATGTCTTATTTTTATACATAATAAAAGTATAAAAATAGGAATGATCCACGCGCGAGCGTATGTGTGTGTGTGTGTGTGTGTATTATGTTATATACGTTCCTACCCGCGGTTGACACCGTAACACGGTGCGTCCATTATTATTATTATTTTTATTATTTCAGTTATTTGTCCTCGGTCGAAGGGGCTTAATAAAATTACATTCAACCGCCATCGCATTGCCTGTCTGTCTGGGTCAATCTCCGGCTGGCTCAGGGGTTCCTAGACTCGGTGACGCAAACAGCGGTTATAACTAACACTGCGAGTAATCGAATTATACTATGTAGGATCCGTCGAGATTATTAAATCAAATTAATTAATATCTATATTTATTATAATATGGAAAACTCGGATTTAGTTTACTCGTATTGTGGGTCATTTTTTTAAATTTATTTATTTTTTTTGTAACACACACAACTTCATCGATCGTAATACAATAATTACGATTAATATTACTCGGTTGAATTTTGTTTTATTATTATCATATTAAATACATTTTCAAATAACACGTAGTTAATATTTTGACTAATAGTTGGTAGATTTGCAGTTGAATATTTCCTTTGGCTAAATAATATTATGTACTTATCATAAATCGATATGGTAATCTCTTCAACTTTTCGGAATTAAGTAGAAAGATATAAATTTTTATACGACACACGTTCATGTTATATAAATGTTTTGTATAATAATAATTTTTTAAACTTTTAAACTAGTCAATACTCAACTTTGGTATTTCTTATTGACTATACACAATGGGTTAAGTTACATAAATTATTACAATATTGTATAATAACAGAATAATATAATCAATTGTTACTATTTGTTTATTTCGTCTGTCAACACACGTTTCACAAACAACAACTTGGGTATGAGATACGATTATATTGTGTTCTTCGTATAATATTGTCAAATTATATTTTGTTCATTTTAGCGTCATAATATTATTATACCATGATATACCTACATTTTGCTGAACATTATACTCGGCAGTCTCCGACAATATTATTGGTACATAATTTAAATATAAATTTCACTGTCGCGTTATCACAATATTAACGATTATTATTTATTAGCATATAGTGTAACGTGATGATTTTTCACTAATTCGTATTCCATTATACTGACAGCTCTTACGGTCCCAACCTAGCCGCATTTTCACTTCAAAATTATGTAGGAATGATATTATCATCGAGCGTCGCTCTGGCTCAAAGCATACAATATTATAACCTATATTATACTATACAGTATACAGGTAGGTTAGTACCTGACATACCTGGTTCACCTGGTTCACTAATGTTTCAAATATTTTTAATTTAAATTTTATGTCAAATATAAATAATATTTAGGTATATTTCGTACTTTGATTAACGAAATTTTATATACCGTATACCTAGTAATAGTATGATAACTCTCTGTATACGTTATATAAATATAAATAATAATAACTCGATGATGTTCGACTATGTTTGACTATGTAAATATACTAATCTAGTATAATATACTATATAGTCTATCAATGGTACATGTTTTTATTGTGTGTTGAATTCTAATTTTTATAAACATGATTTATTAGAGAACATTCGTATTTAGTTGATATAATAATATCCATTATTATATATTGTTGAATATTTGTATATAATAATCTATATAACAAATATTTTTGTGATTACAATTAAAATGACAAGTTTTTGCACATACAACTATATAAGAAGATTAATTTTACAAAAATGATAGTGTTTACCATTTTTGTAACACAACTTTTTACTTTATGTATGGTGCATGCCAATTATATAGAAAGACTAAACCAAATTTTCAAATTCACGAAAACTTCTCCTAAAATTGATCTATACCAAACATTTATTGAGCCCTTGCGGGTCCATATGAATATAGAACTCAGTTTCCCAAAATGTTGACCTTATTGACCATTATCACGAATAACCAAAAATTATAGAAACAATTATTTTTATATTCAAATTCTTTATAGAAGATTATGACATATATTTTTGGTATTGCAATATTTAATCAACAGTTAAATCGCTATTTCAATATTTTACTATTATATGGGTATAATTATTATGTACCTAACGGCTAATAATATCAAATAGATAAATAATCTTTAAAAAATTAATTAATAGTCTATGAAAATTATTTTAATTTTCAATAAATCAATAATACAAAATTACAAACTATGGATAGATTTATTGGATCAATTAACAAAAAATACATGTATATTTGCTATTATTAAAATTATACATTTACTGTTTTTTATGAGTTAAACTACTATATTATATATTATAAAAAGTGTAAACACATAAAAATATTTAAATTTGAAATGTTTAAAATGATTTATGAGTTTCTATTCAATAGAGTAAAATATCCTAAAATTAATAAAACCAACTATTTTGTTATGGTAATTGATAGACTTGTGAAATAGTATGCATATAGGATTTTTCAAGATTGTATTTTTTAACAATAAATTATTAGGTAACATATTCGAATATATAAAATATTAAAAATTCGTTTTGTGTTTTCAACGATATTTTTAATTACTTCTATGCAATTTATAGTAATATTTATTTAAATTTACAGTGTTAATATGCTATTGTCAACAATCTGTATCCAGTAATTATTTTTAAAACCAGTAGGGATTCATGGCCCTGGACCCACGAATAACAAAATTATTGATGAGACCGATAGCGCCAGACGACTGCAATAAATTTTAAATTAAAAAATATATTCAAATTAAAGCGTATAATATAATTATTTTCTTTGTAATGTTTTATTATTCGTCGTCGTCATCCTTATCGCGTCTTTTCGTATATAACCGAGTACCTGCCAACTGGCAAATTAAATAAAAATATTTTTTATTAACTGATTATATTAGACATAAAAACTTTGAAAATTTATCATAAAAAAAAAATAGTCTTCTACTTTGAAAATGTATTTTTATTTATAATAGTTTAGCTCAAAATACGTGCTTTACTTGAGAATAATATTTTTGCGAAATCTTAAACAATAAAAATCGACGAGGAAAATATAAACAAATAGTTATACACGTTCAAATTAAACATTTGGTATTTACTAATTTACTATACTAAAATCATTTTATATGTGTTAAAAATTTACAATGAAGCAGTTACACCATACTGATAAAAAATGGAATATAAATATTCGTTTGTAATTAATAAATAATAATAGATACCTATTACAGGAAATCTTGTATAATAGAAGTATATTATAATTTTTTGGAGAATATTATAGAAATTATTTTTAGGCGCATTTGATCTCGCAATAATAACTTGATAGAAAAAAAAACAATATTTTACTTCTAAATAAAGTTTGTTTTATAAATATTCATTATTTTGTTTGTTTGTGAGGATCGTAAAATTTAATTGTAATCGAAACAGTTATAAAACTTTTATAGTGTTTTGTTAACTTGCGTTGTCTAGACGAACAAAATATATACAATATACGTATTATATTTCTATGACGCATTAATGCATTATATATTTATATCTATAATATTTATTCATCATATAAAATTCAAGGTTAAATCAACTTGTTATTTAAATCACAATAGCTAGTGGTATACGGACTACACATCAATCAGAAATCATTAAATATTTAATTTCGAAACGACTGAATGTCTTTTGGCGCACATTTAAATTTAATTTTTAAAACACGCATAATTCTTATTATGTTGTTAGTTCATAGAATTTTAGACAATTGAATCATTATAGTAGGTAGGTACCTAAATCAAATACTGTAATACGGAACACTCTGTATAAAAGTCAAATAGTAGTTTTTAATTTCTGACGTAAGTTAGGTTTTGTGTATTTAACCCTTGGTGGGATCATTTGCAACTATATAACTTATATATATATAGTATACAAGTAATAAGAAGTAAATATAAGAAATCGCAATGATAGCCTGGTTGAAATTTATTACAATTCATCACTTTTTTACTAAAATATTATGATGTACCTAATATTTGTTATTATTAGTGTTATTTAATAAAAAAAAAAAGTAACACCAAGTTATTAAAGATTAACAAATTGATTTATTCAATATTAATTATTAAATCGAAAGAAAATATATACCATTTTGTAAGAAGGATCTTAAAAATCGATGTTTTAAAAATGATTTTTTTTTTTGACGAGCAATACCTTCAAAACTGTTATATATATATAAATTGTCACAAATATAGTAACAGTAAGCTTGTTTTTAAATACTTATCTTAAAGTTAATATAATTATTATTTTATAAGATACTCGTACTATTTTTTTTTAAATATGACTATATAGGTCACAATATGGTTACGTACATTTATCCGACATTGTACAGTATAAGTACGTAGGTACATGGTATATGGTATACGCACAGCGTTAATATAATTTAATTTACAATGTTTAAACTATATACTCAGAGAATAGGTATAAAACATACAATTATATATTATCTCTGTATATATAAGATATATGGTTGATTTTTATATGATAAATATACAATGAGCTGTTTTATGAATCTAATTTGAAGGCTATAACTATTTAAGGTGTGATGTGTGTATATTGAGGGAATTCGTAAACATTTTTATAAAATAGTTAAATTTCTATAGTTAATGTAAACACTATAATTAATAGTAACAATGAAAAAAATAAATACATTTATTAGTATCTATGAATTTTCATTATTCGTGTTATTTATATTTATGTATTTTTTAAAAATATTAAATTGAAATGTTTTATGTGAAAATCATAATAAATTCACTTTAAGTATAATCACAAGGCCGTAAAATACTAAAATACATAGCTTCCAAAGTTTTTTTTTTTATTTTGTGGTGATTTAAATTTTTTGATAATAACATAAAAAAAATACCTACGTGGGTATTATTATAAATCGATATTATTATATATTTCAAGTGCGAATAATATTATTATTACGCGCATGACGTAATAAACTGATAACTAAAAATAATTATACGTATAATAGATATATGGTATTTTTTCAGATTCGTGAAAATATAATTATTTTTCTTTGATAATATTCGATTTATTAATTATTTATTAATTTTTTTTATTTTTGTTGCGAGAGTGGCGGTGTGAGTCGTGTGCGAAATATGATGTCATATATTTTGAACAGCGCATAGACCTCCGCGTGGAGCTCCTACATTAATTGAATTTGTACCACAAAGTCGTTCGACGAACTTAGGCTGCAATCTCCGACTGTTGTGCGTGTTTATTATAATGTCGCCATTTATAATATTATGTGTATAATATTATATAGGTATCTATCAAAACTTTATTAGAACACCCCGCGCACTCGTCTGCTTTACATAATTCATGACCGTGGTATACACCAGCCAGGACTGTTATAACATATTATTATGACAATGGTCGTATTATAGTACACGGCGTCCTTGGTTTTTATCGTGCTAACACGTATATACTATCACACATATATAGTTTAGGATAGGGTTACAATGGTCGCACGCCATAGGCCGTTAATATATGTAAACCTAATGTCTATATAGCTCTAGCGTCATCTACATTTAAACATTATGTGCGCTATGATTAAAGTAAAAATAAATTGTCACTTTTTACGATGGGTATTTTTTTAAGACATTTTACAAACAACTCTTCGACATGTAAACGACTATATTATTATTATGATTTAGAGAAAAAAAAAACAGTATTTTCGGCGAAATAAACAGCTGTTATACATGTGCTGAAATGGGTCACTGACCATTTTTGCCGGGCGTTAGGTATATACGCGCAGACCTCCACTTAAGCGTGTTAAACAAAAAAACATTTGGATCAAAACCAAAACGTATATAATTATACAAAATGTTATTCGTATGTACCTCACTATATAATAATATTATAATAAGTAATATAGTATAATAGTCTGTAATATTCGATATGCCTAAATATAACTAAATATATAAAGCTCCGTAATAGATTATTATAACGTCCGTCGTCCGTATAATAGAATTTTATTTTTTTATTTCAACGAAGTAGGTATTTTTTATACATTATTTTCTTGTTTTTAATTAACCATCTTCTAATGTATATAATAAATAAATGTTATTCGGTTGCCGCCGTTCGCCTTGAACTCTTGCCGGAGTTACAATATTTATAGGTACATTTCAATGGAATGTGTGTGTGTGTGTGTGTGTGTGTGTGTGTGTGTGTGTGTGTGTGT
>CM023359.1:10937971-10970287 GCA_013282895.1 Eriosoma lanigerum | reverse complement strand
TGTGTGTGTGTGTGTGTGTGTGTGTGTGTGTGTGTGTGTGTGTGTGTATATGTGTATGTTTGTATTTATACGTGTTATAATGTATTTTTAGGAAACATTTTGTTCTTAATACCCCACATGAAACTCGTGGACTCGAATGTCCGTCGTCCGACTCCTGTGGTTTCCATATATATCCATCATGCGTCGTGTTCGAGTATTACAACAACAATAATACAAACAAATTTAACCCTATATTATCATATATGTATGATATATACAAGAATAGAAGATATTAGAGCCGATAAAATTATGGTCAACATAAAATTTCAGATCGATCGATTTGAAATAAACGTCGTTTTTTTTATATAATTGTTCAAAATAATATTATATTAAACACATTTTGAATAATATGTATAATCAATAACGTGATGTCCCAGAACCATATTGCAAGTTATTAAAAATCACATTATTTTTTCGTGACTTAGCACTCTTGGTAGCGGCGGTAATTTTGAAAATAATTAATATAACCATATTGACGTTTCGGATCGGCTGTCTGTTGATGAGTATACAAATAATATTATATTTAAATAGTCAAATGTATAATTACAATAAGTGTATGGGACGTTAAAAGAAAGCCATATATCATTATGATGTTACAATATATACTCGGAATAGTATAATAATAATATTATTAAGTAGTACAGATTGATGAGGGTGGATTTAAAATTCGACGATCATTTATTGTGTTACATTACTAATAGATAAATTATTCAGAAGCCTTTGGAGTTCGGTAGCAAATTCTTATAGGTATTATTATATTCGTATTTAGTGGCGCAATCCTGGTAATCGATACAATGACATTTGCGCTTAAAAAATATTGTCGTATGTACGGTGATAAAAATAAGGTATAGCTAAATATTAAATAAGTAACCTATAACCTACCTACAATTGAAATTCCTTCTTCCCCGTGTATCGTTGTCGGTAAATTATCTTTTATTGTTATGAACTATAATAACTACCTACATTGTATTGTCAGGTTTAAAAAAAATTATGAACGTTTATGACGGTAAAAAATGATCGAATATCGCATAGTATCAAACTTTGTGTATTTATGATCCTTATTATTTATATCGCGCATAATATCATATGATATGAGTATATGACATAATATAATAGTTATGATTATAAACTGTGTCATGTAGTTTTTATGATTACGTTATATAACGTATACCTAATAATATAATAAACCTATAGTAAAAATGTACATACATAATACGTAGAAATACATTGGTGTTCGACATAAAATTTGAGTTGTTAACTCAAATTTTTCGGTGTCCAGTGACAAATAGTCGATAATATACGTACTTAACTAATAATTATAAATACCAAAAATAATCAGATTATGTTCTAAAATTCAGTATAATATAGACAAGGTGTTACCGTTGTATCGGTGTAGTCGTCAGCAATGTTGAGTTTACTTTTAATTTTATAAGGTAAAAAATAATAACTACCTATTGTGTTATTATACATATCAAAATAAGTTTCGTGAATAGTATACTTGTGGTACCATCTGTCGGATACCTATTGCGACTGCGTTCGTATTCAATGTATAGAAACTTGGCATACCATAAAGGAATTTTTTAGTAATTTTCACGATTTCGACACTTCATTTATTTTTTTTAAATTCATCAATACATCATCATTATAATCGAAGTTTAAACTAAATACGTGTACCTATACTTAGTCTACATCATATAGCAATGTTTTAAATTCTATTATACTTATGTGCCAAAAGCCCAAAACAGTATTATATTTTTACAATTAAATTATTTATGTTTTATAAATAGTAAATTAGGAAGTGATAAGAAATTGATGAATGTCAAATTGAAAAACTAACAATTTATACAAACGTAATTTAGAGTTCTTGAATGTTATGACCATAATTGATAATATTTATTTATTTACATTTAAAAGTGTATCAAAGTTATATTTTATAAAATAACGTAGATATTTGTGTACATGTTGTAAATATATCATTTTGAACATTACTGTAAAAGAAAATACAAATTTTTCTTATTAAACGTGTTATCATCATATTATAATTTGTTTAGGAATATTTTGTTAATATTAGGTGCAACAACAGAATCGCGTAAAAATCGTGTAAAATGTTTTAATGGTTTTCACTGTAACTTAAAAGTATTTAAACAGATTATATTTCATTATTTTTTTAAATTTTCAATGATTGTAAATTATGTACACATTACACTTTTCAGTTTCAGTCGATGTCTGGATTATTCTGTACATTATGTTTACATAAGGTATGATGGTAAATCTAAAAAGAACATTAATAAAGGTGATTTATTTTATAAAATTTCAGTGTATAAAGAAACCAACGAGAATACTATAATGTACTCGTATAATATAATAATATATTTTTAAAAATTTGTTATAAATAACATAGACAAAATACTTTTCAGGTACGTGATTATAATCAAATTGTTGAAAATTACACACTATTCTTGTTTGATTTTTAAAAAAGTTTATCGTCAAAACATTTCACGGGTGGTTAACACTACTAAGAGTTATCCATAATAATATATCCTATATATGAGTCATCAGTCATTAAGGATAACTCTGTGACTCACGCGTGCCTATATATAATGTGTAGTACTTGTAAGTTTAAAATCGATTTAATCGAGAACCCAATGAATAGCAAACACGAAAATATATTTTGCATTTTCGTGAATACGTATTCTGTTATTCGTACTAATGTATTTTTTATTATCTGAAGACAATAATTAACTTTAATAATCTACTATACTAGTAATAATTTTACTATGGTTCGAAATTGAATACATTTGAAACATTTAGCACGGTTATTCCGATCAATTCGAATGCACTATGGAAAAATATGGCTTTTTTTATAATTTTTTGAAAGTCTTATAAAATATACGAAAATTTAATCGATATAAAAATATTAATACTTAATTTAATTGAGCTTTTTAATTGTATATACTTGATTTATTTATATTTTTTCAAGCAATAATGCATATTATAAAAAAAAATCAATAATTAAACAATTTGTTTACGGTTTTAGAAGTTTAGAATATTATACAAATTAAAGCCCTAATTATAACTTTATTTATATTTAACGTGAGTTCATTATCGTCAACTTATGTCCTTACATATATTAATTAATACGTGTAATGTATGCACATGGGAAGAAATAATATCCAAACAGGAGACACGTTACAGTTCGTGTATTAACCATGTACCATATAATGTCGTATATTAAGATGATCTATTTATATCATATTATAACTTTACTATAAGCGCCAAAATGATATAATACAGCGTCTCATTCATTCAAGAAATAGTTTTAATGCGTTTTGTGCCGAACAAACCAAGGGAATCATAAAATATCATAAATTAATAAGAATAAAATATATTTTAAATATATTACCTAAATTATTATTATAGCTTGAATAGGTACATATTGTTAACAATTTTTTTAAGTTTCAATAAATAACACCGAAGAACGAAAATACTTTTAGATTTAACGCTAATTTTGAACTAAATATTTGGTTCTATTCACTTGTAATGTCAAATAACAATATTATTATGTGTGACATTATTATTAATTATAAACTATGATAATTTCGAAAGGCAATAAAAATTAATTATTGTAAACATGAAATTTAAAACGAAACACAAACGACATCATTTTCATTCCAAAATTCTGAAGTAGGGAGGCTGATCATGTCCCTACAAATAAAAAGTTAGTTATTTCTGGAATGAAATGGGATAAACACAAACAAAAAGACAAAAAGTACGATCGAATATCATTCATTTCATTTAGAATTACGGCTAGATTACGAATTGTCGAATGATTGCATTGCAGATGAAGTGCAGTATTTGAAAATAAAAAATTACAATACAACACGCCGCTGTTATTTTTTAGTAAACCCCTTCACAAATTATGTAGTCGGAAATAGTAATTTACGAATTTTTTATTACGTATTTAAGTAGTGTGTAGTTACAAATATAAATAAATACGTAAATTCAGTTATAAATGATTCAAAAAAATTTACACAATTACTTGGTACTTTGCAGTAACAAGAATTATATATATAATATAATATAATAATAACCTATGATAAAAAATAAAAAATATTATACGATCATATTTTATAAAAAATTCTAGATAATTATTCCAATTATAATAATGTAATGGAATAATAACGTTTTTGTATATAATTTTAACGTAGGTGCAATAAAAATGTACGCATTTTTATTAAAAGAAAACATGGTAAACAATAGGCTACAATACACTATTTAACATTAAAATGATACAATAATAAATAAAATAAATTAATTAAATAATACAATAAGTGTTCCTTTAGTCCAATTTCTTGAAACATTTACATTACCAATTACAAAATTTATTGGAGAGAGATCTATTTCTACATTTTGTTGACTTAAAACGTATTTTCAAAATACTATGTATCAATATTGATTTGTTGAGATGGCAAAAACATAAAAAAAAATTAATATAAATCTTTGATTTATTTTGTTTGAAAATAAATATGATATGACATGTATAATATTATAATATCGAAACTATTTAACATAATAATATGTTCGTACCTAAATCTTTAATTGTATAGTTTATTCTATATATACCAGTGTAGGTAATTACCTTATCTACCAAACATAAGATCATTTACGATAAATAGGTCGTGGTAGATAGGCCACGGCCCAGTGTAAATGTTTTGTTTTTATTTTTAGATATAAATATTTGTTAACTACATGAGCGTACGATATAGTATAATAATATGTATATCTTCTTCTTGTGGTGCTTATCCGTTTGGATGTTATTTGTGACCAGCAGGACTATCATCTCTTTATTTGTGGCTACTCTAAAGAGTTCGATCGACGTTTTGTTGTACCATGACCTTAAATTTTGCATCCATGATGTTCGTGGACATTCTTGACTTCTTCTTCTATTTATTCTTCCTCGGATAATGGACTGCAGTAAACCGTATTTTGTTTCGTTTTTCATAATGTGACTAAGATATTGTAATTTGCGGATCCTTATGGTATTGAGGACCTTTATCTTTTTATTTGTTCTTCGGAGTACTTCCTGGTTGGTTATATGTTGTGTTCATGATATGCAAAGTATTCTCCTATATATATATCCTCATTTTAAAAGCCTTTATTTTGTTTTTCTCTCAAACAATCAGGGTCCTGGGGCATAATGGTCCCTCTGCACCCCCCTTCTCGACGGCCCTATTGTCAAGTATAATAATTGGTAATCGTTATTCGTTATGGGTACAAGTTACCAAACACGAAATCACTAGGTATATAAATATTATAATAGTACCACCTACCAATCCGAAACTTCGATAACGAGTTAATTACCTATGTTTTATTAAGTATTATACTGTTCAGTGTTCAACGTTAATCGATGGTTGAATATTTAAGTGAATGGCTAGACTTATGACTCACCAATGTGGCACCGAACCCAGAAATAGAATAACCGCGATATAGGAATCTCTTTCGACAGTGGAGTACCGTTTGGTCAATAAAAACAAATGTTTCATAATTTATGTTCAAATAATCATTCAAAACTCGCTAATCTATTATAAAGACTAGTTGTATGTCAATAACATTAATACCACATAAATATATTATCTATATTTTTTACACATCCGTAGTTTTAGGTGATTAAAATGCACCATCTTAATTGCGTGTTGGGCACCACTGCGTGTTCGAGCGGCTATTAATGCCTTTTTTTTTAAATTGGTCAATTATTTAAACGGGACAAATCGATAAGCAAACGAAACAAAAATATATAATATAAAATATATTCGTGTTTTTAACGAAATTCGGTCAGATTTAGTATGTACGATGTATATGCGCATAAACGAAACTGTGTCAAACACCACGTGAGCATGTAAAACCACGTATTATTAGCTCATTTGGAATTCGCTGTAATACAAATAATTGAATGATGTAAATGGCCACATTATGGGTTAACAATGTACGATTATTATTTTATGAGATTCAATTGATTATATTATGTATTCAATATACGCGATGTTATAGTAATATTATTAAATTTGAATAATTATTAACACGACGTAGTAAATTTTTTTGTTATCACCGTTCGTGTCTTCATAGCTATCGATATAGCGTTTGTTTTATATAAGTGTAGGTACATACAGGGTGCACAGAATATCGTGTTAGAAAAACAATGGTAATAATATTATTTAAAACGTACCCAATATGCAATATTGCTGCCACGTTTTGTAAAACGAAAATCCGATTGTTTATTATTTGGGTAATAAACTAATAAACAATAATATTATTTTCACTCGGCCGCGATGGCAGAGGACTGAGGAGGCGGCCGCGCGCAAACGACGGACATGCGCTCGTTGTAGCTAACAAGGGCAAGGTCATCGTCCTCGCGACAAACGATTGTCGGGTCGATCAATAAACGGCCGTCACACCACACGTCGCCGCCTAGGCCTAACCAACGGCACCCCGCGGCCGCGTTTCCACTGTTTCGCGCGTAACGCACGACGACTGCTCAAAGCTCGTTCAGTAGCGTCCCTACAGACAATTATTTACGGGACGAGGGGAGAGCGAACATTATTTCAACCCGATAATAATTACACATTCAAATTAATAGCTAGTAAAAATATAATATGCATTTATTTATTAATATGTACCAACAACGAAAAATAAGCAAATATATTTAGTTAAAATAATTACTTTTTAAAGTTATTACAACATTGATTTATTTATTGGTTTAAGTTACTAAACAAATGTAGTTGGTTTCATAGCAAATCAAACATAACGATTTTATAGTTTAATCAAAATAAATTTAAGTTATTTCTATTTAAATTATTTATAGTTGTTTGTTTGTTATATATAGTTGATATAACCTTAATTTTATAATATACCTAATCAACTATAAATTTTATTGTTACAATTAAGAATATTAAGTATATTTCTAACAAAAATATTGATAATTTAACAATTGTTAACTAAAATAATTTAGTAAATATTTTTTTATCTTTGTTTTATATTTGTAGAAATATAAATAAAGAAAATTAGGTACAAATTATAATTTAAAAAATAGTGTTACTAAAAATAGTTATATATTTGAGTCAGTTCGACATTAATTTGGTTCAATTCATTTCTTTATTACTTTAGTCTTTTAGAGATTACTTTCATTTTGATGTTTTAACGTTTTAACGTTTTAAACGATTATGAACCAAACATAATAATTATTATTATTTTATTTTTTAATTTAATCAAATTTATATATTTTTCTATATTTTAATTATAATAACGAATTAAACATTGGTTATGTATTATCCAGTTATGAATTTTAATATTTTTTATTAAAATATATTTATTTTCTTTATTATTATACAATCATATTACGACTTATATTTATAATTATTATACAATTACATATACCTATTATTTTGTTTTATTTTTTAATTTGCTTTTAAGAATTTTAAGATATAGCTCTATTAGTGTCAATGTTAATTTTTTATGCGTTTCAAAACAATCAATAAGAAATAAATTCGTTATATATTATTAAAGATTATCTTTTTCATTATTATAATTATTAAATTTTATAATCTTATCCTGTTGTATAGATAGGTGAGATTTATAAAAAATGTTTAAAATACATATTGTGTATTTATGAGTTACCTGTATATTATAATGAATATATTTTATAAACTACAACAAGTTATAGATACAGTTGAACACGTATGATCACAACAATAAACTTGCATAATTAGAGTATTTTTTTTTTTTTTTGGACGTTATTTTGTACATATTTAATTTATTCTTGTCACTTTTCACAACCAATATTTTTATACTATTTGATACTTAGTTAAAAACAAAACGAGTAAAAGACTACAAACGTTTTTCCTACATAATATTATGTTGATTAACTTATAGTATACAGGTAAGTTGTTAGTATAATATAAAGA
This sequence comes from Eriosoma lanigerum, assembly GCA_013282895.1. Lineage (NCBI taxonomy): Eukaryota > Metazoa > Arthropoda > Insecta > Hemiptera > Aphididae > Eriosoma > Eriosoma lanigerum. The sequence goes on along the minus strand of CM023359.1, from coordinate 10,962,290 downwards.
ATTAGAGTGTTCAAAATTTGTCGTTACAAAAATAGCTGGATTTACATCATACTATAGGAGGAACTGAAACATTTTTTTGGGGGTCTACAAACTCAATACTTAAATCTTAAATCTTAACAAAACTTTTACATCCATCTTATATACATATATGTGTATAAATCAACATTTTATTAATTAATTTAACTAATTAATTTAATAAATTCAACTTATCCTGTCATATTATAAACCTATCGTAACCCACAAAACCTCATATCATATTATACCAAGTTTTCTTGTGTTAAAATTGCACAGTAGCTAATATACTCAATAGTAATTAACAATATTAATAATACGTTTCAATTCTTGTTAATTCTTGTTAATTCTAAAGAGTAAAATATAACCACATTACCACAATATTAATTTTTCTTATAATTAAAATATAATATTAAGCAGATATAACAGTCAAGAGTCAACTAAAAATAAATGATTTTAAAAATTATAAAAGGAAAAAATATAATTTATCATAATTTGTAATATTCTTAATACCTATGTTATTCTATTATAAATTTATAATACAAATAATTAAACTAGCACAAAAAAATTTTGAGGTCCAATGAAGATTTTAAGGGGGCAAAGTCCCCCCAAGCAACCCTCAATTTTTGCCTATGCATCATGCATTTGCAATTTAATTTTATTATTTTTGTAACACGAAATTCTGTATATAATTATTATTGTATACAATTATTGTTCTTTAAATTTGTATCATATAAATACATAAATTGTTTTTAGTGATTTTTTACATAAGTCATAAATTATTTTTATATTATGCAGTCTGTGTCCTTGTATGTGACCACTTACTAATGTGCTAACTGTTTTTGTCTTTTGACTCAATTTGTCATTTAGTATTTCCTCAACACTCAAAAAGTTAAAACAATAATTAATATATTAGTACACCTACACACAATAGTGACAAACTGACAAGTCATTATAATATATGGTTGTATGAATATGAAATTATGAATAATATAATACATTAATATAGGTATACCGTAAACATATACATATGTAAATGTATAAAAGACGACAAACAAAAAACTACGTATAAATGTAGAACGCAAAGATAAACTTATTTTTCTCAAGTTTATTAATTAAATCTATAAATATAGAACTGTTAAAAAATTGCTATTGTAAAATAATATTATCCGTAAAGTTTACGATTTATACATAATATCGTGATTAATGATTATGTATCATAAATTAATAATGCTTATACAGCAATTATTGACATTAATTGTACTATGTATGTCATATATATATGAGTATATAGGTAATATATTATTCTCTAAAAGTTATAACTTATGTTACATATAATATATAACCTATATAGGGGGGGGGGGGGCGGTTAATTAAATATTTTTACGATTATTTTTAATACTTTCCCCTCATCAACACAAAAAAAGGGAAGAAATTAAAAAAATGCCTAAATACTAAATATTACCCTGATTATAATATGGTATAACTATGCTATGGACACTCACAATTAAAGCTATGCAATTTTCAAAAATGTAAACAAACCAAAACCTAACGGCAGGTTAACCACTTAACGAAAAATTTCAGTTTTTCAAAAAGTTTCATATAATCTGTGATATTAGTACACAAAACTTATATGATAATTGATAACAATGTATTTAATAGTACAATATTATGGTAAATTGAGTGTACAATAATTTAATTTCATAAATGTTGTCATTATGACGTGAGGACGAATTTTTGTTTGTTTACATTTTGACAAACGGCCGAGTGTCCCATCTGGTTTCATATAATCTGTGGTATAACTATAGTTAATAATGTCTTTATAACTACAGTGGTTCTTAACGTGGGTGGTATCGCTCTCGGGGGAATTTTGGGATTTTAAGGCGGGCAAAAAATATTGAATGTGAAATGTCGAAAAGAAATATAGGAATATTAAATCTGATGAAAATATATTTTTTTGAAAGTCCTAAGTATAATATTTACTTACTTAATTATAAAAAAATTATTAATTAAATTTAAAATACTGATCCAAATACTCATAAAATTCCCCAACTCCTAATTTTTGTTACTTTGCTCAGAGGAGAGTTGGATGTTCGTTATTTTGATGAAGGTACGATGCATGACAAACTAAATAGGTATAGCAGCAACATTTTGATTTGGACCATATTCTGCGCAAACATGGCGTCAGGCATGCTCCACTTCTCATTGGCTATAAAATATTATCTTTTATCACTTAAATTATGAATTCATACTATCATAATCATACTATCATGATAAACTAAGTGCGTTTATTCATGACAAAATAGATTTAGTTTGTCATGATTAAACGGATACAATAAAATTGATAAGAGGTGCAAGCCGGCAGCCATTTTGTGCGTATCAAAATATTGCTGACATACCTATCTATTTTGTCATGGTACGATGGAACATAAAGAGAATCACTAGTCTATAAGAAGTACCTATCTATAATAGTGGGCACTAAAATGATGAATTGATAATGTTTTGTTATTTTCAGAATGTTTAGAACTTGTGATATATATTCAACACATGGTGATACTTAAAATTTTAATTAGAATGAATATATTTTTTTTAAATGAAAAGTAGTAATGACAGTACCTAATACTTATATAATATATGATCCGTAACACAGTCGATACTTAGGTAGAAATAGCTCAAGGATTTTAATTATATTTAATATATTATGTAATCCAAGTTATAAACTAGTAGATACTTTATACTAATTTAAGGTGTAACGTTATGGTCTATATTTAATACCTAAATACGTTTTAGAAGTTCAATAATATTTTTAGATTCTGAACGAAGTGAGGAATGCATGGGTTTTATGTATATATGTAGCATAAAAAACAAGTTAACGTAAATTAGTCATTATAATATAAAATTACTTTTAGAAAAATGGCTTTTGAATTGAAATATATATTGGGTATGTTATGAAAATAAAATAAATCAAGATTTTCGAGGACATCTCAACACCGTATCCTTTATTGACAATACATATAATTATTAAAAAAGTTAACAACATATTAAACCTTATAAAAATATGTATATAATCGAGCATTATATATTATACATTGAATATAATTAAAAAAACAATGAGACAACCTCGAAAATTTATATTCTTTCATTTTTACATTAGAGAATTGCTTTAAGCCTTTGAAACTATTTTCTCATAAATAAATTATGAACTGATGATCGTAGTTATTGTTATGTGTTACACCGTGTATAAAAATTTCAAAAAATTCAAAATATAACAAACTTCGATGTGGTTTGAAAGATAATAATTGCAAAATTGATTATTATTTTGAAAATAGCATTATTATGTTGCGTAATAGTAAAAAAAGTTGTAGTATTTATTAAATTTTGGATTCTCAGCAAATCAAGGAATGTATTGGTTTTACAAAGATTTTTTTTTTTTAATGTATGAAAACACTTGTTCGGGTAGAAATAATGGTCCAATTACCACAAGTAGGATATACTTTTGGTAGTAAATCGTGTTTATTTGGTACTTTATTTAGCTCAATTTTCAAATTACTCAAAAGTTAGGGGAAAAATTACCAAAAAATGGCGGAAAATCGGCAAAATTACGGTTTCTGTTATTTTAAATTTTTTAATTTCGTTAAAACTAATTGAGTTTTGATCGTAGGGACTTGAAATTTTTTTTGAATATTAACATAGGTAGTTTACATAGGTAGTAGAATTTTGGAAAGGATTGATTGATTATTTGTCCAAATATAGAACTTTGAACTTTTTTCCAAACATGTTTAATATTTCCGGCAATTTTTGGTTAATCGCTTTGAAAATTTTATCGAAGTCTAATCATATACTACTTAATCTTTTTATAAAATATTTTGAAAATTATGACTGACAATTTTTTTTTATAGGCTTTTAAAGTTAAAATTCCCGAAAATCAGCCAAATAACGGTTTCATTATTTAAAATTTTTAAATTTCGTGATAACTAATTACGTTTTGGTCATAGGGACTTAAAACTTTTTTTAAGTATCAACATAAGTGTTCTAAATTATAGAAAACATTTTTTAAACGATTGGTTGATTTTCTGACAAAGTATTGAGCTTATTACTTTTTCCAAAAATGTTTAATATTTCTTGTAATTTTTGGTTTTTTCATTTGAAAATTTAATCAGAGTCTAATCATATACAACTTAATCATTTTACAAATTATATTCAAAATCGTGACTGACAATTTTTTTTATAAGGTTTTAAAGCTAAACAACTGATAATCGGCAAAATTACGGATTCTGTTATTTAAATTTTTTTATTTTGTGATATCTAATTAGGTTTTGATTGTAGGAATTTGAATTTTGTTTTGAGTATTCACATAAGTGTTCTTTATTGGAGAAAAAAATTCGAAACAATGAATTGATTTTTAAACTAGGTATAGAGTTTTGAATTTTTTTCCAAAAATGTTTAATATTTCCTGCAATTTTTGGTTTATTGGTTTAAAAATTGTATTGAAGTCTAATCATATACTACTTAATTTTTTTTATAAAATATTTGTTTTTATAAGCTTCAAAAATTTGAATATTTTTAGTAGAATTAAATATTATATACATATATATATATTTTTTTTTTTTTGATATATGAAAACATTTTTTCGGATAGAAATAATGGTCTGATTACCACAAATGTATGCTTTCGGTAACAAATTGCGTCTAGTTAGTACTTTATTTTGCTTATTTTTCAAATTTCTCAAACGTTTTTTCTTGGGAAAAGAAAAACTACCAAAAAATGACGAAAAAATAGCAAAATTCACAGAAATTGTAATTTTGACGAAATTGAATTTATATATATCATGATAACTAATGCAATATTTTGAACGTAGGGACTTATACATTTTTTGAGTATTTTCATATGTATCTATATACATGGTAAAATTTTGGAACGAATTATCAGTATAATATATCGTACATTTGACTGAGTTTCGCTCAGAGTCGTATTTATAAAATATGCAATAATATTACATTTAATTTTTAATTATAATAATCCACTAATTTCAGACAGAAGGAACGAAGAATGATTGTCCAGGATCGACCTTCCCAATATTCTTAGTTATTTAAATTGTTTACAGTGTCTTATAACAATACTGACACAACTATCGTTGCGGCATCATGTATTTAGTTAATTCAGTAATTGTATTTAGATAAAATATTTTAAATATTATTTTAGGTAGGTAGGTATATATATTTAAAATCAATAACTTTTTTCAAATTCATTAATTTTATATAATTTTTGTTGTATAATTTTAAATAAATTTTTTTAAAATTTTGGTATGATTATTTTAGTGATTTTAATGTAGGTAATACTTATCTAATTAATTAAAACAAAAATGTCGAAATAAAATAAATAAAGGTATTTATTACTTCTATGGTTTACTTGTTTTGACATAAAAGGAGTACCTAAGTATACTAATTACTTGTACATTATTTTATGTTCTATATGAAAACATTATTTTAATAAAAGAAAAGAAAATTAGTATTTAAAAGTATTTACTTTTACTATATGTAATATGTTTGTATTTGTAAACATCTGTCACAACATGTTTCAAACAATATTATCTTGAGCTGGACGAGGTTTCCAATTATTGGAAAAATTATAGGTACCTACACTAAAAGTGAATTAATTTTAGTCTTTAGACTAAATATACCTATTATATTAATTTAACATTATAAGTTTTCATTGACAAATTGATTGAAAAATTAAAAAAGGTTTATACGCTAAAAAAATGTATAAAAAGAAGAGATACTCCCATGTTAATCTCCAATTCAATTATTGTATTTATTAATATAATAACTATTCAATATTGCACATAATGCAAATATTAAATAACCCACTCACATAATATTTCAATTTTTACATTTAAATATTGAATTTAAACGTTAACTTTGTATGATAACGCCTATTAAATTTACGTATTATCATCACGATAATATTATTACTTGAAACGTCAAAATCGATTTTTATCGTATGTAAATGTGTAAGCGTATTACAATACGTAATTGTTGGATGTTTATTCGCTACCTTGTAATAACTATTAATTGTGACTCATGAACACAAATATAAATAATGTATACAAAGAATAAAACGATTTCTTTCATGGTAATTCGATATATATTATGTATGTAACCTGTTAACGTAGCTGCCAAATATACAACGCTGCTGTAACTATAGCATTGGCATAAATGCCCACAATTTACGACCTTGAACTTCAATGGCACGCATATCGCCAAAAATATCGATTGAATCAACCGGTGACCGTGAAAACGAAAAAGCAAAATGCGAATAAAAAAAAAAAATAAAAAACACACAATTTCCGGGGAACTTTTTTAGTACCTTTATAATTTGTATAAGTATTAAGTGTAATAAAGTATACTAAGATATATCAAGTATAGGTATACCTAACTATATTAATATTTATGTATAACATTAATTATTTCAATACACGCAGGGCTACGATTTTCGTTTTATTTTTAAATCGCAAACAATTTATTTTCATGTGATCTATATTTAGAAAATCGCATTTTTTAACTAATAAATACAATTATTCTATTGTTAGTACATTATAATGGTAAAATGTACTAATAATTATGTTAAATTTACAGTGGTCAGCCTAAAACCCCTGAAAAAAGGACTTAAAAAATGCAAAAATGACCGATTTAATAATAATAAACAGGAAATCCAGTCATTATAAATATAAGACATTAGTTTTTTATAGTAGACGCAGCTGCTCGTTACCTAGGTTTTGAAATTACGATTATAAATCGATGTTAACGATTGTCCGATAATATACCTACCTAATATATAGTACCTAATTTATAATTTTTTACACTTATATTATATTTATATAAAAATCATGTTTATGTGTAAAAATTTTAAAATAAAATTTAAAATTTATATTTTGAATCTAAACAGTCCAAAAATGTTCCAAAAACTTTAAAACTACCCAAAAATATGAAGTAATGATCTAAAAACTAAAAATGATAAAAAAATGCAAAAATATTAGAATACATTTTCTTATTGTCATTAAAAAGTACATGTAACGGATTTGTGTCCAAACGAGCATCGCAAAGCAACCTTTGGAAAAAAATGTAAAATATATCGAAATCCTAGCCCTAGTTATAACTTTTGATCGATAACCAATAACGTAATTAATAAAAATTACGTAAAGAAATATATATATCATATATTAAAATAAGTATAAAGTGTGGTTATAACGTTCGAATAACAATTATTATAGATACTGAGCAAAGCAAGGAGTATATTGGTTTAATAAACATGTTTTTTAATTCTGATAGGAGCGAGGAATGTATTGTTTCTACAAAGATGTATTTTTAATTTTTTTTTTATGTATAAAAACATTTTTTTGGGTAAAAATAATTAACTTTAATCCAAAAATGTTTAATATTTCCTGTAATTTTTGGTTTTTCAATTTAAAAATTTTATCAGAGTCTAATCATTAAATTTAATATTTGTGTACCATTCATATTTAAATTATACAGCAAAACAAAAATTAATTATTCCACAGATTTTGAGTACAATGATAAAGTTACTACAAATCATTAATGATTTTGTGGTGATAACATTTATATATATTTTTTAAGGTCATTGTGAAATGTTGAAGAGATAAACAACGTTCTGTTGTATCCTTTAACTCCAAAGTTTCACAAATATAACTTATGAATTGTACCAGTACTACCCCGGTCAATCAACTTCGATTCTGTATTTATATAATACATACGTATTAATATACTGTATATAATATTATAATCATTGCTGTATAAATTCATTACACCTATTACTGAACATATTGTAGTCGATTTTCTATTATAATCATGATTTTGGTAGATAATAATAACAAATATATTTTTCTGCAATTGATTAAATGTTTTTTTATTTATTTTAGTATCTAATAATTTATTTAGTTTATTTAATTATTATCAATTCACCATATTTGTATATTATTCTTCTTAATCATTATTTTGTTAATTATTAGTCATCTGAAACATACACATTTTTTTATGTTGAAATATATTTTTGGGATTCAAATAGGATATGGAATTCATATTAGAACATTAATTATTAATTATAAAGTATTTAAAGAAAATATTTAATACTTATTCTTTTTCATATTGCATATGCATGATGATAACCATAATAAAAAAGGGTTTTGGCATTGTATCTTTCATCGTGGTACGATCAAATGCTAAGTAAAATATAATCAATTACGATTTGTAATATAAGAAACATTATACTGTATTTGTATAATATAGTTTCTAAAAAAAATGTTTAATTGATAATAGCTTTAGATCTAATAGTTGCCCTTCGAAAGATACGCTTTTTAAGATATTAAATATTAACAAGGTTCTTCCAATATCGATGTATTTTGATGGTTATGGCACCATCAAGTGATATTGTTCGTACTTTTTATTTGTTTACTTTGTTTAAATATAAAACATATAAAAAATAGAGGGAGAAGTCATGTGTTTATGTACCAGAATGGTTTAAAACAAGGACCGTTTTAAATTCGGCTATTACTATAATCTTTGAAAACATTAAAGCTTTCCACTGTTTTGGACTAAAATGTTATGAAAGGCATAGGAAACATATTATGAAGAAGAAATGAACATAAAAAATAATAGTTATAAAAGATGAAATTTACTAAACAATAGATAAAAGGTAAAGCAACACGAACATATAAATGTGAAACTAAATGAAATAGCCAGGATTCGTTTTTAATTGTAAGAAGAAAAACAAAGTACAAAAAATAAAATACAAACAACAAAAATAAAAAAAAAAATATGAGATATATAATTTCTAATAACCATTTAGATTTGAAGAATTAAATGATGCGATAAGTATATTAAAATCTAAGAAAACAGGTTTTTTTTAATATATATATACGGGAACAGAGAACAGAATTCGGATTAAAATCAAAATAATAATTTCTAGATGTGTTCAACAAAGTAGAAATAGATCATAAGTAGATCATAAGTTATACTATTACCCAAGTAATAGAGGAAAACACATGTGATGCAAATGAATTTTGGCGGAAGAATATGTCCTGGACCGACTATAAGATTACACAGTATAAATAGGATAGTTTGTATAGAGAAAAATCATGGCGTATGACACCGTAAACCACCGGCTATTGTCGAAGAATATAATAACATTATGTAACAACATTATTTGTTTAATTTATCCATCTTTCTTTTATTATAAAGTCCTTGGTGTACGATATTTTTCTCAATAATAAATTAATTTGAGTCCCCAACCATGTAGGTATCGAAGGAAACAAGTATGCAGACCACCTTGTATACACAAGCAAATCAATACTACACTTCTCTTATTTCAAATTTCCTCCATCTGATCCTTTTCCTTCGTTTCATAAACTTTTTTCAATGTCTGGAATCAGAATATTACTCATTTCCACCCAACTATGCCACAAAGTATAGAAGCATCGCTCCTTCCATCTTTACTAGGCCATGGTATTCCGGTATCCCTTTACTTAGACTTATTATTGTCTATTTTTCTCGTCTTTGCCTCGATCACAACTAACCTTCTAATCATTCCTATCTTTTTGGCCTTAACTCATCTCCTTTTTATCCTCTTCACATCAAAGAAGTCATATGTGATCTATCTTACCTTATCATAAACTGCCAAATCAAAGGCATTCGTTCTTCAATTATAGTTCATCACTTGGTTGTTCTCCTGATATCCACCTTCTTCTTAACTACCATTCGCTTTTTATTATTGATGCCACCCTTTATCCTCAAGTCTGGCTTTATAATTTAGAAAATAAATGTTAAATAATATATAATGGATTAATCTTATTGTATATATATTTTTTATAATTATAATTGTTTTGCCATAATGTTTTAATTAATAAAAGCACTAAAAAAAATATACGTATACTTTCAGTTAAATAATACTTTTACAAATTAGACTTATTATTGCAAGAGACATCGCAATGACCATAAGCACACAAAGACAAAAGATATAAGTGCTAAACACCTAATGTACAACATACCACTAGCAGAGTTCTGATAAAAATCACGGAAAATTTTCCTAAAAACAAGTGGGATAATTTAAAGAGTAAAGCGATGGATACAAAACATAAGTAAAGAAACTATTATGATGCTTTAGTAATAGAAATAAAATAAGAAAACTCTCCATTGAACAACAATTAATAGTATTAATGATGAATGCGGATGAACAATAAAGAATTTGTTCAAATAGGGATTATTAAATGTCAGAGGATGAGAAAGTGAGAATATAGATTGTCACCAGGCGATAAAGATATATACGAAATGTGTATAAGATCAACGATAACACTATAAAAATTGGAAGTTAATTAGACTTATCTATAAATTTTAACAGCGATCATTACCGTACACAATAAGACGAAGAAAACGCAGAATTTATTTTTAGGCTGTTAAAATAATTTATGTCTTGTACATTTTTTATGCGACCCAGCATAAGAGTATGAGAAGTATAATTCATGGTATTTGTAACTATCTTAATAATAATTATTATTAAAAAAATTAATGTATATAAATAATTACCGCCTGTTTCTACAAAATACAAACAATTAAAAATTATAATGATTAATTATATTTTTATACACAACATAATATAGGTACAATTTGGTTTAACATTTAATAAGGGGTAACGTCAATTTAGGATGTTCCTCCTTCGTCCCTTCGGTCCTCGGAAAAATTAGTGGTATATTATAATTATTAAGATTTGAATGCAATTATATTGCATTAGAAAATACGATTCTAAGCGAAACTCAATGTACTAATATATATTAAATTGATAATCCATTCCAATATTTTACCAAGTTTGTCAAAAATGTAGTAGTTTATTCTGTGTCATTAAAAAAATAATAATTTCAAAAAATGATCCAAATAAAGTACCAATTAGAAAAAAAATTCTAGTATACCTTCGAATGTATACCTCTTTTAAAGAGTAATAAGACTATTATTACTGGCAGAATGAGTTTTTTAAGATTTTTAACTACCGAAAAAATAAAAATATGTTTTTCAATTTCACTCAAAATTCCAATTTTAAATGCTTATTAAGGAAAATTAGAATAGTTCATTTACAAAAATGTTTTTAACTGGATTAAATATTTAAATATATTAAATATTATATACCAATATTAAAAATTTGTGCTAAAAAATTACACTTTTGGAAAAATTGGAATATTTCATATTCAATTATTTTGCAGAATAGTTTATGTCAAATAGAATCTTTTAAAAAAGTTGTCTTATTTCCTACTGAAATATGTATTCAACTCCTTATACTTTAAATTAATGGGACCATTATATCTAGTCTACATTATATTCATTCTACAAAATTGTGATAGTATTAATGACATATAGGTATTAATATATTATATACTATATTATATTATATTATATAATATATGCTATATATATTATATAGCATTAATATACTTGAATACTTACTAATATGACCGAATATTTGTGGAAAATCAATATAGGATACTGGTATTATACCTAGACACATATTATTACTATAATACTATTAAGATAAGTTATATTTCTAATATTGAGTTTATTTTAATTTGGAAAACAAAATTTAACAAAAATCAAGAAATTTATCATCTATATATATATATATATATAAATATTATAATGATGTTTAAAATATTAATGTAAAGGATTAGGTAATCAATATATTTGCATTACCTTTTCTTATAGATCGTATAATATATGAAATATATGATTCATCCATTAGTGGCTCATCTGAAATTAAATGAAAACAATTTTTAACAATATTCTTAAAACTAGTTCTTCTAGTGATATAGCATATGAAATAAAACTATTATCTATATTATCATTATAAAATTATTATATATTATGAAGAATTAAAATCATAAAAGGTTCTTAGCAACATTCTAGAAAGAATATTGTTACAATACCAAATACTTATTGTGTTAGTTTATCAAACAAATCGAATAGAGCATATAACATTTAAACGATATTAAATTTTAGATTCTGAGGAGAACGAGAAATGTATTGTTTCTACAAAGATGTTTTTTTTTTTATGCATAAAAACATTTTTCGGGTAGAAATAATGGTCAGATTATCACAAATAGGGTACCTTTTGCGTACCAAATTTCATCTAGTTGGTGCTTTATTTAGATCATTTTTAGTAATTCCCAAAAGTTTTTCCTTGAAATGCGGAAAATAGGCAAAATTACGGTTTCCGTTATTTTAAATTTTTTTATAACTAATTGAGATTTAATCGTAGGGACTGGAATTTCTTTTTGAGTACTAACATAGGTAATATTTACGGTTAGTAAACTCTTAGAACGGATTGATTGATTTTTTGGCTAAATATAAAACTTTGAACTTTTTTCCAAAAATGTTTAATATTTTCTGCAGTTTTAGGTTTTATGTATTTTGTATTTTCCTGTAATTTTATGACTGAATTTTAACATTACGTTTTACAATGATGACTTTTCTTTTGAAGAATAACTACCAAAAATGACGGAAATATGCCAAAATTACGATTTCGATTTATTTGAATTTTTAAATTTTGTGATAACTTATTCAGTTTTGATTGTAGGGATATGAAAATTGTTTTGAATAATATCATAGAAATGTACACACGTGGTAAATTTTGGAATAGATTTTTATTATAATATATTGTTTATCTGACTGAGATTCCTTAGGAATCATAATTTCTAATGCAATATTATTGCGTTAAAATCTTAATTATAATATACCACTATAATGTCTTCGAGGACTGAAGGGACTAAGGAGGAACGTTCAGAATTGAACTTTCTGTTTTATTAATTAATAATTAATAATGTCTTGAAATTAAATATCAATTATTTATACATATAAAATTGCAAATATAATATATTATTCCATTGTGATGTAGTTAAAAATGAAAAAAAGTGGCAAGGTCGATTGTGGACATTCCTCCTTCGTCCCTTCGGTCTACGGCGAAATTAAGTGGTTTATTATACTTACGATTTGAATGTAATGGTATTGCATTAGAAAGTACGAATCTGAGCGAAACTCAATATATTACAATATATTATACTGATAATCCATTTCAAAATTTTACCACATGTGTAAATTACCAATATAAATATTTAAAATACATTTTAAGTTTCTACGATCAAAACTGAATTATTTATCACGAAATATAAACATTTAAAGTAACAGAAATTGTAACTATACCGATTTTTCGCCATTTTTGGTAGTTTTTCGTCTCTCAAGGAAGGGTAAATAAAATACCAATTAGACGCAAATTTGCTACCGAAAGCATACCCTACTTATGATAATCGGACCATTATTTCTACCCGAAAATGTGTTTTCAGACATAAAAAAAAAACCTTTGTAAAACCAATACATTCATCGCTTCGGTCAAAGACTAAAATAGAAGGGGTTAAAAAATTATTATATTACATAGTCGTTATAAAATTGAAAGGTCGATCTGTGATGTGAATGCTAAGCTCTGACGATTTGGTAGAGCGTTGATAGTGCAGATCGGGAGAGCTATTGAGTGGAGTTATGCATGGAGCTTTGGTCCATAACCACAATACTCTACTTACATAATATTGTTATTTTTAGATTTGTTTTTTGTTTTTCTTTTATTGATTACGTTTTACTTATAATCATATTCTTCCGTTAAATAATGATATTAGGTCCTGGTTATTTGTTATTGAAAAACTTACCATTTAATAGTTCATCACACCAATTCGTACTGTCTAGAAAATTATATAAACGGTTTATTCTGTTCTAAGTATTTTTTAGTTTTTATGGAACAATACAAGGCACACGATTGCTACGGAACCATACAAGCCACAATAAATAAACCGTCGCATCCGTATTGCGTCCGTAAAAAAATTAATACATTGGGTGACATCCAAATTGCGTCCGAACTATTTTCGTGACGAGTCCGAATCGCGTCGGAGTTACGTAAATGGTTTCTATTACCATTCTTTTTATATTTATTGGGAATCTTTTATGTGTATTATATTAATGTCTAGAATAACCTAACTACTGTTAATTACCAATTTAAAACAACATAGACAAAATTGTTAGAAATTAATTTTCTATGTTATTATTGCATTATAAGTGTTACTGTAAAACTACAAATTTACGATTGTGAGTAAACGTATAATACTTTAAAATATACATTTTAGTTACTTATAATTGAATATCAATTTATCCAAATGGTAAGTGAAAAAAACAAACGTTATAAATTTTAAGTTTTCTTTACAAACATTTTTTATGAACTATGTCCAAAGGTGATAAGGACGACGAGAATGTGTAAAATTGATGAAAACTCAACAATAAATTAAAAGGAAAAGTTCTCGATTATCCGTTTACCAAGCCATGTAAAATTGAACATCAGAAATTACGTGAAAAAGGCGTAAAAACGTTAACCAATATATGTCGTATTAGAAAATACGTTCATTATGCTCATATGGATTACCGCACTGAACTGTACTATCAAGCTTTGGAATTACGCTGACCGTTTACGAACAAATACACTGCTCAATATTTTACTAGTTGATAAATATATTATAAATTGATAATTAGTTATAGGATAATCAATATATTAATCTATTTATAGATATATGTTATAGGATAAAAACTAAACAAATATAATAAAGGTAAATTAAAATTTCTTTTTTAAGTTTAATCATAGATTAATTATTATTATTTAAACCTTTTTATATGTCATATTTTGTAAACATTGAAAATATATATTTCACAGTAAACCCCTTGTTGGCGATGAAGTCGATAGTTATAGATAGATGGATAGTTCCATAATTCAAATTCATAAATACATCCACACACATATATATATTTGGGTTATATCTATTATTAATCCTCGTGCGAACATATTGAATGCCTTCAATTACAAACAATCAATTTAGTCCTTTAACACAATGTCATTATTAATTGTTTTCTTATCATTTAGTGAGTTTACCTTAATAAAATAAATAAACAAATTTTAATAAAAAAAATGAAAGTTAAATAAGATCCATGAAATCAATAATATAAAAAATTATTGAGTAAACTATTAACTTTAAATAATTAAAGTATATTTATTGAAAATTAAATATTATAGAGAATTAAGATACCTAATATAAAACTAAATATATATAATTTGAAAAAGTTTTAAAAAATGTAATTATATTTTCATTTCTCTAAAGCTTAACTTCTACCAATTAAGTATAAACCATTTTATAATTTAGGTACTTTAATTATATTTACCCACGATAAGATCATTAAAACGTTGTAGTATTTGATCTATGAATAAATATACAAATATAAATTTTTAATATTCATAGTAATGTTTTCGTTACTATGGTAAATGTATAATTTCAGATTTTTTAAATTTTTATAATTGCTAAGTCGCATCAGGAATTGGGCTACAGCGTGCAGCTCTTTTAAAAATGTTTAAAATTAAATATTCTATTTAATAGCGGTTATATAGTATGGGGGTGAAAGATCTGTCTAACCTAAATAAAACAACATATTATAATTATTTTAAAAATTACCAAATAGTAAATTAGGGGTAATAAGTACAGTAGTAAGGGTGGTAATAATTTCACTCCTCCCCTTATGTATCAATTATTATTATTGCCACTGTTTCTATACATAATGTTTAGAAGCATCATCTAGACTTTAACTAAATAGTAAATTCTATTGGATAAACACCATTCATTTGCGTTCAAAGATAGTAGAGACGATTTGGTTGTACAGTTAAACAAATTTATTTAAATAATTATTAATTTGTGCATTTTTCAAGTTTTTTTAGATCAATAAGATTGGGTTCCAATAATTATTACACATTTTATATTTCATATTTCAAACTTCATACCTACTCTTATATAATAGAGTCACAATATTATTATATTTATAATAACTCTACAGTTAAAATAAATTTTAAATACGAATGGAAGTATATAATAATGGTATTCGCGAGGTATGTTGCTGGCCGCTGCATATTGTAATATCTATTCAATTGATAAACAAACAAAAAGTTAGTTTTTTGCTATGCAAATATCTATAGCATTTAAACTGGATATGACTAATTATGAGTATATCTAATTGTAACACTATAAAATTGAATGTTCGGTTATCGTCATGTTGGAATTTATTAAAATAATATAAATATTTCAATATATAAGTACTCCCAATCTAATTCAAAATTTTTAAGGTATCTTATTAAAATTATATATTGAATGTTGTTATATATATATATTTAATTGTAAAAAAAATTAAATAAAACTGTAAATATAGTTAAGGGTAATTATATAATATTAACTTACCCTCAAAAAAATCCATATCGTCATTTTTATCATCTATTACATTTATTCAGAAAAATTTCAATTTAATTAATAATTTAATATACATTATGTCCTTGATCTATTTTCTAAGTGCAATATCTCCTTGATGTCCCCAGCCCCCCTACCAAAGAATTTCGAAATAAAAATTATACCAGTCGTTTGTATTTATTCTATTTCAGATATATCCAATTAAAAATATAATATGTATAATATTATATATATGTCTTAATAAGATATTATTAATTCTATTTGATCTTCAAATAAAGGAAATATCATTCAACAGCGAGAGAGAGAGTATTCTAGCCTTTTGAACACTATATATTTAATTATGCTTATATTTAATAACTATAAATCAATAATATATCTATATTATTTAATTTATAATTTAAGAATACAAGTTATATACTAATAATCTATTTAGAATAAAAATGCAATTTTCAAATTATATAATAGTAGACGTACAAAACCTATGATTGTTAATTTAATTAAAAACGGAAATATTACAGAACTTAGAAGTATTAAAATTGAAAACCAAATATATTCAATAATTAATACTTGTACATAAGATAGCATTTTCCAAGTTATTATTAATGCTTATGTAAACAATGATATATATAGTAATTGGATTAATGCAAACAAAAACAAGTATTTTTTGAATTAATTGCTAATGCAATAAGAGATGGTATTAATTCACAAATGTATAAAGAACAACATATAGAGTAATTATATTAGATTCCTCATGCACTGCCTATTATTAAATCAATAAACTTTTTAATGAATATCTTTTATATAAAGAAGAAATAAATTGTTTATTTTGTGGCCATATAGAAAATAAATCTTATACTACTGACTGCAAATTTACCTTGCGAAAATTTCAATTTTTTAATAGATGTTGTCAAAAGTTTAATTGATAAACATAAAAAATGTGTTAAATGTAGAGATGATAAATTTCAGAAATTTCCAGAAATTTCAAAAATATATGTTTTTTTAAAAATTTAATTTTAATTTAACTTATCAAACCTAATTTTTTTGTTAATTAGCTTTAAAGAATTTAAAATTAATCTTTAAATTGAGACAAATATTTTATTCCTTAAGTTGATCTAATTTTTAAATGGTATTAGTAAATTTAATTTAAATAAATAATAATCAATATATATTTTTTTAAATAGACATAGACTCAATTCTTTATTATTAGTCTTATTTAGTCAAAATAATTTATTTTATTTTATACTTAAATAATAAATATTATTCAAAATTTCAAAGCAATAAAAAAAATGTATGGGAAATTTAAAAAAAAAAATGTTTTTTCAATTTTATTTTCAACTACAAGAAAGACATGAGAATATTCTTTATTTAATAATAATGACTAGTTAATAATAATAACTTAACAAGAGTCAAGAATACAGGATTGAATAATATTTTAAACTTTTAAAGTTAAATATTACTAAAATACTTATTGTTAAGACGCTGTGTCGCTGTATAACACTATAACGAATTATCTAATCAGTAATCACACACATTAACATTTTAACATTTTTCCGCTAATATACGATTAGAAGTCCGTGATTAGAGATATCACAATAACAGTGTTGCTAATTTATAAAAACAAAATAGTTGTACTTAAAAAATGTATATATTTATTTATTTTGTTAAGAAATTTTTTAAATGGAAATTTCTAGAGACCAGAAATTTCTATTTTGTAAATTTCTAAAGTAGAAATTTCTTAATAGAAATTTCTTACTCACATCACTAGTTAAATGTAAATCTAAAATCAAAAATCATCATTCAACATCATTTAATAATAGAACCTGTTCTTCAAACAATAGAACTTGAAAAAAAAAAATGAGCTTCGATTTGGCTGTAGTTTTGTAAAATGTACCAACAAAAATTGAGTTGTTTAATAAACAATTTATACTAACGGGCCTTATAAATTTCATTCCGCCTAAAAACCAAAGAATAAATTCAACAGGTCATTATGTTTCATACATTTGGAAAGAAGCTGACAACAATTGGGAACGTTGCGATGACCTCATAGATTCAATACGTCATGTTAGAGCATTAACGTTGGTCACATATCAGCATTTTATTTATACAGTATAAATAAAATCATTAGCATTTGGTTTTTATGAAGTATTTTATTTATTTTGAATTTAAAAAATGTAAGCTATTTGTTTAAATTATGTTAAAAATTGTTTTTTTGTAATTAGTTAATTTTTTCATTTTTATATCATTATGTTTTGTTAAAGTATTTTTTTAATTATTTTGGTTTTATATTTTAATAATTTATATGTTTTGTTTTAATTATATTAAACGTTTTTTTTTCTAAGTTGTTTATTTTTTAATTTTAATATGATTTGGTTTTTATGAAGTATTTTAATTATTTTTTATATTTTACAAACGTAGGTATAATATTTGTTTTAATTATGATAAAAATTGTTTTTTATGTATTATTTTATTAACCTATGGGTATTTCTATATATTTGGTTATAATACTAATTATACTTTTAATTTGTTGAATTACTAGTTATATATATTAAGCCATTAAAGTCACATTTAATTAGAGCCTACAATTTATAAATGCCATGAATAGTGCCATACAAGTGATTGATATGTTATGAAATCCTAACAAAACAATTTATGATTTTCTTTATCAAGACGATTATAAGTTTTTATATAGGGTAAAAATGGGATACAAAATTGTACAAGATTGATTGGTATAAACAGTAGGTGCGTTGTAAAAATATAAATTAAAAAGTTGTAGGACGGTGGAATTCATTTCAAGTTATTTTTGCTACATACTAGTGATGTGAATAAGAAATTTCTATTAAGAAATTTCTTAACAAAATAAATAAATATATATATATTTGTTACGTAGAACTATTTGGTTTTTATAAATTAACAACACTGTTATGGTGGTATCTCTAATTACGGACTCCTAATCTTATATTGGCGATAAAATGTTAAAATGTTAATGTGTGTGATTACTCATTTGATAATTCGTTATAGTGTTATACAGCGACACAGCGTTATAACAATAAGTATTTTAGTAATATTTAACTCTAAAAGTTTAAAATATTATTCAATCCTGTATTCTTGACTCTTGTTCAACTGATTAAAAATGCCATTAAACATTTGTACAAGTAAAAAACCAAAAGGTGAAATATGGGGGTATTACTCTCCTACACATGGTAATATCAATCAATTTGTTTGCAAATTTTGTAAAAGTGCTACTTTTTATCGAAGTACCACAAGAATGAAACATCATTAATGTAACTGCCCAAAATGTCCTAAAGAACTTCTTCAAAAATTTTAAAAAAAACAAATTAACATGTCATGGATTGCAATTGCTACATTATCATCATCACTAACATCTATAAATAAAAATGATCAATGTACTTCAGAAACTAAGATTAATTTTAAAATTTTCAAAGCTAGTTAACAAAACAATTAGGTTTAATAAGTTAAATTAAAATTAAATTTTTAAAAAAACATATATTTTAGAAATTTCTGGAAATTTCCTCTAGCAAATTTCTTCAATATTAAATTCTGAAATTTAACATCTCTACTACATACATATATGTACAAATATATTATACTTTTTGATGAAAACATACGATATAACAAATGATAATAATATAAAATAGAAATATTAGTTAGAAATTTAGTAATAACTACCTACTCTAACCTCACCTAACCTAATCGTTTGACTAATGTTAATATTTCTAATTTAAATACCCTTTATACCAATTTTGATACCTGTTTTATATTATTAGACATATTTACCATATTTAAGCGAAAGGATACAAACAACTGGCATAGTTATTATTTCGAAATTCGTGAGGGGAGGTGGGCTGACCATGATAACAGCCACCTACTTAAAAGTGGAATATCTTTGTAATGGGATAAGCACAAAAGAAGAGATAACAACTTTAAGCCAGCATAAACTATTAACTTAAAATAATTATAGTATATTTATTAATAATTAAATATAATAGAGAATTAAGATACCTAATATAAAATTAAAAATATATAATTTGAAAAAATTCTGAAAATTGTAATTATAATTTCATTTCACTAAAACTTAACTTCTACCTTTTAAGTATTAACCATTTTATAATTAAGGTACTTTAATTATATTTACCCATGACAAGATCATTAAAATCATGTAATAATTGTTCTATGAATAAGTATACAAAAATGAAATTTTAATATTCATACGAATTTTTCCGTTACCTTAGTAAATGTATATTTTAAAATGTTTTAAAGTATTCTAATTTCTTGGTCGTAATAGAAATCGAGCTACAGCTTGCGGCTCTTTTAAAAATGCTTAAAATTAAAACTTCTATTTAATGGCGGTTATATAGTGTGGGGGTGATAGATCGGTCTAACCTAAATAAAATAACATATTATAATTATTTAAAAAATTACCAAATAGTATGGAAGATAATTATATACTATGGTAGTCAGGATAGGGGTAATAAGTACAGTAAGTAGTAAGTAGTAAGGGTGGTAATAATTTCGCTCCTCCCCTTATGCATCAATTATAACTGCCACTGTTTCTATACATAATGTTTAAAAGCATCATCTAGACTTTAACTAAATAATAAATTCTATTGGATAAACACCATTCATTTGCGTTCAAAGATAGTAGAGACGATTTGGTTGTATAGTTAAACAAATTTATTTAAATAATTATTAATTTGTGCATTTTTCAAGTTTTTTTAGATCATTAGGTTGGGTTCCAATAATTATTACACATTTCATATTTTATATTTCAAACTTCATACCTACTCTTATATGATAGAGTCACAATATTATTATGTTTAGAATAACTCTACAGTTAAAATAAATTTTAAATACGAATGGAAGTATATAATAATGGTATTCGCGAGGTATGTTGCTGGCCGCTGTATATTGTAATATCTATTCAATTGATAAACAAACAAAAAGTTAGTTTTTTGCTATGCAAATATCTATAGCATTTAAACTGGATATGACTAATTATGAGTATATCTAATTGTAACACTATAAAATTGAATGTTCGGTTATCGTCATGTTGGAATTTGTTAAAATAATATAAATATTTCAATATATAGGTACTCCCATTCTAATTCAAAATTTTTAAGGTATCTTATTAAAATTATATATTGAATGTTGTTATATATATATATTTAATTGTAAAAAAAATTAAATAAAACTGTAAATATAGTTAAGGGTAATTATATAATATTAACTTACCCTCAAAAAAATCCATATCGTCATTTTTATCATCTATTACATTTATTCAGAAAAATTTCAATTTAATTAATAATTTAATATACATTATGTCCTTGATCTATTTTCTAAGTGCAATATCTCCATGATGTCCCCAGCCCCCCTACCTTGGAATTTCGAAATAAAAATTATACCAGTCGTTTGTTTTTATTCTATTTCAGATATATCCAATTGAAAATATAATATGTATAATATTATATATATGTCTTAATAAGATATTATTATTAATGCTATTTGATCTTTAAATAAAGGAAACATCATTTAACAGAGAGAGAGTGAGAATTTTAGCCTTTTGAACACTATATATTTAATTATGCTTATATTTAATAACTATAAATCAATAATATATCTATATTATTTAATTTATAATTTAAGAATACAAGTTGTCTACGAATAATCTATTTAGAATAAAAATGCATTTTCCAAATTACAATAGACGGTAGACAGTAGTTTCGCAGAAATAATGACATTTGGATATAGCGATAAGAATCTTCTTGTTATGGTTAATTGGCCATGACTGTTTGGATGTTAACGTGCTCCAACATTATATAATTAGATGAACACTTAAATACTGTTATATAAAATTACATAATAATAATAATAGATCCCTACACCTATTATCTATTATCATTTAATATTATAGGTGTGTATTATTACTTGAATTTTGAATTAATAAAAAATATTTTAAAAAATGTCGTTTTTGAATTTTTACTTAAATTCTTTATTTTCATTTCGTTATTTGATGGTGAATTATAAAAAAGTAGTATTGTAAATGTCATATGGATTACAAGCAATTTTTATATACCTAGTAAAAAATTGATAAAATCTTGATATCCGTAAGAAGCTTGGTAAGTATTTTATTATTTACACATTTTTTAAAAAATATTTACACATCAATAAATACGTATACTTATATAAATTATACTTAAAATACCAAACGGTCACTATTTCTAAACATTTCTTCTTCATCCCTTTGATGAATGATTTTGGAGTGATTAGTTAATTATGGTGGTATAATATTGTGTTGCTAAAGATTATAAATCATTGAATTTGCAAAAACTATTCTGAATGAAGTTCGGTTGTATATAGAGGTAACTACTACTCGCAATTAATATTAATTATATATAACATAAACCTATTTAATATTTTTATAATAATATTGAAGGTTAGATGCATTTAAGTTATTCCTAAATCTATCCAATAACTACTATTATGTAAATGTACATAATATATGTAAAGGTGTTTCAGAAGTTGTACAATACCTTATATCGGTAATATTATGTATATTATCATCTTTATTTTATATAATAAATAATATAAAATAAAAAATATAGGTTTGCACTCATAGGTGCTAATTTAATTATCTTAATTTGAATTATATTATTATATTTTATATGTATAATATGAAAGGGTGGCATAAAAATTTGTATTTTTCAAATATTCAATTTAAAAATAAGTAAACTACTCTATAATTGAGTATAATTCAAGGTTACTTAGGTTTTTAGTGTTTTCATTTAGCTTTTCTCAATAATAAAAAATGTTTTGTTATTCTATTGCTATTTTGTTATTCTCAAATATTTTCTACTCTTGTCGTGGCGAATTTGAAGGAGGTCACGTACGAAAATATTCTTAAATTATCGCGGCATACCTACGTATATTGTATTTATATATATATTATATACACTGTGTTTAAATATAATAATTTCATTCCTTTTTTAAATATATCTTTATTTCTCCATTCCAATGATAGCACACGATCTGTTATTTATATGATTTATTGTATTATATAATGTACGTTCCAATATATTATACTGTATAGTTAACGTTAATTATTCTAAAATAAGAACCTACATCTTATCAAATTGAATTAAAATTAATAAGTTAGGTATTGTTGGTCCTGGTACTCTTGGTAATTTTTAGTGTATAATTGTACATAAAAAAATTTTTATTATATTAAACATTTTAGTATTTTATAATATGTATTCAATTGATAAACAAACAAAAAGTTAGCTTTTTGCTATGTAAATATCTATAGTATTTTAATTGGACATGACTAATTATGAGTATACCTAATTGTAACACTGTAAAGTTGAAGGTTCGGTTATTGGCATATTGGAATTTGTCAAAATAATATAAATATTTCAATATAGGTACTCCCACTCAAATACAAAATTATTATTTATGAAGATACCTTATTACAATAATATATTAATTGTAAAACAAATTAAATAAAGCTGTAAATATAGTTAGGGTAATTGTATTATATGAACTTACTATCGTCCGAATCATGCATATTGTCAGTTTCATTATCTATTACATTTATTCAGAAAGATTTCAATTTAATTAATAATTTAATAGACATGATGTCCCTGATTTATTTTCTAAGTGCAATATCTCCACAAACTACTGATTAAATACATTTTGTATTTCATGTTATAATAGTTTAAATAATTACAATAAATTACATAGAATATTTAATATTTCAGTAGAATTTTCATAGAATTTTTTAGTCGTAAAATTAAACCTTCTAATCAGTGGTAGTTATATGGTAGGAGGGATTTATTTCAGAGATTACTAATTAGATCCGGGAATAATTCATTATATTTATATTGTACCTACCTAATCATAATTTATATATAATATATTTGTTAA
>CM023359.1:10912750-10935103 GCA_013282895.1 Eriosoma lanigerum | reverse complement strand
ATAATGTGATCGCTACACAGACCAATACTATAAATTTAGATGTGGTTACAGTCATGTTTGTGACTTATTCGGGAAAATGGTAACTTGCTTAAAAATTATATAAATGAAACAGGTAATTCTTTAACAACAAGCGGGCAACAAATGCACAATAGGTACACCGAATAATATGACCAATTTGTTTGTTGTGTAGAACACCACGTATGAATTTTGAATGTATGATGTGTCTGAAATTTTCATAGAATGAAATTATAACATCAAGATTTTTAAAACCTCTTTGCAGATATAATAATCATATGAGTTCATGCTTACGTTGTTATTAATATTTACTTTGGTGATACTACAAATGTATAAACTGCACAAAACACCTGTTTTGTGTAATTCATAGTTTGGCACTTAACACCTAACATATTTAATACTAAAAGAAATAAATATATATTTACCTTAATATATTATTCAAACCAAAAGCATTTTAATAATTTACACTTTTAAAAAGTCACTTCCGCCTTTATCCTACTATTATTTTAAATAAATTTAGTTATTTAAAATAATCATAATATAATTTTGTAGTAAAAATTTTTCTTACTTTTAAAATATACATTTTTGTGCTTTCTAGATCATATTATTTGCAATTAGGTAATATCTGTATTCTGTATTATAGGCTATGTTTATCTTAAAAATTATTTAGGTAGGTATAATTAAAAAAGAAAAAAAAAAGGAAGGTCAATTTTGGATGTTCCACTATCGTTTTTCGGTCCTCGGAGAAATTTAATAATTAAATAGAAAAAAAAATTTAATATAATTAATATTTTACTGCAATAATATTTTATTCGAAAATTCGAGAACGTAATATAAATTTTAATAAATTTTAAACTCAATATAATACAATATACATTATACTGATAAGCCGATCCAAAAGTTTACCACGTGTGTAAACTACCTATGAAATTATTCAAAAATATTTTTGATACCTATGTTTAAAATTGCATTAGTTATTAAAAATCTAAAATCAATTTTGTCAAAATTACAGTTTTAGAGAATTTTGCAGTTTTTCCGTCATTTTTTGGTAGTATTTCCGTTTACAAAGAAACACTTTTGAGAAATTAAAAAAATTAGTTGAATTTTCTACCGAAAGAATACACTCTAATTGTGGTAATCGGATCATTAATTATCCTCAAAAAAGCAGGTATTCAAAATGAATTTTAAAATTTCTATTTTTGGTTTTCGTGTTCTAAACGTTTTTGATTATTTCCAGGATTCGATAATGGGATTTAAAAACGTTTTTGATTGTTTAAGTAATACATTTCATAAATAGATCGTTTCAGAGATATGCGTTTTTCGTCGGTGTTAGAGGTCTAGATATACTTTTAGTTGTTATTGTCACTTACCAGTTAATAGTTATTTATATTTTTAAATTACAGTACACACTATAACAGCGTTTCTCAATAATAAAACGCCGATTTACAAAATGTACCTTCTTAAGCCCAGTGCACACGACGTATGTTTTGCTGCTGGTTTGCTTGATTGTTATTCTGCGGGTTAATGAATTGGTTTATGTGATGGGTCCGGCGCACGTTGTTGGCATCACACGTAGCGTGTTACTAGAATGGATTTTGATATGGTTCATTAATTATTACTGATAACTTATCAGTTTTATCATAATATAGTGACTTATAGTTTGGTTCAAATGATAAATTTATACAATTTTTATATGTTCGTCTTTATATGCATCAATTAATGTTTCTATTTGGTTATTTGACCACTTTTCAGATTTATAATTCTGCATATTGAACCGTTCATTGTTGTGTATATAAATACCTGTTTATGGTTATGTCACAGAACAATTAAAACACTAACTATATATATTATAGTAATAGTAATTTCGTTGTGTGGTAGTAATGATATAAAATATAAAGATATTCTGTGATAATATTACTCACGTGATAAGAACTAGTTTCTTATTGGTTCATATATAAATCAATCAAAGAAACATGCACGAAAAATAGCACACGTTCTATCACAAAATCCTGCATGCATTCATGCAACGAAGCCCGCAGTGACGTCATTTTCAAAACCAGCACGGTTGCCATCACGGCTCCACGCAAGGAAACCAGCAGCAAACAAGCGTCGTGTGCAGCGGGTTTTATTTAAAACTTTTTATCGGACAGTAAAAATACTTAAAATAATAATAATTAAATTAGGATATACATAAAAAAATGAATAAAAATTATAAAATAAATAATTACTATGATCGTTGAATTTGTTTTACATTTAAAAGTTGTACATCAATAAAACGAGATGCTAATGAAAGTTCCCAACGACCCGAGACATTTCGACTTGACAAGTTTAAATTACTAGACATGGTATTTATAAATGTATGTTTAAAATGGTATGTTTTGTTTGGATAATGATAGGATATTTTTATTGTTCAAATTTGTACCTAATATAGAAGGAGGGGGTTGGGGATCGCGAAGTGATTGGCCCTTATTTTATACCTATTTTGGGGGTCGCAACACTAAAAAGGTTGAGAAACGATGCACTATAGTGATCAGCAAAATTAAATATACAAATATAAAATATTTAATTATAATTTTATTATGCTCCATTCACATAATTGGAGTGTAACATTATTATTATATATTATTTTTCTAATAGTTTTCAACACATTTCCTATGTATTTTTCTACCGACTCACCGAGCTTTTCTCGGTAACTAGACAGGCTGGATTGGGCCTTATTGGATTGGGATTATTATATTATTTTGTATCTTAAAATAATTGCTGTATTAATTCAGTGATATATATATATATATATATATATACACCTTATTTCTGAACATATCGTAGTCGATATATTATAATCATGCATTGGGTAATAAAACAAATTAACAAATATATATATTTGTGTGATTGATACTTTTTTTTAATAGTTTTCAAATAATTTATTACATTTTTATTAAAACTGAACAACAATATTTGTATATTATTATTAATAATCGTCATGTTGTTTAAGATTACTTTCGTTAACTGAAACAAACAATACATAAAAACATTATTTGATATTATTTGATATTAAAATATATTTTTAGTATGGTTTCAGTACACTTGCCCGACACTACATTTGCCCGACATCATTTATCGCTAATAACTATATACAATATACAGTAATCTACAAAAGTGCTTTTATATTTTTCGTCAATTACGAATTTAAACGATTGCCAGTTTTCACGTCAATTCAATTAATAATTGATAATTTGTAATGTGATATTTTGTTATTGAATATGTTAGATTTATATTTGATGATAATATAAACCTTAAGTGTATAAATAAAATATTATTCTGCTGATAGTGATGAACTAAACCTAAACTACGTTAAGATTTTACTCAGTACTCAACGCACTTTGACAGTTATTCATTTTAATAAATAAAAAATATTATAATTTTTATATACGTTTTTTTAAATTTAATTATTTTTGAATAAATTAAAACATAACATAAATTTGTGAATTTTTTTTCAGCGAATAAAGGTATAGCTAAAGTAAATTAAGTTATTAATGGTTACATAATGACGAAAGACAAAATAAAATAGAAAAAATAAAGACGATTTGTATTATTAATGTTGATAAAAACGAAAAACTATGCATTTTGGGGGTTATAATATAAGTGTATCATTCTAATTAATGGACAACATAATTTACGAAATAGAAAAAAAGAATAACCGTAGTCCCGATGCTACTAGAAAAGATAAAAATAAATAAATAAAAAATTGATTTGTATATTTGTATTATCGACAAAATTTGTGTAGAATAAAATTTGATTCGGACAAACGTATCAAATCTGTTTGGTATTTTATTGCTTAGGACATGGAAGTCATTATATAATCTTGATTATTACCTAATAATAAATTATCTAAAAAAATATATTCACATGTATAATATTAATATAATCATACTTTATTCCAAAGCCATTATGATTGCCATAATAAAATTGGGTTTTGGCATTTCATTTATCATATAGTAATTGAAAGCTAAATAAAATATAAATAATTATAATATGTATTACAAAAAAACGAAAACACAAAAAATAGTTTCTTAATAATTGTTTAATTGACAGCAGCCTTAGATCTTTTTCCCTATTGACAATATACTTTTAAGATATTAAATCTTAATAGTATTTTTCCTATAATGAAGTATTTTGATGGTTATGATCAATACTCATTACTGATTTTATGAAATAATGTTTTTGTTATTGTCTTATCAATAAGTAAAGTAAAGTAAAACACCGTCAAATGATCATGATCGTATTTTTTGTTTTCATTTTTTCCTTCATTTAAATGTATAAGGTATTAAAAAACATGAGAGAAAACATGTGCTAATGTAATAGAATATCGTAGTCTCTGACCTTTTAAGTTCAACAACACAAATGCATAAATTTAAGACTAAATGAAGTAATTAGAGAGTTAATTTTGAATAGTAAGGCGAAAAATAAAAAAGCAAGTATTAAAATACAAAGAACATAGTAAAAAAAAATTTTTTAGAATGGAATAATTAGTTGAGGCTATAAGTATGTTAAAATTAAATTAAGCAGGAGACGCTGTTGCTTTTTTGGACTTAAGTGTATTGTACGACATCGTAAACCACCAGATACTATAAAAAAATGTTTTTGATTTGACTAATGACTATAAATTTGTAGATATATTGAGATTACTGTACAAGTACTATAGGTTTTGTGTTATTTTCCAGCGTAGAAACAGTATTTTACAGAGTAACTTAATAATTATTAATAATGTTAAAAAGTACGAAAATCAATCTTACCAGTATCCTCTGCAAGATACAAACAGTTTAAAATTATTATTATTTATTATATATTAATATATAACGCAATATAAGTACAATGTTAGTTTAGTAATCTCTAATAATAACTCTATTAACACTTTTGTTCATTTAATTAAAATGCGTTTTTTATACTAATTAAAATTTAAACATTTCGCAACATATTCATTTTTAGTATATCATAATAGACAAATATTTCTTTTCATTGTTTATTAAACAGGTAGGTAATTGTAATTATTTGTATACATTTTCTTCAGTTGTTGAATAATAAGAAATAGAAAAAGTGGGAAGGTCGATTTTCGATGTTCCTTCTTCGTCCCTTCGGTCCTCGGAGAAATTAGTGGTTTATTATAATTAATATTTGAATGCAATGATATTTACTTTAGAAAAACGATTGTGAGCGAAATTCAATTTAATACACTTTTATACAAATAGGTCGTTTCATAAGTTTATACTTTTATAAACTACCAATGAGAAAATTCAAAAAAAAATTTAAAATACCTACGTTTAAAATTGCATTAATTATCATGAAAAATCTAAAATCAATTTCATTATTTTTTGGTAGATTTTTTTCTCGCAAGGAAAAACTTTTGAGAAATTCGAAAAATGAGTTAAATAAAGTAACAACAAAATGCAATTTGCTACCGAAAGTATACCCTATTTGTGGTAATTGGACCATTATTTCTAGCCAAAAGGGTGTCTTCATACATAAAAAAAAAAAAAAATATAATACAATTCTACTAAAATTATTCAAATTTTAGAAGCTTATTAAAGAATATTGCTACTTAAGATTTTCAAAATATTTTGGAAATTTATAAAGTATTATATGAGTAGGCTTCTATAAAATTTTCAAATCGTTAAACCTAAAATTGCAGGTAATCTTAAATATTTATGGAACAAATTTCAAATCTCTATACTTAATCAGAATATCCACCAATCGTTTCCAATTTTTTTCTAATTTAGAACACAAATGCATTGAACAAAATATTTTGTAGTAACTAGTTTACAATATATTTTTAGCACAAATACAGTCAAGGGGGATGTTTTAACACCCAAAATACACCCCCTAGCTACGCCATTGTTACACAACACAAGTCCAACAATACATGCAATTTCAAACTGATATATACAAAACGATAATTATTTATTATACAATAAAACAAAATTAAATAGATATTAAGGTATGCTAATAGCCGATCTCATAAGACAGCGAAGAGATTCGCTGAGGTAATTAAAATTATCATGAAGAATAAAAAATGGGGTACAATACCTAGTAGATCGGAAAAGGATTTTAAAGGATAGGTATGTTATCATGGAGAGGGTGGAAAATATAAAGTCTATGAGCCGCAATGCGCAGGAACCCCCTCTGAATTCTTTTAACTATGGTACTGGTACACTATCAGTAGGATATACCAGGGGATACAGTCATATTCGAGAATAAGATGACGCACTATAGCACAATATAATTATTTAAAAGAGGAATTCAGAAGAGAAACACAAAATGAAACCGAGAACTTTTAGTGCTTTACATGTGTATTTTTTTTATGTCAAAGAAATACTTTTAAAAAATTAGATTAATTCCCTATTAAATTTATATCCTATGCTTATAGTCATCGGACCATTATTTTTACCCCAAAAAGTGTTTACTCGCATAAAAAAACCACAAAACATTGTAAAACTAATAAGTTAAACTAATTTTTATTGTTTCGATGATAATATAATATATAAAATAATATGTCGGTAATAATAACTATTATGCCTGTGTTAGGTTAACTCTACATATTTTTTCTGCATTATTTTGATACCTAATTATAACGACATATAGACAGGGACGAATTGGCCTATCGGGAAATCGGGATTTTCCTGGTGGGCCTCCATCTTGTAGGGCCCATCAGTCTAAACAACACATTTTGTTTTGAGTTAAATTAATATATTATAATAATTTATAACAAAAGCGAACTGTAAAAAACGGGAAGTTCGACTTTGGACGTTCCTCCTTCGTCCATTTGGTTCTTAGAAAAATTAGTGATTTATTATAACTAAGATTTGAATGCAATGATATTGCATTCGAAAATACGATTCTGAACGAAACTCAATATACTAATATATATTATTCTGATAATCCATCCCAAGATTTAATCACGAATGTAAATTAAACATGTTTATTTAAAACATATTTATTTATTCAAAATAAATGTTGAATTCCCACGATCAAAACTCAATTATTAATCAAGAAATGAAAAAAATTTGAAAAAGGTTAGGTTAGGTTGTTTGTGGTAATCGGATTATTATTTCTCTCCCAAAAAAATGTTTTCATACATCAGAAAAAAAAGAAACATCTTTGTAGAAACAATACATTCCTCGCTCCGCTCAGAATCTAAAAATGATAAATTGTATTAGATTTTAGTAAGAAGGTATAAAAATGTAATGAACGGAATGCCAGCGAAGCGAGCACTAATTTTTAGGTGGCACTTTCATTGATGGGCCTTTTAATTCAGTTCCCGGTAACATTAAACAGTCCTATCCGCCCCTGCATATAAATATATATATACGAGACATAAATTATTAATATACTTTAATACTTACTATTACAATTGAATAGTTTTTCAAAAGCATTATCGTCGACAGGTATTAAACCTAGACACATATTATTACTATAATACTATATATATTAAGTGATAATATATATATATATATATCATTTTTGTTAAGTATTTAAATACTTTTAAAATACTTTTGATGAATGTATTTTAAATACTCAAAGAAATACTTTTTGTTAGTATTTTTATTCCAAATACTAAATACATTTATGTATTTTTTAATTCTAGTTTTGTACCTATTACAAATTTTAATAACTAATCTTTACGTATTTTAATTTTTAGATATTGTTTCTGTAATATTAATTATTATTTTATAATGCCACGACCAGTTAATTGACATTTTATGAGCGGGCATGCGATGCGATAAAAATTAAAATAGATTTTATTAATGGAATATCCTCTCTATATTCTACATAGTAAACAGTGAACCAGCCAATTATTGTTCACCTAAAAATAAAATTATTTATTTCTGACATTATTTATTTCTTTTATGGCTGTATACCTCTTTCTCAACTTCCTCAACTTATAGTTTAACCAATAGTTAGTTATCTTGAAGATAAGACTAACTATAAGTTAATTCTGAACTTCACTTTCTGAAAGAATTTTTAACTACAAGGTAGTTAACCGGAACATGTTGATTTTATCAAGAAGGATAGATAAAATCTCCCTGGATTTTATCGTTTTTTACTGTGATAAGGTAAATTAAGTTTATTTTTAGATCAAATATGGGTAATATTTATATTATACATAAACATAATAATTATATTTTTTTTTTGTAATAATTATATTTTTATTTATTGTTATTACTTTATTATTATTAAAAATTTTAAATTATGGCTGAGAAAAAGAGAGAAACTAATTTTAATAACAGTGAAATAGATTATAATAATAATGATAATAATAAATAACAAATCATTCACGTTAGTGAACTGGAAGCCAAAGAATAGAGCAATGTAGTGTTTTGTCTAAATATTATAATATTAATTTATCTTTATATAACACTGAACCATACCTCTTAGTCACAGTTGACAATTTATCTTCTATTTTTTCTAAAATGTACATAAAAGTATGTTTTTTCATACGAAACCTTCGGAAAAAATCAATATCATTTCATTTATTAATATGATCAATTTGGTTTTGAAAATAACGAGGTCGATTTCTACGTAAAAGAAACTCTATAATTTCTTCGTCATCATTACCAATACTTGAACTAACTCGATATAAAATTAAATTCATTTTATAATAAAAGAATTTTGTATTATATCGTGATCGCAAGTCATAATTGCTTATAATACAAAAAATTTAACACTATCACGAAAATAATAATTGATAACCATTCTAGT
Organism: Eriosoma lanigerum; assembly: GCA_013282895.1. Taxonomy (NCBI): domain Eukaryota; kingdom Metazoa; phylum Arthropoda; class Insecta; order Hemiptera; family Aphididae; genus Eriosoma; species Eriosoma lanigerum. The sequence continues at coordinate 10,926,334 of CM023359.1, read as the reverse complement.
GACATAATAACTTCCAGTTAAGAGCTTAGCCGGTAGAATTAGTACCGAATAAGTTATTCGTCACTTTATCTATTAGATAGCGCTAACTAGAAGTTGAGAAATTCAAAATGAATTTTAACTATCAGATACTACTATCTGGGAGTTAAATTTCCTTAACTAGGAGTTGAGAAAGTGGGCCTTAAGAATTAAAATATTGAATTGATTATAGTAAGTTATATTGTAAACTTATTATAAGATTACAGAATGATTAACCCCCGTCGGTTCCACTCCAGTATCGAGGCTCACGTGACACGGACTCCACGGGTTTTTATTTTCGATCTATAAATAGTCATCATCTTATTGATATCATTAAATTATATAATATTAAGTGATTAAGTTCAGTCCAATACCGCGCATTTTCTGTTTCCCGCAAACAAGCGTACAACGTAAACGTGCCCAACGTGAAATTGTGAAATGGACGATCCATGTCATATTAGTTTATCATTACCGAATAACATATAAATATTTAAATATAAATTTAAATGTATTGAAGTAAAAAAAAAGTATTTGTTAAGTATTTTAAATACTTTTTAAAAGTATTTGTTTTTATATTTACATACTTTTAAAAAATGTATTTAAATATGTATTTTAAATACAATTTACACGAGTATTTAATAATGTATTCTGAATACATTTGAAAAGTATTTTTAACAACATTGATATATTGTAGTAATATAATTGTTATTGAGAATGTCTGGCAGGGAGATGGTGTGTGTCGCACTGTTCGACTGCGCAATGCCAGTGCGCAAGTGTGCATATTGCTAGAGTGCACTACGTCGGTGCCAGTAGTGGTTCAGTGACTATTGTTTGTTGTTTGTCACTTTTAAATTAAATATTGTAAACGAATACAAGGTACGTGCTTCAAATACGGATCCAGTGACCATCTCAAAAGCTCTTGTCCGCACAAACGACCAGGTGACAGTCATCAATCTGGACACAATGCTGCAATGATTCTGCATACATCAGGTTCATTAACACCTGCATGTATTGTTCCTCTATTATTCAAGTTCCCTAACAGTGATGTTGTCCAAATCCCAGTAATAATAGATACAGGTAATCCTATTAGTTTAATTAAGCAGGCATTGGTACCTACGATTTCTAATCCGAAACCTCCAATCTCATCAGGCATAGTAGGAATAAATGGTTCAGAGCTTGTTATCCTTGGGGATGTTTACGTTGATATTGCCCCACTGGATTCACACTATCCTGTTAATGTTAAATTAAATATTGTATCTGATAGTACCATAAAGTGTGATTGTTTGTTAGGCAGGAATTTCCTTTCGCATCCTAATGTGATTATTAATATAAAAGATGGTAATTTTTAAATTGAATTTAAACGACCTGATATAATACTGTTTGATGAAATACTCAATTTAGATTGTGTATGTGAACAAGATTTAAATGTAGAAATAGAATTTGACATTGAGGACACATTGTCACATGCTGTCAAGACTGAAATAAAAAATATTTTTTTTAAAAATTATTTAAGTAACCATGATTGTGATTATTAACAGAACTGTGCTATTGCTATTCCTTCATCAGAAATTGAAATTGAACTTAAGGACTCAAATTTTTTTTACTTTAATCCGAGACGGTTGTCATACTTTGAAAAAAATGAATTACAAAAATTTTAGATACATTATTAGAGAAAAAAATAATTAGACCTAGTAGTTCAGAATAAAGTAGTCCTATAGTATTGGTTAAGAAAAAAAATGGTGAGTTGCGCTTATGTGTAGACTACCGTGAACTTAATAAAAGAACAGTTAGAGATAGGTATCCCCTCCTCTAATCGATGATCATCTAGACACTATGCGCTGGAAACGTTATTTCACATGCATTGATCTAAAAGATGGATTTCACCATATAAATGTATGTGAAAAATCTCGAAAGTTTACATCATTCGTTACTTCATTAGGTCAATTTGAATATTGTAAGATACTCTTTGGACTATGCAATAGACCTAGTAAGTTCCAACGGTACGTCAACGAAATATTTTCGGACCAAATAAAAGACAAGAAGGTAATAATATATTTTGATGACATAGTCATTGCAACTGAAACAATAGAAATTCATTTGAACATATTATCTGAAATACTAACAATTATGAAAAGTAATAAACTACAAATTAGATTGGATAAAAGTCAGTTTTTAAAGAAAGAGATTATTTATTTAGGATATCTTGTTGATTCATCTGGAATCCGCCCAAATCCCAAAAATGTATCAGTTGTACAGAATTATCCAGTTCCATGTAACCAAAAAGCACTTCATACCTTTATTGGTCTCGCATCATACTTCCGTAGATTTATTCCCAATTTCTCAACAATTGCTAAACTATTGTATGACCTTTTAAAAAAAGATGTTTAGTTTTTTAGTTTTTTTAGTTTTGGTGAAGATAAATTAATAGTGTTTGAAAATATTAAACAAAAACTAAGTGAACACCCAATATTATGTTTATATAACCCAAATGCAGAAACCGAACTGCATTGTGATGCGTCTAGTTTAGAATTTGGCTCAATACTCCTTCAAAAGCAGTTAGACGGAAAGTTTCATCCCATATTCTATTTTAGTCAACGCACTACAGATGTGCAATCTCCTTACCATAGCTATGAACTAGAAATGCTGGCAATTATTAACTCTAATTAACGATTTTATATATATTTACAACGCATAAAATTTAAAATTTTAACTGATTGCAATAGCATTACATTAACATTGAAGAAAAAAGACATAAATCCTAGAATTGCGCGTTGGGCTTTATTTTTACAGGACTATAATTATGAGTTGGAACATAAATCTTCCAAAAGTATGCAACATGTAGATGCGCTTAGCAGGAATAATTTACTGATTTTGGAGGGATGTACTTTTAATCAGACGTTATCAATTAGACAATCTACTGATCATGAAATAATGAAAGTGTCTAAATTATTAGAAAATTCCGAAAGTAAACATTATGAACTTCGAAATGGATTAGTTTATAGAAAATTTGAAGGACGATTGTTATTCTATGTTCCGAATAGTATGCGTGATCATATTATAAGGACTCGTCATGATGACATGGGCCATGTAGGTATTAACCGAACTTTAGAATTAATTAGACGTGTATACTGGTTTCTAAAATTGACAGAGTCTGTAAAGACATACATTGACAATTGCCTTAAGTGCATAGTATTTTCCCCAAAAGAAGGTAAAAAAGAAGGATTTTTTAAAATAATTGAAAAGGGTTCAAAACCATTTCACACTATCCATATAGATCATTATGGGTCTATCAACACTACAATTGGTCGCTTTAGGCACATATTTGTAATAGTAGATGCATTTAGTAAATTCATAACCCTATACCCGATACGCACAGTGAAAACCAAAGAGGCTTGTTCTAAATTGAATGAATATTTTTCCTATTACAGTAAACCTATCAGAATAATAACTGATCGTGGTTCTTGTTTCACTTCACATATCTACAAACAATTTTGTGATGACCAAGATATTCAGCATGTGTTAACTGCAGCTGGATCTCCAGATGGTAATAGTCAAGTTGAGCGTTATAACCGTACTGTTAAAGTAATGTTGTCGAAATTACTCCATGAAGAAGGTCAAAATTGGAATCTGTTCCTAACTAAAATTCAGTTTGCAATTAACAATACTTTCAACCGTACAATTAAAAATACTTCCAGTAAACTTCTGTATGGTATGAACCAACATGGTGATACCAATGACTTTCTTAGACTTGTAATAGAATCTGATATTGATAAAACTAGTGATAGAGATTTTGATAAAATTAGAGAAATTGCACAAAACAACAATCTTGACTCGCAACTTAAAAATAAGGCATACTATGATTTATCTCATCGCCCAGCTCACACCTATATTGTTAATGATTTAGTAATGATTAAAAATGTTGATTCCACTCCAGGATTGAGTAAAAAACATATACCCAAATTCAAAGGTCCCTATAAGGTGAAAAGAGTTTTAGGTAATGATCGATATGTCCTTACCGATATTGAGGGATTTCAAGTAACCCAAATTCCCCTTAATTGTATATATGAAAGTAAGAATATTAAACCATGGATTAAGCTCTAACATGTCTATATTAATTGTTATAATCAATGTTTATGAAACTATTTACTTGTGTATTTTTATTTTTGACTATATTAATTGTTATGATCAATGTTTATGAAACTCTTTACTTATATATTTTTATATTTTTACAAAATTATTTTTTGACCATATTAATTATTATGACCAGTGTTAATGAAATTATTTACTTATATATGTTTGTGATAAGTGTTATGTTTCAACTATTGTTAAATTGTTAATTATATAATTGAGGAAAGTGGGGTCCACTTTTTGTCAGGACGGCCGAGTTGTAGTAATATAATTGTTATTGAGAGTGTCTGGCAGGGAGATGGTGTGTGTCGCACTGTTCGACTGCGCAGTGCCAGTGCGCAAGTGTGCATAGTGCTAGAGTGCACTACGTCGGTGCCAGTAGTGTAACAAGTTTAGTAGTGGTTCAGTGACTATTGTTTGTTGTTTGTCACTTATAAATTAAATATTGTATTCGCCCATAATTGATAATTGTAAAGCGAGTTGTCGCAAGTCTTCCGGACTATTGTGTGTTATTTGTCTTTTTTTAAATTAAATATTGTATTCGCCCTTAATTGATAATTGTAAGAACCAAATAAAGAATAAATTAAATATTGCTACAATATATATATTATAATCATGTTTAAAATATTAGTCAAGTATTTAGTACATTATAGGTAGGTTTGATATAGGTAGGTAGCATTGATTAATTATACAATTAATTGTAAAAGTATAATCAATATACTCGTGTTACCTTTTTTTATAATTCGTGAATTAAATGACAACAATGTTTCTCCAATAAGTGGCCTATCTGCAATTAAATAAAATAATTATCCGTATTTAATAATTTTATATTAGGAAAAAATCGATTCAAAAAACGTTTCTGAAAACATTTTAGGAAGAAAATAATAATACTTATTGTTTAGGCATTCATAAAAAAAAAAATCGATTGGGTTAGGTATATAAAATTTAAACGATATTTAATTTTATATTTAACATTATATACATTTCATGTTAACTGTTATTAAATATAATATAATCAATGTTATTTTAATTTTTAATTATGTCTTAAAATTAAATATTAGTTATTTATTTATATATGTAAAAATATAAATATAATATATTGTTTTATTGTGATAGAGTTGAAATTGAAACAATGTATGTATGATTAGATTAACAGGCTATATTGTATGATTTAGTACTCTTATAAGATAATTTGGAAAATTATAAAAATCGCGTTCAAGTCGGAATAGCTAATATTTTTTTTGATGCATATTTATTTTGTATATAGGGTCATCCATTTAACGTAGAACACACATTATCTTAAAAAGTATTAACTTTTTCTAACTTTAATGTATAATAATTAATATAAATAGTTTGACAAAGGAAAAGAAACTAAATATATTTATATACCTTCTTATATATGTACATATTATACATACTATTTTAATTATAATAAAATAAAATGTTTCATTCAAAACATTATATTATATTGTTTATCGATTACATTTTATGTTTAATGATATCGGTAAGTTTTATTTTAGATTCTGAGTGAATTGGTTTTATAATGATGTTTTTTTTTGTGCATATGAAGACACTTTTTCGTGTAGAAATAATGGTCCGATAACCACGAATAGAATAGGCTTCCGATAGAAAATTGCATCCAGTTGGTACTTTACTTAGCTCAGTTTTCAAAATTTTCAAACGTTTTTTCTCGAGAAAATAAAACTACGAAAAAAAGGCAAAATTCACGGAAATTGTAGTTTTGACGTAATTGATTTTAGAATTTTGATGATAACTAATGCAATTTTCAACGTAGGTACTTGACATTTTTTTGAGTATTCTCACGTGTAAAACTTTTGAGACGACTTATCAATATAATTATATTTTATTGTATTATAATTATATAGAATTTCGTCAAGAATACATTCAAATCTTAATTATAATAATTCGTTAATTTCTCTGAGGACCTAAAGAATGAAGGAGGAATGTCTAAAAACGACTTTTTCGCTTTTTAGGTTTGTTTTTCGTTTATTGATTACGTATAATCATATTTTTCCATTTTAAACCTGTAAATTACGTTATAAAGCCCTGGTTATAAGTTATTGAAAAACTTACCACTTAATAATTCATCACACCAATTCGTTTCATCTACAAAATTATATAAAATAATAAACTAATAATATATAATAATATAGACTTAATAAGAACTATTAATATTCTTCCGGGGCGAATCAAGGATTGATAAAAGGGGGGAGCTAAAATTTACATATGCATTTAAACAATGTTCATAAAAAATAATACGATTATTGATTACATAGTGAAAACTAATAGGTATAATTATTTATTTACTTAATAATATTACTATACTCAGCTATTTCATTTAAGAAAGGTCCCGCCGTCGGACAAAAATTGTTTGGCTTAACGCATCTCCACACCACACCCTATCTAGTTCCCCTTTAATGACCCTGCAGAAAGATGTAATTACGCGGACGGTCGTCGTCAGTTTTCTGTTAGTCTGAATACATGCGCGAAACGGTATCTTTCTTTAGTGGTACCGAGTATATATAAGTATATTAATATAATATTTGTATGTACACATTTTTACATACAAAATTGAAAAAAATACCTATATTATATCATTGATTATAGAATAGATATCTATTCTATAATCAATGATAATATTAATAGTTATCAGTTGATATATTATAATAATCGTATTAAAGTAAAACAGTAAAACAGTTTATTGTAGTCATCATGAATTGATAGGGCCACAACATCTAAAGTAAAAAGTCTATTTTGTTCATTAAAACAAAATAATTTTTTAAATTGCACACAAGTACTTGCAAAAATATTCTCAACCTAACCATTATGTCATCAATTGCAAAAAGAAGATATAATTTCAACTAACATAGTATTTGCAATGGAGATTTCTGATGACATTTTAAATGCAATACTTCAATTATGAACAGATGCGGAAGAGGGTTTAAAAACAATTTTTTCTGATGTTGAATAGAAATGCAACTCTTTAGGAATTGTTATTTCAATACCTAGAGTTACAATAACTCAAAAATATTTTAATAATATCTGCGGAAATTTACTATATTGGATTTTAATATAAATATATACAGTGGCGTAACTGGGTAAAAAATTAAGAGGCACAAAATAATATACTTACCAAAGTTTTAAATTGTGTGGGGGGGAATAAATACATTTTTCTTTTACATATACCTAATTTTTTTTGTTTTTACACTACTACACAAGGCACAAGCCTTAAACTCATGGGAATTATTTTAATTTTATTTAAGTTAATAATAATTATACTAATAATGCTAATATGTGTTAAAAATAATAAGTTTAAAAAATCACTGTCAATAATATTTGAACACATTTATAATTTGTTAGTAATGAACTGTAGACTTATCTTGTGTGGAAAGGGGGCAAAATGATACTTCTGCCCCTTCACGACAGTTGCGTATTTATGGGGGGGGGGGGTCCATGGGGTCCGGACCCCCCCATGACCCTATTGATATGTAATATAAACATGGGAAATATTGTTTCTTATGTAATTATTAATAATTGATTTAGCAAAAAATTGTCTCTATCATAAATTATGATTCATAATATTATGTTTTATGCATGGTTTCCATTATAAGTAGAAATGATGCAGTGATGCCATGATGGCAATATTATCTCGAAGGCCTAAATTACCAGATGCCAGTTATAATTTTATAAACTACGATTATAGATAGAATGGTTATTAAACAGCCAATTCTAATCTGCAGCAGAATACGGCGGTAGAGGTTTTTATCAAAGTTATGAAATACTGATAATTCTAATAATAACTGAATATTAGCATTTAGCGAGAATTTGATACTGATCGACAGACACTCTTTATGTAATTTGTATTATTAACTGCTTAATGAATTTGTTCCCTTTTTTCGGTTTTGAGTTATAATTTGTTCCTGTGCAATATGTCTAAAATCACTAATTTTTTTACGGCGAGTACTTCTCATAGTAGTAGCATAAATGTGAAAAGATCACGTGATGACGACGATTCGCAAAATGTAAATAAAAAATTTAACTCTCAGGTATGTTAATATAATTTACAACAATATGAGTATTAGTAATGTAGTTATAAAATCAAAATATGCTAGATTGTGCTAGAAAAATTATCTGGATCCCCCCCCAGCAAAAATTTCTAAATACGCCACTGCTTCACGATACAAGTAATTGTAATTTTTACTGGATAGATGTTTATAATTTATTTTTGTTGGTTGTTCTTTAAGCAGTTCATAATATTATCACTTTTAATATAAATACAGAAAAAAACACGTAAATCGTAATTTTGACGAAATTGATTTTAGATTTAGAAGGATAACTAATGCAATTTTTAACATAGATATTTGTACGAGTATTCTCATAGGTAGTTTACACACGTGGTAAACTTTTGAAACGTCTTATCAGTATAATAAATTATATTATATGGAGTTTTGCTCAGCATCGTATTTTTTAATGCAGTTCATTGCATTGAAATATAAATTATAATAAATAATTAATTTGTCCAACAACCAAGGGGACAAATGAGGAACGATTAGAATCGACTCTCCCGCTTTTTTGGTTTAATTATTGGTTTTATTTAAGGAAGTAACATTATAAAACAATTATTTATTAATTTTCATAAATTAAAGTTTTATTGTAATAAACTAGTAACTATAAATTAAAGTAATTTATTGAACGTATTTTATATAATCAATATAATATGTGAATTGATTAATGTTAAAATGTAAATTATAAATCATGTTATCAAATTAAAAATTTATACAATCAATTAACATTTTACGGTTATAATAAGTAACCATATAAATAATAGGCATAAACAATAGGTACCAATATAGTTAATTTTAGGTAGTTTTAATTGAAACAAAAGTAAAGATAAATGGGGATACCGATTGTGAACGTTCCTCCTTTGTCCCTTCGGTCCTCGGAGAAATTAGTGGTTGATTATACTTAAGATTTGAATGCACTGATATTGCATTAGAAAATAAGATTCTGACCGAAACTCAATATATTACAATATGCTATACTAATAATCCATTTCAAAATTTTACCACATGTGTAAATTACGAATGTAAATATTTAAAATAAATTTTAATTTCCTATGATCAAAACTTATTTAGTTATTAAGAAATAAAATAATGAAACCGTTATTTTGCCGATTTTCAAAAATTCTTACTTCATAAAGTTATAAAAAAAAATTGTCAGTCACGATTTTTAAAATATTTTATAAAAACATTAAGTCGTATATGTCTAGACATTGACAAAATTTTCAAACTAATAAACTAATAATTGCAGGAAATATTAAACATTTTTATAAAAAAAAGCCAAAACTCTATACTTAGTCAAAAAATCAACCATTTGTTTCTAAATATTTTCTTGTAATGAAGTTTACCTAAGTTAATACTCATAAAAATTTTCAAGACACTATGATTAAAACTCAATTAGTTATCACGAAATTTAAAAATTTAAAATAACAGAAACCGTAATTTTCCGCCATTTTTTGTAGTTTTTCCCCTCCCAAAGAAAAGCTTTTGAGAATTTCAAAAAATGAGCTAAATAAAGTACCAACAACAAGCAATTTGCTACCGAAAACATGACCTACTTATGATAATCGGACCATTATTTCTACCCGAAAAAGTGTCTTCTTACATAAAAAAAAATATCATAATATTCATTTCTGTTAAAATTATTCAAATTTTAGAAGCTTATAAAATAAAGTTGCAACATACGGTTTTGAAAATATTTTGTGAAAAAATTAAGTTGTATATGATAAGACTCCGATAAAATTTTCAAATCGAAAAAGAAAAAATTACAGGAAATATTAAACATTTTTAGAAATTGTTCAAAGTTCCATACTAAGTTAAATAATCAACCAATCTGTTCCAAAATTGTATCACATATGTATATTAATACTCAAAAAAACTTTCAAGTCCCTACCATCAAAACTCAATTAATTATCACGAAATTAAAAAATTTAAAATAACAGAAATCGTAACTTTGACGATTTTTCACATTTTTTTTGGAGTTTTTTGCCTGCCAAGGAAAAACTTTGGGAAATTCGAAAAATGAGCTAAATAAAGTACCAATTAGACACGATTTTCAACCGAAAGCATACCCTACTTGTGGTAATCGGACCATTATTTCTACCCGAAAAAGTCTCTTCATAATAACCATTATCCATAACCATTAAAATTTCAATAATTGTACTAGAAAATAGTTTTTATATTTCAACTATAAATATGAAAAAAGTCAAGTACGAATATGGTGATCTACAAAATATTGTGATAAATCAAAAAAAAATTACAAATTTATTTTTATTTGTTTTATAATATAACTTTATGAAATGATCTATACAATAAGTGTGTAAAAAAAAGATGTAAAAGATACATCTGCACACCCTAGCGTCTTGTATATGATGCCACTGTCTACACACAGACACACACACACACACACAGACACATATATATATGTGGGTTATATTGGTTATGAATCCCCGTGCAAAAAAATTGCGTGCAGTCAAACAATCAAATAAATAATACAATACAAACAATACAAACAATACAAACAATCAATTTATACAGTCCTTTACAACAATTGAAGTGTTGTTATTAATTTTTTCTTATCATTTGGTGAGTTTACCTTAATATAGTAAATAAACTAATTTTAATAAAAAGATAGTTATATAAGTTCCATGTAATGAATAAAATAAAAATGATTGAGTGAACTATTATATTAGAATAATAACAGTATTTTTAGTAGAATTATAATATATTTATTGATAATTAAATATAATATAGAATTAAGACACCTAATATTATAAATACATAATTTGAAAAAATTTTGAAAATTGTAATTAAAATTTCCTTTCACTAAAGCTTAACTTCTACCTATTAAGTTTATAATACAGGTACTTTAATTATATTTACCTGTGACAAGCTTATTAAAACGTTCTAGTATTTCATCTATAAATAAATATACAAATATGATTCTTTAAAAGTCATACGAATTTCCATTACCTAAGTAAACTTTAGAATTTTTAAAGTATTCGAATTTTTTAGTCGTAATAAAAATCAGTCTTCGGTTTGCAGCTCTTTTTAAAATGCCTAAAATTAAATATTCTAATCAGTGACGGTTATGTAGTAGGAGGAGGGTAATTGGTGAGTTGACCCTTTTGAGTTTTGTTTTTATATATTACTATTATTATGATTTAAAATATTTTCAAATAATACAAAATATGATTTTACACTAGGGTAGTACGGTATTGATGGTAATAATTTCAGCATCACCTTTTACATCAAATATAATCACCACTGTTTCTGATACGTATCGTTTGAAAGCAATATCTAGACAAAAATTCTGTTGGAAAAATGGCATTCATTTGAGTTCGAAAATATTATAAATAATTTATGCAGTTCAACAAATTTATTTGAATTATTGTTCAAATATTAATTTTTAATGTAATTTTTTTTATGCATTTTTTCGTATATTGTTTTAAGTTTTCCACGTCATTAAGTTTGGGCTCTAATTATTATATATTTTATATATACCTACTTGTTTATTAAAAATTCACAATATTATTATAGGTACTTGCCTACTTGGAATAAGCCTATCGTTAAAATTAAATTAAAAGATAAATGGAAGTATAGCATAGGTTTCGCCACTCGAAAAGTCATGTCGCTGGCATATTATCTAATAAATTATTGATAACTAAACAAAATGTGAGCTATTTTGTTATATCAATATATAATGTATAATATTTAACTAGATGTGAATAATTATTACCTATAGTCATAGGCGCAACTAGTAGGGGGGTGAAGGTGGGGGGGATTTAGCCCCCACAATGATTAGCAGCCCCTTCAATTTTTAAAATGAAATGTATTTTAATTATTAATAGAGATTAAACGTGCCCTACTGATAATTGTTTTATATACATATATAAATTGTAAATATTATTTTTTAATTTTACACATAAAGCAAATCTACGTAATCGAATATTTTTTAAGTCCAACTGGAAATAACGTCCTAACTCCTAATTCCTCATTTCTAAATAGTTTTAAGTAGTTTTAAACATTTCAATTGATAATTAAAAATCAGAAATAAATGTTGCATATAATTGTTTAAAATCTATTTATAATGTAATTGAATTTGATAATTTTGTTGTAAAACACATATATCCAAATGTATATAAGTTGTTACAAATTGTTATAACAATACCTATAAGTTCTGCTACATGAGAATGTTCATATTCTTCAACGATTTAGATCAAAAGTTGGTTAAGGACTAGTATGGAACAAGATAAATTTGGATATTCATCAATTTTAAATATTGAAAGAGATCTAGCTAACTCTATTAATATTACAAAAATTGTTGATGATTATACCAAAAAAGATATGCGAATTGCATGTAACAAATTTACACTAATATACTGTATTTTATTTTGACTATTTATGTACCTCTGATATACTCCATCCTAAAACAATATGTGGATAAAATACTAAATATTAGTAAAATACATTATAGGTGAAAGTGTAAAAAAAATTAACCATCACAGATTTTTTATCCTAGTTGGGCCTATGCCTATAGTCTAAAGTGACACTATAAAATTTAATGTTATGTTATTATAATGTGGAAATTTCGTTTTACTATTAGGTATAAATATTTTAATATACAAAATTATAGGTACCTTACTACAATTATATATTAATTAATGTTATAGATTTCGTTTTAAGAAAAAATTTAGATACATTTTAAATTTATTATACGGTAATTGTAAATATAAACTTACTATGAGCGTTCAACGAATACCTTGAAACTATTACATTTATTTAGAAAATGTTATATTAATTGCTAATTTAATAAAGAGTGTCTTAGATCTATTTACTAATTGTAATATTTCAAGGAACAAATATGATTAAATAAAATTTGCATTCCGAATTGTAGTAGTTAAAATAATTAGAACATAAAAAAATAAAAAATTTACTAGGTATACAAGTTTAGTATAATAAATAACTCTTAATACTAGCATTAGTGCTGATATATTTTGTTTTATAATAAATTCAAAATATGTGTCTCAATCTAAACGTTGTATTATTAAATAAGGAAATCGTATATTATTTAAAAAATAAAAATAAAATTGCAAAATATATGTTGTTATATATAAGGTTTTTAAATTTTTTTTTATAATAATTCTGGTTATATGTTTATGTTAAACGTACTTATATTTATCACTGAATATATTCAAGTTAAAAAAACAATAAATATTGAGTTATAATAAAATAAAATATAATACTTGTATTAAATTCATATAAATCTTTAAGTAAGTAATATTTGTTTAGACCTATAACTCAACAAACCACGGTTATCTAGGTTATGAATTAACCAGTGGCGGAAGATAATGGTGGGGTG
>CM023359.1:10865356-10897483 GCA_013282895.1 Eriosoma lanigerum | reverse complement strand
AATTTTTGTTTTTCATGATTGGGAATAAATATGGGCAGAAACATAAATTTCAAGATATTCATATGAATTTGAATATATATTGTTGAACTGATTAATTTTACAACACTTACTCTTTTATATTAAACAAAAAACTTATTTCTATTTAACAGATAATTCAGAAAATGATGATCACCGTCGATATGTACTTTATATATTGAATAATGCATATGGTGGTGATGGTAAGTAAAATTTTTCAATATCACATAAAAGTTAAGGTTATACTTATGAATTTCAAATATTATCATATACTGTTTAGCTTATTACCGATGAAAGCTATATGATGTTTATTTTTATTTTTTAATGGATTTATATTCATATTGTTTAATGGTATGTAAAATTTATCTGATTATATGGTTAACTCATTATTATATTCTTTAGAATTCTGGCGTAATGAATTCAATAATAAATCATACATGCAGCAAATATTACGTAAGTTTACACTAATATATATGTTATAGTATATCATATTATATTACGTGTGTTGGGTTCGTCAAAAAGAAGAAAGAATATACGATTTTCCCAATTATTAATTTATATTTATTTATTTATTTGTACTCAAATATAAGAATTTTCAATTATTTAATTTTATTTCATAAATCTAAAATTTTGATTATTATTACATTTATTATTGTTTATTAGTTACATTTAATACAATTTATTTAATTTGATGTGAGACGATTCGCATCGGTTGCGGTTCGTCACGTGACTAACATTATATCCAACAATTATCAATAACGACTAATATGAAGGTGAAGGCCAATACAATGTGTCGATATTAAAGTATCCCACAATATGCTTATCATAAATTTTTAAATAATACCATAAGTATTCTTTTGGGCGATTTTATTGAAACTGAAAAATTTATACATAGATTGAGCTCTAATTTACTGATACTACTCAAACTGTTTAAACCTATATTCTGTTTTTGAAATTTATATTTTATTTTCCAAGAACAATAAAACGAAGTAATTTATTTAGAAATAATCCAGTAGTGTATTTAGGAATTAAAATATTTAAAGTATTTACATGGGTATTCTACATAATATGAGAAAATACTTTGAAATGGATTAGTAAATTTCCTGACTAAAAATAGACCTTTGAAACTTATGTAAAAATGTTTTTGGATTTATCGATTTGAAAATTTTATGAAAACCTAATCAATTACAAAATCGTACTTAATCTTTCTTCAAAATATTTTGAAAATCGTAGTTTAGGTTAGGTTAGGTTAGGTATATTATTAACCTATAATATTTCCTTCAATTTTCGGTTTATCGGTTTGAACATTTTATCAAAGTCTAATCATATACTACTTAATCTTTTTACATTATATTTTGATAATCGTGAATGAAAATATTTCTTATAAGCTATTAAAGTGAAAATACCCGAAAATCAGCAATATAACAGTTTCATTATTTAAATTTTTAGATTCTGAGCGGAGCGAGGAATGTATTTGTTCTACAAAGATGTTATTTTTTTTATGAAAACATTTTTTCGGGTAGAAATAATGGTCCGATTTTTACGTATAGTATATGCTTCGCTTGAAAATGTTGTCTACTTAGTTTTTTATACAGCTAATTTTTAGAATTTCCGAAAAGCTTTTCTTCGATAAGCGGAAAATTGGCAATTTTTTATACGCTTTTTATTATATTTTTTTTTCGTGATTTCTTATAAGTTTTTAATAGTAGAGACTTGAAATTTTTTTTGAGTACTAACATAGGTTATTTACGAGCGTGGTAAAATTTTGGAACGGAAGAGTTAATTATTCGGATAAATATACAGCTTTAAACGTTTTCCCAAAAAAAATTAATATAACCTACAATTTTGGGATTATCTGTTTAACATTTTTATAAAAGTCCAATACTATATTATTTAATCTTTTTACAAAATATTTTGAAAATCTTAAAAGGCAAATTTTTTTTATAGGGTTTTTATTACTTTTTTTTTTAATCTATGAAAATCTTTTTTCGAGTAGAAATAATGGTCCGATTACCACAAAAAGGGAACCTTTATATACTAAATTTCATCTAGTTGGTACTTAATAAAGTTCATTTTTCGAATTTCCCAAAAGTTGTTCTTTGAAAAGTGGATAATCAGCAATTTTTATAGGCTTTTTTCTGATATATGAAAATCATTTTTCGAATAGAAATAATGGTCCGATTACCACAAATAGGGTACCCTTTCCATACCAAATTTCATCTAGTTGGTACTTTATTTAGCTCATTTTTCGATTTTCCCAAAAGTTTTTCCTTGAGAAGTGGAAAATTGGCAATTTTTTATAGGTTTTTATTATATTTTTTTTTCTGATGAATGGAAAACATTTCTATGGGTAGAAATAATGGTCCGATTACTAAAAATAGAATACCTTTTCTATACCGAAATTCATCTAGTTGGTACTTTCTTTAGATCATTTTTTGAATTTCCCAAAAGTTTTTTCTTAAAAAAGGAATGATAACTCCTTGAATATTGATCATAGGGATTTGAAATTTATTTTGCATATATACATATGTAATTTACATTCGTGGTAAATGTTGAAATGGATTATTAGTATAATATATTGCAATATATTGAAATAGGCTCAGAATCGTATTTTCTAATGCAATATCATTGCATTCAAATCTTAATAATTATAATAAACCACTTATTTCTCCGAGGACCGAAGGGACGTAGGAAAACCTCCACAATTGGCCTTTTTGTTATATTATATGGTTATTGTTTACTGTCCGCGGACGCACGATTTTCCTAGAAGCGCCCGAGGATTGCCGATAAAATTAGTTTTTCGTATTTTAACTTTATTTATAGATAGAAAAGTATTTACATAATAATATACATATTGATTTTAATATTAATTTCAATAATAATTTAAAGATGTAACAAAGTAAAATAAATAATACATATTAAATAAAATACAAAAATAATATAAATAATTTTTGTTTTTAATTTTAATATTCATATTTTTGGTATAAATGTATATTTTTATGCATATTTTAGGTATTGAAGTGCATACTTGGTGAATTTTTAGGGCTACAAGTCCTCTGCACTAGTCATAAGTTTCGTGATCGTGATAGTCACGATAATATATCGTGTACAATTGATGGTGATCGACTGTTGGTCTAAAGCATATCAAATTATACTACTTACATAAAAATATCAGACTATTTAAAGCAACTGAATTCAATGAATTTAGTAATTTGTTCACAAAGTTTTGTGCATAAGAAGTTATATCCTATTTTCAGTATTGCCAAGTGCTAATTATAAAACATGTAAAGAATATATGTATACGAAGTTTAATGAACGTAAGTTATGTTTAGTGATTCTCAATTGTCTTGTTATTGTTTTATTAAATCGTTGTTTTTGTCAACAATATTATTGGTTATAATTTAATTGACCACACGTAACCACATCCGTCATGGGGATCTTTGATGTATTTACTAATTGCAATATCTGAAAAATAATATGGTGATAATAACAATGTAAAAATAGTTGAAGTTAAGGGCAGTGAGTTTAATAAATTTAGTATAATTATGTATCATGTATTATATAATAAATGGTTTAATTAAAATTAGCATTCCTTTTTATGATAGAATTAATAAATATAATAAATGAAAATTTAATTTTTTATTTATTTACAATCTTTTTTTTTAAAATCGCCATATTTTGAAAATTGGAAGTCGACCCACAAATAAATTTTCATAAAATTCATAATAGGTATAAGCTTTTTAAATTAGCTATTTTCAAAATTTCCCATATTTAAAAAATACACTTATTATTTTCTTGTTTTGTGTATTGTCATTTTTCAAAAAAGTAATAAAGTAAATATTTTATTGTGTTACGTAATTACCTAATAATTTAGTTTAGAAAGAAAATAACGTCTTGTATCTGTTGAATTTAAGGCTTAATTTTACAACTCGCCAATAATTTCTTACATAAAGGATAGACGCTAAACACCGGGTAGCAGAGTACGAATCGTGTAAATAGTAGTCAATATTGAAAAGTTAAAAACGAATGTCGTATTCTGCAACACCGTCCCGTGCTTTTCAAAATATTTCCTTCCAACAAAAGGAAGACTTTGGTGTTACTCATTAATTTATTTTATATTTCATCGTTTATAATAAATGTTCTATTACGTTGCTGAATCTCGTGTTTAATTGTAAAAGAATGTGAACGCACGTGATAAATTTCTAAAGTCTTTAAAATCTAAATAAGAATCACTTGATTTCTATCGGTCCAACGATCTAGTTCAAAAGACTAGTTAGTGTAGAAGGAAACAGCCAGCCAACTACTTCGCAACTCGAAAGGATTTGATATAATATCATATTGATGGACTTCAGCAGGAAACGCGTCTCACGTTACTTTATTTTAATTAAATTCTATAAAAACCCAATGATAGTTAGATATGATAATATATGTATCAATTGATATACAAAATTTAGTTGTTGTAAAGTCGATATTTATTTTTTAAAAAATTTATTTAATTGGATTGTTTACACTAAATATGTCAATAATGTGTATGGAATATTTTCATAAAATATAATACTCAATTTTATAATTTTTTTAACGATTAAATGTACTCAGTTAAAAATGCTAGTAAGTATTATACGACATACCAATTTAAAAAAAGTATTCAATAGCTTCAATATTTTAATCATAATATGTTGTCGGTACCTAACTTAACTTTAAAGAATATTAAGAATTATATATTCTTAAAATATTGGTAATTGGTAATCATTAATATGCAACCTAAATAATTAGTTAACTTCATTTAATTGGGATATTGTGTAAGCTCTTTTTTAACAATTGTTAATATATTATATATTTTATACTATAATTCGATTAAAGTCAACTTGTGAATCATATAATTGTTAATTCATAACATTTAAAACCGTGTTTTGAAAATAAATGTATAAAACGAGTATATAAATATTAATTGAAAAATAATTATACCATACACCTATATGTGGATTGTAATTAAATTCAATATTAATTATTTTTTTATTTAAAAATATTCACAGTGTATAAACTAAGTACGTTTATAATATACATAATATAACCAAATTATTAAGAAAAAAAAATGTGGAAATTCGATTCTTGATATTTCTCCTTTGTTTCTTCGAACATCGGAAAAATGAGTGATTTATTATACTTAGAATTTGAATGCAATGATATTGCAGTAGAAAATACGATTTTGAGCGAAATTTAATATATTACAATATTATATACTGATAATCCATTCTAAAATTTTACCTCACTTGTATACTATCTATGTTAATATTTAAAAAAATTTCAAGTTATTATACAATCAATACCTAATTATTTATCACGAAAAAAAAATATTTAATATAATATTGTCTATTTTCCGCCATTTTTTGGTAGTCTTTCCCCTCCGAAGGAAAAACTTTTAAAAAATTCAAAAAATGAGCTAAATAAAGTAACTAATAGACGCGATTTGCTACCGAAAGCATACCCTATATTTGTAGTAATCGGACCACTATTTCTACCTGTAAAGGTGTCGTCATACATAAAAAAAAAAAAAATTACATCTTTGTAAAATCAATACATTTTTCGCTTCGCTCAGAATCTAAAATAAACTTTAATGGAAACAGTAATTTTCTGGATTTTTTCATTTATTGGAACCGCCATTTATTGGTAGTTATTCTTCTTCTAGGGAAAAGCTTTTGAGAAATTTAAAATATTCTTTTTGTAGTGATTGGACCATTAGTTCTTCCCAAAAAAGTGTCTCCAGACATAAAGACAAAAAAAAATATCATTTTAAAACAGATTCTCTCCGAATCTAACATATTAAATATTATTACAGATTTTATGCATTTTATTTATATGTTTTAAATAATATATAGTTTCCCTATTTAATAATATAACGATATGATTGAGATACATATTTTGAATTTAATATATAACAATATAATATTACTATTTCTTTAATCAAGTGATTAGGAGTTAATTATAATATTCATACATACTAAAAACTTTTCATTTTCCTTGTATTACGCTGAAAGTGGATAGTATTTTTATCATTTTTAAAATTATTTGTTTGATTTGTAAAACAAATTTGCTTTGAATTAAAATGCAAAACATTGTTTAGTTAATCTTATATTCTTATTAATTACGATCTTACATTATTTTTTAAATCACACTGTGTTTCTGTATTCGAATTATTTTTTTTTTTATGTACTAATATTATTATTTATTTGTATTAACTAGAAAATAATCACTTATGAATATTATTTTATTTTGTTCTTGATAAATTAGCACAACAGCGTGAGTCTTATTTTATTTTCAAATTAAGGATTATTAATAGTTATAAATGATATTGATGTTCGGGCCGATAGTGTGAAATTTTATCGTACACACTCGGACACTAACTAAAATGTTATTTAACTCACTTAATTTGTATAAAATAAGTTAATTATTCAAATAAACAAATAATAAATAACGAGAACGTCGATTCCGGACGTTCCTTCTTCGTTTTTTGGTCATCAGAGAAATTAGTGGTTTATTATAATTAAGATTTGAACGCATTAGAAAATATGATTCTGAGTGAACTAATATAATAAAGATAAGATAAGATAATATATATTTTTGGCCTAAATGATAGATAATATAAATAATTATTTACATAATAAATTATTTACAATTTATTTGGCCCATTTCACTACTGAAGTATTGGTAAAATTGGAGTTTCTAAATTATAATTTTAAAAAAAGCAAAAAAATATAAAAAATTTAATAGTGAACAATTTAAATTTAATTTTAAATAAAGAGAAAAAAACAAAACAAAATAGAGAAAACCAAGGCAGTATAGCGAATAAAAAATATAACATTATAAAGAGAATTGTTTAATCGTATGTATGTCTTATCAACCATGTATTAATAAAATTGTTTATATTTAGAATAATTATTGCAGTTTAATGTATAATGTGGCATATTATTTAAGACCTACTTTGATAAAGTTTCGATTTTCCATTAAAGTTTTATATGTTTGAGTTATATCATTTTCTTGGTGTGTATTGTGAGTTTTTAGTTTAATATTATTCAATATATAATATTACCGTTCCGATACATCTCTACCATCGGCCTGTATATAAATTATTATTATAATATTGTTGATAACATTTTTTAAAATAAATTAAATAGTTAAGAGTAAGAATATTATAAGATTAATAGATTATGGAAAGTTTATATTTTACAATTACCCTTAACTATAATTAATTTATTTTAATTTTTTACAGCTAATAATTTATTGTAATTTTGTACTTATTAGAGTATATAATATATATACTTATTTCGACATATTCGTTTGTAAGCTAACAAATAATTTTGTCATCAATATCATAACTGTATATTTATTTAAGTAGACAGTAAGAGGAAAAATATAATCGTTAGATTTACATATTATATCAATCCAAGTTTGGCTGTCACTGCTGTCTTAAAATATGATTTTTTCGCGAGTTCTATGGGTGAATTCACGTTAAATTATTAATTTGGGCGATATTTTGTTGATGAGAAGAATGAAATAAATAAAGGTAGAACGATCAGAGTTTAATTTTGTATAGTCTGTACGGTTACGATTATACTCCTAGTGATATGGTGTTTCATCATATTATAATATAAGAATTTATATTACATTATTATGCATACGTATACAAAGTATATTACGCCACGTCTACTGTAGTTAGAATAATAAATAATAAATATTTATAGTATTATTAAAATAAACTCTAACATAATAAGAGATAATAAGAGATCATTCTATTTTTCAATATCATTAATTAGGTTTATTTATAATTTGTGATATTCAGTTAAGCATTATTAGTCTTTACCTAACAAAACGTTGACTTTTGTGTGTTTATCAATTTAATAGATGTTATATGCAGCGACCAGTGACATACTTCGCGAACACCGTTCCATATTTCCATTAGTATTTTAAATTTATTTAACGTTTTGTTTAATTTATATATCTATAATAATAAAGTCATTCTTTCATATATGTATGAAGTTTAAAATATGAAATATGTAATAGTTAGGGCCCAAACTTGATAACCAAAAAAACTTGAAATTAAGACTAATCATTATTTACACCGTGACCGGTTAGACCTAAAGTATTCAAATACTTTAAAAGTTATAAATATATACATTTACTTAATGGAAATTTGTATGAGTTTAACAATTCTTCTTTTTATACTTATTTATAGAGTATATAGATCAACGGTTGTCTGATATAAGCAACGGTAATTAGAATTAGTGAATACTATAAAATTAACAAGTAGAAGGTAAAGTTTTCAGTATGGAAAGAAAATTATTATTACAATTGTTAGAACTAATTTTTGTTTTTAATTATACGTTTATAATATTTTAATTCTATATTATATTTAATTGCAATTTACCGATATTATATATATATTAAACTACAATTATTCTAAGATTATATAGTCTACTCAAAAATTTGAATTTTCTTAATTTTATCCATTTTATTTAACCTTCTATTTATTAAAATTTGTTAGTAAACTCACTAAATTAGAAAAAACTAATAATAACACTAATAATAATAATATTGTAACTATTTTGGCTATATTAAATGGATAATGCATTGATAAATCCTGGTTATTCTGGATATTAATCAAATAAATAAAT
This sequence comes from Eriosoma lanigerum, assembly GCA_013282895.1. NCBI lineage: Eukaryota > Metazoa > Arthropoda > Insecta > Hemiptera > Aphididae > Eriosoma > Eriosoma lanigerum. The sequence goes on along the minus strand of CM023359.1, from coordinate 10,888,799 downwards.
ACGATTCTTAATAATTATAAATAGTATAATATATAAATAGAATAGAAATAGATACCACATATGTGCTTCCGACAATATTCGGAACCTTCACGAAAGATGCGGACGTAATTCGGATGTTGCCCCATGTACTATTTTTTCTGATGCGCCTGTTCATTTATCGAATCTATCGTATCGTTGCATAGCGAATGTGTACATCGTATTATTCCGTAACAAAATAATAATATGAATGGTTTATTATTTATATAATTTTGTAGATGAAACGAATTGGTGTAAGGAATTATCAAATAGTGAGTTTAGATAATATTAGATACAATAAAATAATTAAATTAAATGTTTAATAATTAAATATTTCATTCAGTCAAAATTGTATTTAAAACATATATTGATATCTTCAAACAGTATTCTCTATTTTTATGGTTACGAAGTATATGATTTATATTCCACATTATACACTTTGTAACCTGTATACTTTGTATACACTCATATGGCAACGTAATATTACGGACTATAATATATAAAATAGTCAGTATTTATAGTCTCTGGAAATACTTTTTATAATATTTATTACTTATTAAAGACAATAATCTCGCTGTCAGATTCTAAGTGAAGCTAGTGTGTGTGCAAGTGAATGTATTAGTTTTACAAAGTTGTTTTTTGATGAAAAAAAAATTTTTTTCAAGTAGAAATTATGTTCCGATTACCACGATTAGAGTATTTTTTTTGGTAGCAAATTGCGTCTAGCTGGTACTTTAATTAGCTCATTTTTCTGATTTTTCAATTTTTATTTTTACGAAATTGGCGGAAAATGAAACATTTATGGTTTCTTTCATTTAAAAATTTTATATTTCGTGATAACTTATTAAGTCTTGAACATTTTTTTTGAGTATTAACATAGATATTATACAAGTGTAGCAAAATTGGAATGAATTGGTTGATTTTTTGGCTAATTTTAGAGCTTTGATATTTTTGTCATAAATGTTTAATATTTCCTGAAATTTTTGGTTGAACTGGCGGAAAATGGCGAAAAATCGGCAAAACTATAGTTTCCGATAAGCTTTAGGATTTTTTTTCCAAAAATGTTTAATATAATCTGCAATTTTGGGTTTAACATTTTATATCCTTGAAATTTGATGGTAAGAACTTGAAATTTTTTTAAAATATTTATATTGGTAATTTACACATGTGGTAACATTTTAAAATGGATTATCAGTATAGTAATTTATATTTGTTATATATTGATTTTCTCTCAGAATCGTATTTGTAATGAAATATCATTGCATTCAAATCTTAAGTATAATAAAACCAACCTTCCTACTTTTTTCTTTTTTTCTTTTGAGTAATATTCATTTCTTATAATTATTTTATTTTTATTATTTTTTTCTTCTCATTTTGTTCCTTAGATGTTTTTCATTACATCTTCGCTCAAAACAGCAGATACTCTTAATTTTCATAGAGATCGTAGTTTTAGACAAACATAAAAAGGAACTAATTTTTGCAGAAACAAATGTCTTCTCCCTCAATTTTTATATGTTTTACATTTAAACAAAATTATAAAGTGAAAACACTATATACGATCACAATGACTCCATTTAAAAGGAAATTAACTATGGAACTTGCTAAATTTAAACCAACCCAACCTGAAGCTAGAAAAACCTCAACTTCAACTTGGGAAAAAAACAATGACTCGTTTACAAAAGTAGCGGAATGCCAATAAGCTATTGAAGAACGTCAGGAAGCAAGAACAATCATGACGCAGGACTCTACCAATGATAACGTGGAAAAGTATATAAGACTACGTAAAGCGGCAAATAAAATAATAAGATCACAGAAATAAATTGCTAAGAACAAGAAGCTAGAAGAAATAGAAATATATAAAAAAGACCCTAAATTATTTTTTGAAAAGTGCAAATCCGTTATAGAAGGATTTAAAACACCGACGACTATTATGAAAGATGGAAATGGCAATCTAGTTTCTGATCCCAAGATGATTTTAGAAAACTTCAAAGAGTATTTTGACAACCTACTTAACGACAGCGCAAATCAAAATACCAATCACGGTCCATATGAAAAACTAGTGTACCAAATGGCTAAATTAGAATTACCCGAGCCCAGTATGGACGAAATTGAACTAATGACAAAATCATTAAAAATAACAAAGCACCAGGGAAAAATAATATTAACTCGGAACTATTCAAAATTGCAGGAAAGGACCTTTTAATAATTCTTCATCACATTATTTCCAGTGTATGGAAAAGTGCAAAAATAAAAAATGACTGGAATACAGATATATTATGTCCCATCTTTAAGAAAAGCGACCCAACAAACACGGAGAACTATAGAGGGATAAATTTGCTAGATACTACTTACAAGGTACTCTCCACTGCTATATTAAACAGAATTAAAAAGTATGCTTCAGAGATAATTGATGAATACCAATGTGGCTTTGGAAAGGAAAATCGACCAGTGTCATATATTTACTATACGACAAATCATGGAAAAATATTATGAGTATTACGAGGATTTATATATGATTTTTATTGATTTTAAGCAAGCTTATGATAGTATTAACACGAATCAATTATGGATAGCACTTGAAAATTTTGGTTTTCTAACCAAACTTATAAGACTAATTAGAAATTTTAACTCGAACACTTTCTGTAAAATACGTTATTTAGGAGAAACATCAACACAGTTTGAGGTTAAAAATAGATTAAGGCAAGAGGATGTGCTGTTTCCTACCCTTTTTAACCTGGCCTTGGAAAGAGTAATCAGAGAAACGCAAAATATCAGTGAAATGGAGTTGCTTGGAGGTAATACTTTGTTGGCATACGCTGATGACATCGTTATCCTTGGAGAATCCATAGCTGAGTTAATAACAAGTACCCTTAATTTGTTAAAAATAGTTGACAAATGGGACTTCAGATTAATGAAAATAAAACAAAATATATGATTGTTACGAGAAAGTCGACAGTTATACAAAACCTCAGAGTTGGACAATTTTTATTTGAACAAGTTCAAGATTTTAAATATTTGGGAGTTAATATAAACCAAAGAAATGACATGCACAATGAAGTTAAGCTGAGACTTGGTTCGGCAAATAGATGATATTACACAATGACAAGCATGATGTCATCTAGGTTACTATCAAGAGAAACTGAAACCAAGTTTTATTTAACCTACCTACGCCCTTTTGTTATGCACGCTTGTGAGACCTGGTCGACAACAAAAGGCGATGAACAAAAACTTCTAATATTTGATTAGAAAATTTTAAGGAAGATATATGGTCCCATACTAAACCTTGAGTCAGGAAGTTATTAAAAAAAAAAGAGGACATCGAAAGCATTTTTAATAGACCAAACATACAAGCATGTCTGAAAGCTGAAAGGTTTGAATGGGCGGGTCATGTATTGAGGGAATTGGATAAACTAATTCATAAAGTACTAATTAATAAACCTAATGAAAGAGGCCAAGAGTAGGCCCCGACAGCGATGGCTCGATAGAGTAAACAAAGATTTGGAAAGACTGGGAACGACAAAAATGGAGAATGCGGATGACCGGGAACAGTGGAGAAACGTGGTAGAAGCGGCAATTGAAGCCTTCATTGCCTGTAAGCCAAAAAAAAAAAAAAAAAAATAGTATATTGTTAGATGATAATTAATAATCTTTAATTAATTTTTGTAATACAAATCATAATTAATTATATTTTATTTAGATTTCGATTACACAACGATGAAAAATACTATGCCAAATACCCATTTTATTATGGCTATAGTCATAAATTATAAAATGTATGATAAAGTATTAATAACTATATATTTTCTTTAGATAATTTATTATTAATGAAATAATAATTAATATTACATGACCGCCATATCCTAAGCAATTAAATCCCAAAAACATATTTTGACATTAAATAATTTGTATCTCTTTATATATTGCATGTTTCAGAAAACCTTAATCTTAATGTTCAAAAAAACTGCAGTTATTAAGAATATTAAACTAATATTGTGGTTTAATCATAATTATTATAATCAATTATTTGGAGATTATATTAAATATAACATTTTATCAATCAAATGAATATATATTTGTTAATTATTATTATTATACCTAATACGTGATTATATAATCGAAAGTCGATTACAATACAAACATTAATTTCGCGTATCCGCGGTGTACCCATGCTTTCGATTGTGGCCGGATAAAGTGAGTAACTTAATAAAGTTAATAATTATCAATATTTAAAATCGTTAATCGTCATCAATCGAAAATCGTTCGTCACTTGTCAATCATCGCCAAATGCCCATAAGTGTCAAAAGTGTTAAGATGAATATCAAGTAGTCATTACGAAAGGTCAGAAATGTATTATTCCTTAGTAAATTCTATATTAGCTCACTTATACAATGTCTCATCAATCGTATTAAAGCCTAACTCTATAATTCTATACAATACGAAACTAAAATAAAATCGTCAAAAGGGAATTTCCAACCAAAATACTGGTGTATATAATTATCAAGTATATAAAGGTATTCATAATACTAATATGTGTACCATTTACCATTCGTAATCAACTGCACCATCAAATGTCAAATATTATTTATATAATAATTCTTATTTTTAATAATAATAGAAGAGAGTTATCATTTAAAATGTTTGTTCTTGTTAAATTAATTTCACAATTTTTACAAGAAAATTAGTCTAAACACTTTTTAGCCAAATACCCAGCGAAGTAAACCACAGTACATTTTTCTAGTGATAATTGATCATTATCAGCAGATGGACTGTTATTTGAGTTTATTGATAGTGGCGAACAATTGTTAAAATCCGAAGTTCTTGCGATGCAATTATTAGGTATATCAGATCCTATAGAGTTTAATGATCTAACCAATTATTAGCTATCAATGTTATATATTGTTAGTGAGATTAATTTTAATATAAATAGTTAATACAACTTTTATAACAATTAAAATTTAAAATTGAACATTAAATCTTTACTACAAAATTCAAATATATTTATCTAAGAAACCTAAATTAATTCACTTCAAATAAGTACTTAAAAAATCAATTATAAATTATAATGTAACAATTATAAATTATTGACGATGAAATAAAACAAAAATAATAAAACATTTGTATCATTTATTTTATAATATGCGGAACTTGTCCGTATTCTGTACAATTCGTTTACTATTTATCGTATTCCCTACCTTATATTGTTAGGATAATTTTGTTCGAAATAGTAATTCAATAATAAAAATATAATGACTATGAGACGTTGAATTCTGAAGATGGGGATCTTTTTTTATAGATTTTTGGTAATGCATTTTCTTTAAATTTTAATATAATTTTTTTTTCGCTCTTGATATTTTGATATATATTTTTAAATATATTTAAACAAATTGTTACTATATCCTAAAGTTTATCTGATGGAATTTTGAGTCCTTGCGTGGATTCAATGTTTTCTAACATTTTATGGAGTATTAAAATTTGCGATGGATCTTTTAAATTAAATTCATTGTTTTTAAAAAGATCGCAATCTATACATACAAATTTGTCCCAACACTTTTTCACTAAATAGCCTGCAAAAAAAACTATAAAACACGAATCTAATGATGGTTTCTCATTGTAGTTTATAGAACTTATTAAACACGAAGGAGTACTCGAATCGGAGTCTGTTTTTTTCATTTCTTGCTGTTTCTTCTACATTTGTAATCTGTTCGTCAGTAGAATTAATTGACACGTCTTTTAATATATCCACGTTAAGAAATTCAGCTTTGTCATATTCGCAATTATTACATGTTGATATACATTGCATTAAGCTATACGAACATAAATGACCGAAGCAATACCGAAAAGTCCTAGCTGTAGGATTCCTGTTGTAACTATATAAACAATTATATAATGAAACAATATTATTGTTAATATATTAGGTATATTAGGTAACTACATAATTGTATATTTTTTTATATAATCAATCATTAATGTACTAAATTAAATTAAATATACATGTTATTTACGTATAATAACACTTTGTAAATTATCATTCATTTTAATTATATTAATTTAATAATTAAATATATTAAAATAAATAATAATAATTAATAATATATTTTAATTACGAATATTAAGTATAAAATAATAATAATATTTTACTTAATATGTATTAAATTATAAATTTGTAAAATTATAAAATGTATATTTTTATTAACTATATTTGTTACGTACCCATTTTTTTAACGCATTATTGAAAATAAATTTTCCAAGGCATCTTGCGTTAATCGATTGGTTAACAGGAAATAATCATTATTTGAAGAAGTGTTCGTTATTTTTAATTTTTCAGTTTCGGATAATTGACATATAGCATTTGTTGTTCACACAATTCCAACAAAACGTAGTGGAATACTTTTTTTTTGTTTTATGGCAAATTTTTGTAGTGTTTTTAAAAAGTTGGTTTGCTTTGTTAGGGTTTTGTAATATTTGTGGAAAACGATTACTTATTGGTCTTCTATTGAGGTTCGGGTTATATAAATGTTTACTGTTTGCTAAATCAAACATTTTATTGACAATAGTGATAAAATTTGCTGTATTGATAACAGTTGACGACGTTCTTTCACCCGTAGAAACGCAAGTTTTTAAAGCTGCAGAAACTGAATTACTCAGTAATTGTATGGCCAATTTGCATTTTTTGGAATGGATTTAGATATAAATGAGTTGGTGTAATTTTAATTAATGTCCGTGCGTTATTCCTTGCGTCTATTTCATATGCCATTTTTAAATCATTTAATGACACTAATTTAATTTTGTTAAATAATTATCAAATTTAATCTCAAAATTGCCATTTAATAAGTTATTTCTTATGCTCTTAATTAGGTGTAGCATATTATATATTAAAAATATTTTTTGTCCACATATCGTAGTCCAAGATTGGTCTTCATTTCCTCCAAGTAGTGTATACATGCGTCGATTTTGTGTGCCCTGGTCGCAAATTATGCATGTTGGAACTAAATCTAGTTCTAAAATTTGTTTTATACAATCTTTATAGTTATGGTACTAAATTATCTCCTTTTACACCACTACCAGTGAAAAAATAACACAAAAGAAATTTCCAATTTTTATGCTTCAATAATTTTCTCACAGTTGTTATTTTACTCTCCAAAATATTATTTTCTTTTAATTGGGTTAATATATTTAAATTTGAACTATTCGTTTTTCTTGTTTTTGAGGACTTGGTAAATCTATTAATTGTGATACCCAATTATTTATCGTTGGTGATATAAATGATGTTTCAAAACTTTGATTTAATAATTAAAAGTGTTGTGGTGTTTTATTAAGATTTTTATTAACTATAATGATCATATTTTGAACGAATTAGATTAAGTGTTTCAGGTGAGAAGAAAACATTTTCTACGAATAAAAAAAAAATATATATCATTATTTAATATATATCTAATGTGTGATTTTCATGTTTTTGAAAATAGGTATAAAGATAATTAAATTTTTTTTGCTATTCAGGTAATTTTTCGAATTTCCCAAAAGTTTCCTTACAAATTAAGAAAAACTATAGAAAAATGGCAATATTCAGGAAAACTATAATTTTTACTATTTTGATTTTATTTATTTTGGAATAGTTATATTGATCTTTAAATCTAAATATCTATATCCTTTATTTTAGTAATTTATCAAAATTTTAAACATTAATTAATTATCAGTTTTCTAAATGAACTTCGCTCAAAATAGTTTTTTTCGAAATCGATGATTTATCATTGCTTTCAATTTTAATAAAATACAACTCTATCCTCCCTTCACTATCATGATAGCATTCATGATCAAATTTAATTTGTAATTATTAATTTTTTTATTATTGACCATATCAAATAAATATTCTTTACCTCTCACTGAATTTCTATGTCTTTGTACCTTTGTTGGAGTTGTATTTATTATTTTATCTACTGGATCGTGTGGATGTGTTTCTAGAAAAAAAACAGGTGTAAATTAAATAAAAAAACTTTAATTTAATTATTTTCATAAAAATGTATTTTTGTATAAACCTTTCATAATGTCTATATTACGGACATTACAAGCCCACGATTTGGGTGAATTTATAATACTTGTTAATACTATGGAGTTATCAATATGTTTAACTAAAATAATATTATTAAATTTATATAATGAAAACACAGTATGTATGTTATAATTTATAATAATTTATTAAACTATATACCTTCAATACTTGAACACCTTGTTGGAAATGCATTTTTATTAAGGCAAGATTTCAGGTCAAGTGGATTAATATAATGGTTTTTTTTCAAAATGTTTTGAACATATACATTTTTTTTTTTAAAGATTTTGGACTAATTGCCTCTAACTCGATGTTACCTAAACAAAAACGTTTAATTATTGATATACAAATTAATTTGTATACATTTTTTTCATTTAGCTATAAGTCTGAACTGCATTATTATTAATTTTTTGAATTAAATTTTACAATTTTTAATATAAAATCAAGAGTATAAATTGGCTATCTCAAAATTTTAATTCATATGAAAACGAATGTTTAAATTTTTTTATTTTTATTTCGGGTACTTTTAAAAAAAAATTAATATTAATGAAAATTGTAACTCTTCTCAAATAAATATTTAATAATTTTGAACATATCTTAGTGTATACTTATCAGAATGAATAATCCACTTCTTTAATAAATCGGCGTTTGAAGGAAAAAGATGAAAACGTATATTGTTAGAAGTTCTTAGAATATTTCCACAATTAAAAAACGAACATTTTCTTCTAGAAATTTTTAAAAATATATAAAAAGTATTAAAGGACAATTAAAAACAAAATTAGAATTAATAAGTAATCGATAATAATTTATAATCACATCACATTTTCATAAACACAAACATTGACGCAAAACACTCGATCAATACTATCACTCTTTAAAAGTTATATCATAGATTAAATATACAAATACATACATTTGTATATTTAATATATGAATATATTATTAATTTTTATAGATATTCTATATTTAAATATAGAATGCTGTAAATAAAGCTTTTTTTCAATCACAAAAATAATATTATTTGTCTGTTTCCTTTTGCTTATAAATTAAATTAAATTAATATATATGACTTTATGACTATTAAAACTTTTAAAATGAAAATGTTTTTAATCTTCTAAATTTATTTGAAAATTTTAAATATTCTATGTTGCAGCCCAAGTAACATAATAAAATTTAAATTCGTCTATTGAAAAAAAATTTGAGTATCGAAGCAATAAAATCTAAAGCACATCATATAATATTATTATAAACATAATAAGAAAATGAAGTCTGTTTTAAGCATTCCGTTTATGTATAATTGTAAATACAGTGTGATGCATTGATTCCTTGAAAAATTATTGTAATTTTAACAATTGTAATATAAAATACACGTAAACGAATAACACTTAATTACACGAATGACACGTATAACATTTAAATTGTTGGTTTCCTGAACGTCAACCATGTGCTAAACTACGTACACAAAACAGGTGTAATATAACACATCATACATTTTAATTTCATACGTGGTAATCTACACAACTTTATGTACATTAATCGTTTGTTGCTTGGTTATTGGTAAGGTATTGACTAGTGAAATACATATTTTTTTTTTCAATACAGTTTTCAAGCAAGTAATTAAATCCTCAATAAGTCACTGCAAACATGAATGTAACCACATCTGAAAATAAAGTATTAATTTATGTAGCAATCATATTGACAATTATTCAATCCACACAAAGTGATACAAATATAAGTACGTAATCAAAAAAAAAAATATTTATTTAGGTATTCTTTATTGAAAGGACACTATAACTACTAGTTAAATATATGTTTTTTCGGTCTATTATACAATTAAATTTGGCGGACTTTTCAAGTTTTATATTTGTTTATTAACATTACATATATTAAATTTTATGTAACAAAAACATTAATATATATTTCTTCTATTTAAGTTTTAGTGAAAATCACACAACCCGAACCACAAGAATTTCAAAATCATATTATGAATAGCATAACATTTAATAAATGTAAGTAAACTCATAGTTTAATGGAATATTATTATAATTAAAAACAATTTGTAAAATTAATACATAGCTATTATTATATAATATTATGTGGTATTCAACAAAACAAAACAATTTTTCAAATTATTTAATGTACTTATCTAATATATTTTAATTATTTTGCCATTGATGGTCCTGCTCCTTTGAAAAATAATTGCAATTTTAAAATAGCGGGAAGGTCGATTTCGGTCATTTCTCCTCGATCCTTGGATAAACAAGTGGTTTATTATAATTACGATTAAGCAGAAGTATATGATTAGGCTTCTATAATTCTAAGCTTATCCTAATTGTATCGTTATTGATGATACGGTGGTGTAGTGAACCCACAGGTAAAACGTTCCACGTTGCCTAATCGTATGGTGCTTTAAAACATTAAAAAAAAAGTCTTTGTTAAACCATTACATTTTTGCTTCGCTTAAAATAATAATATAAATTGATGGAAAATCTTAGATGAGTTTAAATATACATCTATAAACAGCGTCATGTAGACACATAAATAATATGAACGAAACAAAATAGGTGTTTTATCACACATTCATTTCAACATACATTCAAAGTGCATACGTGGTATTCTACGAAAACACATTTTCATATTATTTTATGTACATTTATTTCTCAATTGGTGTGAAGGTACTAAACATACCTATTTCATTAATATAATTTTTAAGCAAGTAACCATTTTCCTCTATAAATTACAAACATGAGTGTTACCACTTATGAATATAAATTATTAATCAATGTAGCGTTATTGCTATTATCGACAATTATTCAATCGTCATATGGTATTAGAAATATTGGTACGTAATATAAAATTATAGCTATATTTTGAGAAGACGTATCTGCTAGGTAGTTAGTTATATTTTCATTCTGCCTAATATACATTATAATATATGTTTACTTATATTGTACCCTGTCCCTTTTATTTGGTGTAAAAAAAAAACTTGGCCGATCTTATTATTTATTTATTTAATATGATGAATTGATGAATGTTACACGGAAGCAATATGAATATTAAGTAAAAGAAACAAAATAATTATTCACACGGTACTAAGAAAAACGAAATTAGGGATTTAGTTATAGGTATATGTGTGATGGGGAACTATGGGGCATCATATAGTGAATTCGTCCGCAGTTTTACAAACATATAAAAATAAAATACAAATGAAATATAAACGTTCAGAGCACACATAAAACAATATTAGTAGTTGACTGGAAAATGGTGACTCATCCGATGTCACACGCTAATGAATATTATGCCCTTGCTGGTAGACTGTCACTTGTCATAGCATTAACATTGCTACGAAATAAAATATAACTCACCAGAGCTCTATCGACTGACACACTCACACTACGTGTAGTGGTGGATATACTCAGATTCAGGTACTAGTTTTGTTTTCGGAAATCATTTACAGTTCGATCCTATGAGATAAGAAACTTTTGAAAGGAAGAAATCAATGAGAGCAAACAAATGAAAATAGCACTAATAGTTTGGACGTATATATTTTTTTAGACTTATATTTTTATATAAATAAAAACACTTTAAGATTGTCAAGTTCACTGCCGAATGATAAAATATTTGAAAACACATACAGAAAGAGAGATGACATCAAAAAATGCATTGCGTACTGTAACTAGTATCAAAAACGTACGATAGACAATAAACGATATACAATTTTAGAATAAAATTAGCTTGATAATTATTTAAATCTCGAAAATTTCTATAATTAATATAATGAGACGATAAGGACCGATTTATACGTCCGTCTTTTTAACATGCGATAGCGCTGCGGTACGTTGAGTATGGTTAGGAATACTCTTTCAATATTATGAGCATGTACGAACGACGTTACGGCATCGATGCGACGACGCACGTCAAACGAGTTTGCAGTTTTTGCGTACGTCTCTCCACGTTACACGTTCAGCGAATATTAGTGATTGACCGGTAATCCGACTGTTAGTATTCCATTGTGTGATACATCGCACACCGTAGTATGTCACGTCAACGCAACATATTTGGAGTATTTTATAAGAAGAAAAATTATCAATATTTTAAAATTTTTAGCAGACAAAAATTTTTAACATTGCTAATGGTGATACGGAGGTGTAGTGAACCTAAACGTAAAACGTTCTACGTTGACACGACAAAATCAGGTCCAATGCGTTTAAGTTGACTTCGTATTAGTGTATATTTGAATAAAATAAAATGAAATACTTAAAAAAGATACGAGTATGTATTTAATAAAAAATATAAACTCATAATTATTTAACGGTTTGTTAAACACTGCCTGATAACATATAGAAATATCATTAATATAATAATAGTATTTGAAAGGTATTAGATTGATACTAATAATAATTAATTATAAACTTTATTAGTTATTATTCTCAATTTCTATTTCAATTATTAAAATATCCAATGATTATAAAAAAAAAAAAAACAATTTTTGTTTTTCATGATTGGGAATAAATATGGGCAGAAACATAAATTTCAAGATATTCATATGAATTTGAATATATATTGTTAAACTGATTAATTTTACAACACTTACTCTTTATATTAAACAAAAAACTTATTTCTATTTAACAGATAATTCAGAAAATGATGATCACCGTCGATATGTACTTTATATATTGAATAATGCATATGGTGGTATTGGTAAGTAAAATTTTTCAATGTCACATAAAAGTTAAGGTTATACTTATGAATTTAAAATATTATCATATACTGTTTAGCTTATTACCGATGAAAGCTATATGATGTTTATTTTTATTTTTTAATGGATTTATATTCATATTGTTTAATGGTATGTAAAATTTATCTGATTATATGGTTAACTCATTATTATATTCTTTAGAATTCTGGCGTAATGAATTCGATAATAATTCATACATGCAGAAAATATTACGTAAGTTTACACTAATATATATGTTATAGTATATCATATTATATTATGTGTGTTGGGTTCGTTAGAAAGAACATAAGATTTCCTCAATTATTAATTTTTTTTTTATATTTTTTTGTACTCCAAATTCAAATATAAGAATTTCCAATTATTTAATTTTATTTCATAAATCTAAAATTTTGATTAATAATTACACTTATTATTGTTTAGTAGTTACATTTAATACAATTTATTTAATTTGACGTGAGACGATTTGCAACGGTTGCGGTTCGTCACGGTGTTCACATTATATCGTACAATTATCAATAGCGCAAATATAGAAGTGAAGTCCAATATAATGTGTCGTAATTAGTGTATAGAACAATATGCTTATCATATATTTTTAAATAAAACCATAAGTATTCCTTTGGGCGATTTTATTGAAACTGAAACATTTATACATAGATTCAGCTCTAATTTGCTGATACTACTCAAACTGTTTAGATTTATATTCTATTTATGAAATTTATATTTTTTTTTTCAAGAACAATAAAACGAAGTAATTTAGTTAGAAAAAATCTAGTAGTTTATTTAGGAATTGAAATATTTGAAGTATTTACATGGGTGTTCTAAATAATATGAGAAAATACTTTGAAATTGATTAGTAAATTTACAAACTAAATATAGACCTTTGAAATTTATCCAAAATTGTTTTTGGGTTTATCGATTTGAAAATTGTATGAAAACCTAATCAATTACAAAATCTTACTTAATCTTTCTTCAAAATATTTTGAAAAGCGTAGGTTAGGTTAGGTTAGGTACGGCTAAAGTTGATAATGTAATAATATATTAAAACAAAAAATTGACATCAGATGTTTTTAGTATTAACATTACTAATACTTTTTGTATACTCCCATTACGTTTTTAAGCATTCTTTCAAAATGAAGATTCATATTCTAGTAAGTATAAGCTGTATTATACACAATGTACAATTAAGAAAAATCTGTCATCACAGTCATTCAACACTACTTTATTGTACAAAAAAAAATCGTAATAATGGTGGACACATTATTTAAGTTGAGAATTTTACTGGAAACTCAGTAGTAATATTTATTTTTTTAATTAATGATTGTATTGTATTCCTTAATTTATTTCAAAACAAATTATAAACATAAAGTAAATTTTATGATAATCGTAGCATGCGTATTTGTAATTATAGTTTATCTATCTGACTATGTACCCACATTTATAAAAATGTACAATTTTAAATATATAATGAATATATTGATACAGAGAAGTTAATAATAAAAATAAACTATTGGCAAAATTTATCACTGCCACTGATACAATAACAGAAACAACAGAACTATTATTGTTCCTGTCTGCATGTCCTCAAATCACCTATTATAAACATATGTCGAATTTAATGGACAACGTCTTGAAAAATTTTTATAAATAAATTTAATAATTGTAAATTGTTGGGTATAATTAATGGAAACTAATAAAATGTAGATGATAAACGCAAGAACAGGATACTTGCGTAAAAGTGTTTCTCTAGCTCTCAATTCGCGGACATAGCGTCTCTCAAAAAGCAGTTTTATTTATTTATTATTTAATAAATAGCTAATAGTACTTAATTTGGCACTAAATTTAAATCTCTGTATTTTAATAAAAAGAAGACAAAATTTAAAGTGCTAAAGGAAATTTATTTTTATATGTTTTTATCTTATTAGGTGATGTAAAAGTATATAAAGCATGTCATTTAAAAATAGTATACAAGTTTAAAAATATACAAGATAAAAAAGTGGCAACGTCGATTTTGAACGTTCTACTTTCATCCCTTCAGTCCTCGGTGAAATCAGTGGTTTATTATAATTAAGAGTAGATTACAATGATATTGCATTAGATTCTAAACAAAACTAAATATAAAACAATATATTGCAATGATAATATGTTCAAAATTTTATCACGTCAACTTGCTATGAGATAACACAAAAAAATATACATGTCCCTAGATTCAAAATTGCATTAATTATTATAATAATGTAATATTAATTTCATCAAAATTATGAGAAAAAATTTTTCCATGAATTTTGCCAATTTTCCGACATTTTTTGGTAATTTTTCTTGTCCCGAGGAAATTTGTAAAAATAGCATAATAAACTACTAACTAGATGCAATTTGATATGAAAAGCATACCCTATTTGTGGTAATTGGACCATTATTTCGAAAAAGTGTCTTCATACATAAAAAAAATTAAATGATTTTTGTAAAACCCATACATTCCTTGCTTCGCTCAGAATCAAAAATTTTACATTTGTGTAGTACAAATATATACAATAAAAGATGCGCCCTATATAGTATTCACATTATTGTTTCATATAAATATAATTTCAAAATTAAATAATTTGTTTATAATTAAGGAATATAATTAGTTATTATAAATAAATATCACGATATAATTTCCAGTAATTCTTACTTGAAAATATGAAAAATACGATATAGAGCACCATCTTAAAATATTTTAGTATAAAACAATGTGGCCTATCATATAAAGTTAAATTTTGAAACAAATCACTCGAAATGGGTTATTTTAGATTTTTTTAATGTTATAATACAATGAGTAATTATGCAAAGTCTAAAATTTCAAATTACGAGTATATGATTATTCTTATTCACTAAAGGTACACTCTGTATGTAGTAAATATTCTAACACTAAAATTCATGTCAATTCCAATTGCCTTAATTATTATTTGGTTTATTTTGTAAAAAATTATTATTTCTTTTAAGAAATTATTTGCATTCATACATTTATATAATTATATGAAGCAATTATGTACATTTTTACACATTTTTAGATGATCAGAAAGTAATCAGTTTCTTACAATATCGCAAAGGAGTATTGGGTATGTTATAATAAATATTTATCTACAATCTAATGTTAATACAATAATATGTTCACGCATATATCGCAAATCCATATTTATCGATAAAATGTTTAACCTGTCGTCGTTCCTATCCGTCCATTTTATATACCATCCTCGTAAAATTAATTTCATTGTATTTTGTTATTGTTATCGTTAAATTATTGTAAATTGTCTTTGTATCATATTATGTTGTACTCGTGTTATTGTAAGTTATTATCGTTTATATGCGACCAGCGCCCTTTATGTAATATTATTTTTATATCTCGTTTATATATCGTTAGTTGTTGTATATTGTTTGCATGGGCGTAGGCATTAATAAAATATTTTAATTTTCTTTTTTGTTTTATTGTTGTTTTGCGTATGTTTCTATATTCGACTTAATTTTCGTTATACTTTTAATTATATTTGTGTTGACATTAGTGATGTGAGTAAGAAATTTCCAAAATATATATATTTTTTACGTACAACTATTTTGTTTTTATAAATTAGCAACACTGTTATTATGATATCTCTAATCACGTACTTGTAATCGTATATTAGCGGGAAAATGTTAAAATGTTAATGTGTGTGATTACTGATTAGATAATTCGTTATAGTGTTATACAGCGACACAGCGTCTTAACAATAAGTATTTTAGTAATATTTAACTCTAAAAGTTTAAAATATTATTCAATCCTGTATTCTTGACTCTTGTTGAGTTATTATTATTAACTAGTCATTATTATTAAATATGGAATATTCTCATGTCTTCCTTGAAGTTGAAAATAAAATTGAAAAAACATTTTTTTTTTTTTAAATTTCCCATACATTTGTTTTATTATTTTGAACTTTTGAATAATATTTATTATTTAAGTATAAAAGAAAATAAATTGTTTTGACTAAATAAGACTAATAATAAAGAATTGAGTCTATGTCTATTTAAAAATATATATATTGATTATTATTTATTTAAATTAAATTTACTAATGCCATTTAAAAATTAGATCAAATTAGGGAATAAAATATTTGTTTCAATTTAAAGATTAATTTTAAATTCTTTAAAGCTAATTAACAAAAAAATTAGGTTTGATAAATTAAATTAAAATTAAATTTTTAAAAAAACATATATTTTTGACATTTCTGGAAATTTCTGAAATTTAACATCTCTAGTTGACATTCATGAAATGAACCCACTCTCTCTTTGAACGTTTGTGAGTTTTATAATTTTACCTAACTTATCAATATTTCTTGTATACACAATCATCTCACCGATACAATATTCATACGCTACCATTCATCGTTGATCATGTGGATATTTCTGTATAATTCCTTACCATTCACCAAAGCTGTTGCGTGTGGCCATCCAGGTCATTAAAGGTCTTAAAGGTGCAGTTTTTTTCATCGTTATTATATCTATCGTATTTTTAAGTGGGATATTTATGGTTTAGTTCTTAGTCTCTGAAAATTGTAGGTAGGTATTGTACAACTATGTGTCTATTGCACAAATAAACCAGTCGTTCTTTTTCTCATTCGTCGCGTGTTTTGATGTATAACGTAGAATAATATAATTCTATTGGTATTCCCCCCTCCCCCTTAACGTAACTACCACATATACACTTATAGCAGTTAATTAAGTTCCATTAATGTTAGGCTGTCATTTTGTTTTGTTTTTTTATATTTTCTTATTAATTTTATCAGTGAATTCGTTCTTCACTTGTTCTTCTTATGTACTATCATTGATTATAATAGTCTATTATTCATAAACACAACTACAGATATTGACGCTAAAAATTCCTACCGCGATGCCTTATCAACAACCATTGTATTACCCCAAATGACCATTGGTATTTTTCAGCTGGCCAAACATACTTACGAAACCATATTTATATATAAACTGTGATATAACTGTATATGTTTATAAGATAGTTAATTGTTTATAGTTTATAATACAATGCATGTTTATTGTAAACAATATAATACACACAACAATTTATTAATAATATATTATTAAAATCAATAAACTAATATAGATATTTCGTGACTATTTACTTATGAATACCAGGGCCCGATTGGGTAAATTTGGTTCACCGAGATATCAATATTTTACCGGCCCATCTTTTATAATTTTATCTTTTAAACGTATATATACTTAAATCGTTTATAATATTTCTACCAAATT
Source organism: Eriosoma lanigerum (assembly GCA_013282895.1). Lineage (NCBI taxonomy): Eukaryota > Metazoa > Arthropoda > Insecta > Hemiptera > Aphididae > Eriosoma > Eriosoma lanigerum. The sequence goes on along the minus strand of CM023359.1, from coordinate 10,870,728 downwards.
TTATTTTCTAATACAATACAATTAGGGAACAACATTAATATCTTTTCTAATAGATTTTCTCGGTAACTCGTCAGGCCAATCTGGGCCTGATTAATACTAAAACTAAAAAAAAAAAAAAAAAAAAAAAAAAAAAAAAAAACACGTAGTAATATAATTGTAATTGGAAATGTCTGGCAGGGAAATAATGTGTGTCGCACTGTCCGACTGCTTAGTGCCAGTGCGCAAGTGTGCTATGTGCATAACGCTAGAGCGCCAATTGAAATTGTCACTACAGACAGTGTAAAAGAGAGTTGTCGCAAGTCCTCCGGACTATTGTATTTATTGTGTGTTTCTATATTAATTTAAACGTTGTATTTGCCTTTAATTAATAATTGTATTGATAAAAAATTAAAGTGTATACGGACAAAATAAAGTATATGTGTACATTGCTACAAACAAATTTGTTTTATTAGGATATTTTATGTATAACGTTTATTATACCTAATTGTGTTGTAATAAAACGAAAAGGTTTTGATATGTTTACGTTCTGTTAGATTTTGTTATTTAGTAATTTAATAATATTTCGCTAAATGTTTTGTTTTGTTTAATGATATTATTAATTTTCCATTTTTCGTTTTAGTTAAATTTACACATTTCAATGGCTTTAAGATTATTATTCATAACGTTATAAAAACGTTTGCAAGCCCTGCATTAAATATATTTAAAGCTTATTTTGGAATATTGATTATAACACTAAATAGGTTAATAAACAATATTATATTATTTAATTTAAAAATAACGATCTATACTAAAAATTGATTATATGAGGACTGATTTTATCATAATATTAAATTAATAAATAATCAAATGCCATCAGTCATCGTTGTCGTTATTAGGATGGCTGTATGGTCGTATGGAATTATTTTTTTTAAAGTTAGACTATGACCAGTCAAGTTTTTTTTCCTTTAATAGTCATACGATAAAAATGTATAAAATACACCAAAATCCCTATTTTATAATTTTTTCTGGTATATTGTTATATTACTGTGTTTGTTAGCTTTTGCGTACCATATAATATTGTATTGAGTTTTTATTGTAAATTAAAATTATATTGAAGATCTTAGAACAAAGTTATAAAAAAAAAATCAGTCGTTTAAATTTGTTTAGTGAAAAATAAACTTTACTTAATGCCCGAAACTAAAAAATATCCTAATTTTTATTGTTATGATTATCTGAAATAGTTATGAATTTCGGTAATTATTAAATTTTATTAGTTACTTTATAATTTTATAAGTAGGTAAGGTTTGCTCAAATACGACAGACTTAAAAAAAAAAACATAAACTTGTTTTATTAATCATATTATTTAAAATGTATACAATAAATAAATAGTTTTGACATCTGCATACAAATTCTGTAATATACGAGTTTATATATAATACATGGTCGAAGGCAGGGACGTATTTAGGAGTAGAGACGATCATCGCACCAAACAGCAATTTTTTTTTTAGAATTAAGGGGTAGCAACATTTTTCCGTAACTATAAAAAGCATTAATTTTTTTTTGAGGGGGTTTGTAGGGGAGGCAATAAAACTTTACCTGGGGCGTCAATACTTTAAATACGTCTCTGGTCAAGGGTGTACCATTAGATAGATAGATAGACCGTTAAATAGAAAAATGATGCTGTTACATAAATTATATTTCATCAAAATAATGAATTTATCATTAAATCAATACTCTTTCAATTATTTTAAATTATAAATTGCAACAACATTATTTACAAGCATTAGTGTAATTTATTTAAAGTTTAAATAAAATAGTTAATATATATTAATTTTTTACATTATTTTGGAGGTAGAAATATTCATCAAAATAAGATAAATTTCATTATTTCTTATAAAGATATGTTTAAAATATATATAAGGTCATCCATCTTACGTAGAATACTCATTATTAAAAAAGTATTATTTTTTGTTGATAATGTATTTTGAAGTTTACCTTGTTCTATAAATTGGTTTAATTTCATATTTTTAACCATTTTTGTTCTACCCTAACTAAGTACTTACTTATGGTTTTTAAATGGCAACACCCATTTTTTATACCAAAATTATAATGTAATGGTTTTATAATTTTATCATTTACATATTAAATTTCTGTTTATTATTTCCCGAGATAGTAGCATGCTAAATCATGATTGTTGGAGATGCTTCTTATGTACCTTTACACTTACCACACGTAATGTTACATATGTCATTATTGTACATATTTAAATAATAGCTAGCTTATTCTATTAATAATATCCAGTGTTGCAATATCGACAAATTGAAAAAATGGGAAGGTTGATTGTGGACGTTCTTCCTATGCCCCTTCGGTTCTCGGAGAAATTAATGATTTATTATACTTAAGATTTGAATGCAATGATATTGCATTAGAAAATACGATTCTGAGTGAAACTCAATATATTACAACATAGTATAATGATAATTCATTCCAAAATCTTACAACGTATGTAAATTACGAATGTAAATATTTAAAATAAATTTCAAGTTCCTACGATCTAAACTTAATATAAACTTTATATCAAGAAATAAAATAATTTAAAATAATGATACCATTTAACGATTTTCAAGAACTTTCAATTTAAAAGCTTATAAAAAGTAATTGTCAGTTAGAATTATAAAAATATCTTGTAAAAAGATTAAGAGTCTCACACATAAAAAAAAATATAATATATTCAATTCTACTAAAAATATTCAAATTTTGGAAGCCTATAAAATAAAGTTGTAACGTACGATTTTCAAAATATTTTGAAAATTGATAAGGTATTATATGAGTAGGCTCCTTTTAAATTTTCAAACCGTTAAAGCTAAATTTGCAGGTTATCTTTATCATTTTTGGAAAAAAATTGAAAGCTTAATACTTAGTCAGAAAATCAATCAATCGTGTTCAAATTTTTTTTTCTAATGTAGAACATCAATGTAAATACTTAAAAAAAATTTTAAGTCCATATAATCAAAACTCAATTAGGTATCACGAAATTAAAAAAATTTAAAAAAAGCGACCTTAATTTTGCCGATTTTCTGCCATTTTTTGGTAGTTTTTCTTCTCTCAAAAAAAACTTTTGAGATCACTTTTAAAGTATCAACTAGATGCAATTTGCTACTAAAGCATACCCTTTTTGTGGTAATCGTACTATTAATTCTACCCTATACTGCACCAGCGCTCCATTTCGGTAATAGCTACTGGTTTTCAAAAATAATTGCGTTCCAAAAAGAGCCAAATTTAATGGATTTTACTGATCAAACTTCTGACACTAAATAAAAAATTTCAATGCAAATATCTCAAATCATTTATAAAATTAAAGATTGGTATTGCCTTTGAAAAATCGAAAGTTAATACTTTGTTAGCGTAGACCAAAAAGGGTTACGAGTATGAAATTGAACCATAATTATAGAACAAGTATTAAATATTGGAATTATAAAAGACAAGTTAGAAAAAGTTAATACTTCTCGAGGTAATGAGTGTTCTACGTTAAATGGATGACCCTGTATTTAAACATTTTACTTCCCTTTCATTTTAAGAAAAATAAACAGTATAATCAATGAAAATGTATAAATATTAAGATATCATTTTTCCATGAAGTTAAAGCACATTTAATTAAATTCAATAATATAAATATAATTATAATGAATTCAGAGAAAATATTTAAATATAAAATTAATGGAATGGACTCATAGAAATTACAACCATTTCTTTTCAGAGTACATGATTTGTATTTAGTTATTTATATCAAAATATACAAAAGTATAAGTTTAAAATTATATATTTTGGCATAAAAGTGATACCATAAATTATTTATAGTTATATATATATATATTTCCTTTTAAATTAAATATTTTAATAATTATAATTTTAGCAAAGCATATTTATTCTAATGATCATTTGATGTGTAAGATATAGTATAAAATCCAGCTTAAGTGTCTATTTACTTATTGAAATGTCTCCGAGTAATATTAAAACATTTTAATATTGTTTATTTAAAAATATTGTAACGTCCAATTTTATTTGTGACCAATAATTCCTTTCTTTATGTTATCTTGTGTGCGGCACGCCCAATAAGTATCGAAGTCTCCTGCATTGAGTACCGTGTAGGTGACACACGAAATATCCACCACTGTACTCGAAACATAGATAATCGGTTGATGATAAAATCTCATCAAAGGGTTGTCTTGATTGTGCGTATGCAAAGATATCATCAACATAAATTAATATTACGCGGTGATATTTTGTTTTTGTTAAGAAAATATTATTATAAGAACATTTATAACGTCATACATATACATAATTATAATAAATAATAACGAATATATACAGTGTCCCAGATTTATTTACTAATTGCAATATATCCGTGAAAAATAGACATTTTTGAATGCATTTATTTTCAAATTATTATTTAGGCTACGGAATAAAATATTACTTTAATTACTAGTTAAAAAAAGACAACTCATAAATAAGTACAAACATTTTTTTTTTTTATTTATTATTTTATATATAAGTCAATATGTGTGTGTCTGTATAATATTTGTGAGTGTCTATTTTATTTTGTCTTATTTTTTTTTTTATTTAAGTTTTTACGCACGCAATGGCTTTTCTTTGAATTAAATTGATTGTTTAACAATATTATTTTTTATTTTAGTTTTCCCTCGAATACTAACTCCTAAGTCATAATTTAGCATCAAACACAAATCCATAGAAATGTCTCGGTTTGTAGGTGTGCGACCTATAATAGCACTTCGTCACATAGCTCTCGTGGTAGTAGTTAAGCTGGACGTTATAATATATTTAGGAAATGAACTATAATATGAACTATATTATATATTATTTTTTTTTGTAGTTTAAAATATCAATTAAAACATTTAATTTTTTTACGGAGTTATTACAAGTAATATATAAATTTGGGACATTCTGTGTCATACAGAAAAGACAGTTTAAATAATATTATGAATTATACATAAGTTTAATTACAATATTTGTTGAAAATGTATGTAGATTTATTGACTTGTAAGTATGTTTAAATTAATTTAATTTAATTAAATAAAATTTACTTCCCTTGGTTTCTATAGTCCCATATAGGTACATACATAATTTTCGATATCCTATACCTTTCGTCCATTCCCATTATGATCCTTTATATTATTCATTCTATTCTATTCCTCAAATCTACTTGCCTTCTACATGTATTACTCAATAAGACTCACTGTGACATTGCCTCTGAATTAAGTCTCTACTCATAATATGATCATATCATTACAGTCTAATTCTACATAAATTATTATACATCTTTTCTATAATTTTTATTTTACATTTAGATCCTATAAATTCCTTTTTAATGTAA